>OX155699.1:10948416-11410916 GCA_944547425.1 Eupithecia centaureata | reverse complement strand
CTCCAAACGCCATCGACTTTACTTAACTAACCTAACCTAACCTAACCTAACCTAACCTAACCTAACCTAACCTAACGAACCGAACCGAACTGAAACGAACCTAACCGAACCTAGCCTAACCTAACCTAACCTAACCTAACCTAACCTAACGAACCGAACCGAACCGAACCGAACCGAACCGAACCTAACCGAACCTAGCCTAACCTAACCTAACCTAACTTAACCTAACCTAACCTAACGAACCGAACCGAACCGAAACGAACCTAACCGAACCAGCCGCGCTCCAAACGCCATCGAAAACGCCACGAATTTCGGCCGCTCCGCAAGGGAAAAATCACAAAAATATTTTATTTTAATGCTACAGTGCAGTGCAATACGTCAAAAGTTGTGAATAGTGACGGCGCACACAGCGGTGAAATCCATTTTGCGCTAAGTTATTTTTTCAAAAAGTTATAAGTGAAAACGTGCAAATTTACAAAATTTTCAAACTTATAAGGCGATTTTCTCAAAATTGGCAGCGACGACCTACACTTTTTATTTGACTCCTGGAGGGGCCTCTTGAAGCTGAAGAACCGAACTGAACCTAACCATTTTTTGTAGATAATTTACAATTTTTGTCGATATTTTTTATGATAAAACTTACCGTTTTGATGAAAATCGTGAAAAATGAAGGGGAATTTATGTAGCTTCGAATGTCTAAATTGACCGGACTAAATAAATTTCATGTAATGTTTAATCTAAATTATGTTTCATTTCCCCTTCTTCGCTATTAAAGTTATGTAATTAAAAAACTACTACTAAACTATTACCAAAATATATGAAATATATGTTAGTAAATATATGCATAATTTATAAGTTTAACAACTTAATTATTACAGGTTTAGTAAAAATTTAATAAAATTTATAGTACAGTATAAATAATTGAAAAAACACTGACTCTATAGGTACCAGCAACGATAGGTCCCTTCAAAAAATAATGGCCGAATGAGAATAAATCACCCCTATTTTAATTAAAACGATGTGGTGTATGGACCTTATTTTCTGGGTATAATCTAAAACTTGATGGTATGGTAGGTACATGTGCTTTGCAAGACACCAAGAAGTGTCAATTAGGCCTCCGGCGGAAGGTCTCGAAGATAAGATAGATAAGGAAGATAGGATGATGATAAGATAGATTTGTGTATAAGGTCAGTTAAAGTACCTCGAAATAAATGAATTGTGCACTTAAAAGGGGACATTTCATTTAAGTCATAGATATCCTTATAAAAAACTAGCGCCCCGCCCCGGCTTCGCACGGTTTTATTATACATTACTATAAACCTCACGGAGCCCGAGACCTTTCCAACGAATGCAAAACCGTGGAAATTGGTTCGTGCGTTCTGGAGTTATAGCGTCAGGAAGGAAAACCCGACTTATTTTTATGTAGAGGTAGTAGATTACTCATTTGGTTAGTTACTGAAATATCGATTTTTCAAAAATTCTTCTTACTTCTTCGTCTTATCTTACTATCTTACCTTACTATTATAATAATTGGGAAAGTCTGTGTGAATGTTTGTTATAGGTAATCTCCGTAACTACATAAGTTGTTTAGATGAAATTTCGTACCTTGGAGGAAATTGGATAGACTTGATAGCTACAGTACATCCCTGGATTGGAACCAAACATTTGAATTAGTAGGTGCCTAGGTATTAACATATTTGTCTCCAATTTGATTGAGTTATTATTTTATAACTAACTAGCGACCCGCCCCGGCTTCGACGGTTTTATTATATTATTATGTATAAACCTTCCTCTTGAATCACTCTATCTAGAGGTCTGTATTAAAAAAACCGCATCAAAATCCATTGTGTAGTTTTAAAGATTAAAGCAGTCAAAGGGAAATAGGGACAAAAAAAGCGACTTTGTTTTTTACTATGTAAAAATTATTATTATACCTAGGTACATGAGTTTGGCTTCATTTACAAACAACAACAGTAGATAGATAGGTAAAACATTTATTTAGCACACACATACAATAATTAACATTGAAATATGTACAATTGAAAACAAAAGTACAATAGGTAGTAGCACTGATAGTTCACTTTCAGATGAGTAAGTTTTGTCGATTTGCTTATAAATTATTATGTTTTAGCCATATTATTATTATAATGCAGGAACGAAAAGAAACTCTCCCTATCAATTAAATATATCCAAGTCAGGACAAAATCTAAGTACAAAACTCTTGGGAAAATTTTAGGAGCTATCGGTTGATACCCTTGCGATACGTGTACACGATAGCCGAAAATTCTTGCCATCATTCTTTGCATACGTCATGAGAACCTCCTCCTTTTTCGAAGTCGGTTAAAATACACAATTCATTTTGCATCACTAACAGCCGGTTTCTAGAACGTTGTTCAAATCGTAAATCAGTTGATAAAGCGATTAATTTAACACACTGGTCAAATCAAATCGGGGTGTACGAACGCTGATTAGATGATAATTAGGTAACTAATCATTGATCATCTTACGACTGTCATTCTTTCAGTTCAGTATATCTTTAAGTTTTCTTTTATAACATAAAAAATTCTATTATTCTTTTATAAAATGATGACAATTTCATGTAAACTCTGCTTTACAATAAATGTGAATCACATGAGTATACAAAATACAGGTATGTCACAAAACAGTTAAGTCACGATTTTGATCATGTTAGTCACATTTACATTTTATTTGAAAACTAGTGACCCGCCCCGGCTTCGCACGGTTTTATATTATACATAAAAACCTTCCTCTTGAATCACTCTATCTATTAAAAAAAACTGCATCAAAATCCGTTGCGTAGTTTTAAAGATTTAAGCGTTCAAAGGGACATAATGACATAGGGACAGAGAAAGCGACTCTAGTTTATACTATGTAGTGTATGGCTTTTGGATTACCAACCTGTTGATTTTTTATGTATTATACCCCGGTTTAGAACTTGGAAAAATACAGCAAATTGTTGTAATAATTTCAACTAATTAGAGCAAAATCGCCGATTAGTTAATTATTGATTTGACAAGAGCTTGAACAAAGAATCAGGCCTAATTAGCGTATTATGTTATTTGACAAGAGTTTTGTTTTTCAAAATATAAGTACGTAATCAATGTTCGAGAAACCCAAATGACACTTGAATAGAGATTTGAACATTGATTAGTTAACTATTAAGATGATCTGCGTTCCAGAAAACAGCTGTTACTGTGACATAATTTAGGTATTATTGTATTAAAACAAAAAACATACTTCAAATTTATTTTATTTTATTTTTACAATTTTAGGAAAACTTACAGCTAGACAATGAGTAGATACAAAGAATTTTTAAATTAAGGCCAATTAAAAGTTTTCACTAATAATAAATTAAAGCAGCAACTTGAGATCTGTTGACTTGAGATGAATTTACAGAAAGTAGACATATAGGTATTAATTTTAACTTAAAAATTTTTTACAGAAAACTAGATATATTAAAAGTATATAAACCTATTAGTAAAACTGCTTAAACAAAGAAGTTAAGTTGACGACTTACTAGCAATAACAATAACTAAAAAAGAAAAATAGATTGTTTTTTATACTAAGTACAAGCACAAACAAGAGAATTTCTCAAACTAAAACGAAAAATGTATCATTAAGCAAGCGTTTAAGCTTACTTGAACTGGTGTTGAATAAATCTATATTGCTGTTTTCATGTACTAATGAGTTAAACGAGCTAGAAGCTCTATAAACAAATGCGTTCTGCCTATAATTAGTCCTTACGATAGGTGCAAGCGTGCATGTGCGCAGTCCTATTTGCTCAAGAAGCTCTGGGCAATCAACAGTTCCGTTTGCTATATTAATTAGGTAAGTCAAATCAGCCACTTGTCTGCGTTTAAAGAGTGGGAAGAAAGTGGAACTTACGGCATCTAGTCTCATAATCAGGTAAAAAAATACGAGCTCGATATTGTATTGATATTGTATTTACTACATTAATGTGCTTATCTCAAAAATATTAAAATTTGCATATTTTAATGAATATGCGAATCCGGGGCGGGTCGCTAGTAATATTATAAACGCGAAAGTTTGTAAGTATGGATGGATAGATGGATATTTGTTACTCTTTCATGCAAAAACTACTGAACGGATATGGATGAAATTTGGCAAAGAGATAGATCATAGTCTGGAATAACACATAGGTAACATTTTATACATTTTTCCCGGAATTACCACATGAACGTGTGGTACATTATTTATCTAACTATATAAAGTTACATGTTTATGTAAGTTTATAACATTGGTAGCTTATTGGGTATGTATTTTTTTCTTTTCCATCTATCTAGAGAAGTAGATCTAATGTAACTACCACCGTCTATATTGTTCTTTTATATCCGGTCCATCCAAAGGTTGCCTGGAAGAGATCGCTTTTAGCGATAGGGTCGCCCTTATCTATCTTAACTGCTTAGCTTGGGCTGGATTATGCTGTGTGGACTGTCCGAAATTATTTATTATTATTTATTTATTTACACTTAGTCTTAGTTTGCAGTATTTTTATGTATCATTTTCAGCCTTTTTGTGGTACATTTAAGTATAATAAAGAGTTTTCATCCATTCTTTCATTCAGTTGAGCTAACTCTAGACTGTTTTCAACCTACCAAAATATTGTAAATAATAGTTTTAATAAGGTTCTATTCCTTGATTGTTATTTCCTTTCTTAAATTAATAAAGTAAACAATTGAGATACCTCTAGACTGTTTTCGACCGTCTGTAGTTAGCTCAATGATTTGAATTGTATATTTACAAGTAGGTATACATTTTTTGATTATAATTTTCGTTGTTAATGAAGTTCTATAAGGTAAATAAGTAAAGTACTGAAAATTACAAGAACAAGCTAACAAGAGCTAAATTTAAAAAAATGTATAAAAATAAACGGAATAGAAAAAAATAAAACCAGTATATACAATCGAGCTAACTGCAGACCGTTCAAAACAGTCTAAAGGTTGCATGCAATCGAAGTTCATCATCAGGTACAATGTATATTCGTAGTTAGTAAAGTTAGTAATGTTAGTAAAGTTAGTACCTAAAGTTAGTAATGTTAGTAATGTTAGTAAAGTTAGTAAAGTTAGTACCTAAAGTTAGTAAAGTTAGTAATGTTAGTAAAGTTAGTAAAGTTAGTAATGTTAGTAAAGTTAGTAAAGTTAGACTCGGACCTTGCCGTTTTACATGTTCATAGAATAACAATACTATAAAAATTAAAAAAAAAAAACTCGTCCTCGGACGAATCACCTGGCGTAGGGCTGAGTCTCAACAGATCGCAGCACGACGCTGCTCTACCGACCACAACACCCCGCCAGGAACGTAAGTCGTCTACAGACTATTCCGAGCCCCGACATCGAACTGAGTTATATCCGAACCAGAAGGAGCCGTGGTGCACGTGTTAAACCGTACGCACCGATCTCCGCGGTCCAAATGGGCTTCGACGTCACGCCTTACTTCGTAAGGCGCAACTAGTAAAGTCACATTGTTTAGAGCCTCCCGACTCTCGGGGCTCCACAGTGAGCATATCCTTGCCGGATTCGGCTAGGCTGGCTTCGGCCTTAGAGGCGTTCAGGCATAATCCCGCGGATGGTAGCTTCGCACCACCGGCCGCTCGGCCGAGTGCATGAACCAAATGTCCGAAACTGCGGTTCCTCTCGTACTGAGCAGTATTACTATCGCAACGACAAGCCATCAGTAGGGTAAAACTAACCTGTCTCACGACGACGGTCTAAACCCAGCTCACGTTCCCTTTTGATGGGTGAACAATCCAACGCTTGGCGAATTTTGCTTCGCAATGATAGGAAGAGCCGACATCGAAGGATCAAAAAGCAACGTCGCTATGAACGCTTGGCTGCCACAAGCCAGTTATCCCTGTGGTAACTTTTCTGGCACCTCTTGCTAAAAACTCTTTAGTACTAAAGGATCGATAGGCCGTGCTTTCGCAGTACCTATGCGTACTGAACATCTGGATCAAGCCAGCTTTTGCCCTTTTGCTCCACGCGAGGTTTCCGTCCTCGCTGAGCTGGCCTTAGGACACCTGCGTTATTCTTTGACAGATGTACCGCCCCAGTCAAACTCCCCGCCTGGCAGTGTCCTCGAACCGGATCACGCGGGAGTTGTACGGCGACGAGCGTTGCCGCCACGTCGCCACTCTGCACGCTTGGAACGAAACACCGTGCGCTCGCCGATATAATCGACCGCGCACCGCTTCCGCCCAACCGAGTAAGTAATGAAACAATGAAAGTAGTGGTTTTTCAGCGACGACCGCGAACGATCTCCCACTTATGCTACACCTCTTTTTAATACTAGAGGTATATAGCGTCTTGTCAAGTAAAAAAAATCACTTTTAGTAAGTTTAAGATCTATCGGGAGCTTTTTTATATAGTTTTTGGCCCATTATTTTAGGGAGCCGTTTTGCGATATTCAGTCGATGGTGAATCGGCTCTAGAATTATTTTCTGCAGCGTGGCACGTTTGCTACTTTCGCCTCCGATTGTATATTCTTTCAAATTATTTTTTTTATGAATACCGCTACTGATGCTAATATCCGAAGGTTTTTGACTCTCTGTATTTCGCTTTCATTAATACTCTTATGGCACGCTTTTGTAATTTAAGTATACATTCGTAATCTGTAGAGCTCCCGAATAAAATGATACCATAAGACATAATTGAGTAAATATATGCGTAATATATGTCTTTCAGAGCTTTATGTGTCCAAGTGTCCTGTAAGGTCTTAAGGAAATAAAGCATTTTGAATTTGAATATCTAAAGAAATGGGTCTAAGTTGCTTAAGCGCGTAAATTATTTTCGCCATTTTTTTACAGGTCGACTCAATATGTTTCTTCCAAGATCCACGACACGGGCCCTGAGCCTAGTGTGGGGCCGTAGCCAATCAAATAGACATACAATTAGACATACTTAATTTTAAAATATTTTAACTGTACAATAGTCTTAAGTATATAAAATTGTTAACCTTTCTTTGAATAAATATTACTTTACTTACTTACTAAGATAGTAATGGATCTAGTTTATTTATTTATTAAGGAATAACTAACGACTACATTAAAAACGTTCGTTTAAATAAGTCCATTAATGGTATTGATATTTTATTGGTATTTTGAGCATTATTAATTAAGTGGTTAAATGAGGTCAAAAATTATATCTATGACTATGTATTTCATCAAAACGTTAAGTTTTATCATAAAAATATATCGACAAAAATTGTAAATCATAAAATTATCTACAAAAAATGGTTAGATTCGGTTCGGTTCGGTTTGTAAGGTTAGGTTAGGTTAGGTTAGGCTAGGTTCGGTTAGGTTCGGTTCGGTTCGGTTCGGTTCGGTTCGGTTCGGTTCGGTTCGGTTCGGTTCGTTAGGTTAGGTTAGGTTAGGTTAGGTTAGGTTAGGTTAGGTTAGGTTAGGTTAGGTTAGGTTAGGTTAGGTTAGGTTAGGTTAGGTTAGGTTAGGTTAGGTTAGGTTAGGTTAGGTTAGGTTAGGTTAGGTTAGGTTAGGTTAGGTTAGGTTAGGTTAGGTTAGGTTAGGTTAGGTTAGGTTAGGTTGGGTTAGGTTAGGTTAGGTTACGTTACGTTACGTTACGTTAGGTTAGGTAAGGTTAGGTTAGGTTAGGTTAGGTTAGGTTACGTTAGGTTAGGTTAGGTTAGTCCACCAGTCGTTGAACCTAACCTAACCTAACCTAACTTTACTTAACTAACCTAACCTAACCTAACCTAACCTAACCTAACCTAACCTAACCTAACCTAACCTAACCTAACCTAACCTAACGAACCGAACCGAACTGAAACGAACCTAACCGAACCTAGCCTTACCTAACCTAACCTAACCTAACCTAACGAACCGAACCGAACCGAACCGAACCTAACCGAACCAGCCGCGCTCCAAACGCCATCGACTTTACTTAACTAACCTAACCTAACCTAACCTAACCTAACCTAACCTAACCTAACCTAACGAACCGAACCGAACTGAAACGAACCTAACCGAACCTAGCCTAACCTAACCTAACCTAACCTAACCTAACCTAACCTAACCTAACCTAACGAACCGAACCGAACCGAACCGAACCGAACCGAACCTAACCGAACCTAGCCTAACCTAACCTAACCTAACTTAACCTAACCTAACCTAACGAACCGAACCGAACCGAACCGAACCTAACCGAACCAGCCGCGCTCCAAACGCCATCGAAAACGCCACGAATTTCGGCCGCTCCGCAAGGGAAAAATCACAAAAATATTTTATTTTAATGCTACAGTGCAGTGCAATACGTCAAAAGTTGTGAATAGTGACGGCGCACACAGCGGTGAAATCCATTTTGCGCTAAGTTATTTTTTCAAAAAGTTATAAGTGAAAACGTGCAAATTTACAAAATTTTCAAACTTATAAGGCGATTTTCTCAAAATTGGCAGCGACGACCTACACTTTTTATTTGACTCCTGGAGGGGCCTTCTGAAGCTGAAGAACCGAACTGAACCTAACCATTTTTTGTAGATAATTTACAATTTTTGTCGATATTTTTTATGATAAAACTTACCGTTTTGATGAAAATCGTGAAAAATGAAGGGGAATTTATGTAGCTTCGAATGTCTAAATTGACCGGACTAAATAAATTTCATCTAATGTTTAATCTAAATTATGTTTCATTTCCCCTTCTTCGCTATTAAAGTTATGTAATTAAAAAACTACTACTAAACTATTACCAAAATATATGAAATATATGTTAGTAAATATATGCATAATTTATAAGTTTAACAACTTAATTATTACAGGTTTAGTAAAAATTTAATAAAATTTATAGTACAGTATAAATAATTGAAAAAACACTGACTCTATAGGTACCAGCAACGATAGGTCCCTTCAAAAAATAATGGCCGAATGAGAATAAATCACCCCTATTTTAATTAAAACGATGTGGTGTATGGACCTTATTTTCTGGGTATAATCTAAAACTTGATGGTATGGTAGGTACATGTGCTTTGCAAGACACCAAGAAGTGTCAATTAGGCCTCCGGCGGAAGGTCTCGAAGATAAGATAGATAAGGAAGATAGGATGATGATAAGATAGATTTGTGTATAAGGTCAGTTAAAGTACCTCGAAATAAATGAATTGTGCACTTAAAAGGGGACATTTCATTTAAGTCATAGATATCCTTATAAAAAACTAGCGCCCCGCCCCGGCTTCGCACGGTTTTATTATACATTACTATAAACCTCACGGAGCCCGAGACCTTTCCAACGAATGCAAAACCGTGGAAATTGGTTCGTGCGTTCTGGAGTTATAGCGTCAGGAAGGAAAACCCGACTTATTTTTATGTAGAGGTAGTAGATTACTCATTTGGTTAGTTACTGAAATATCGATTTTTCAAAAATTCTTCTTACTTCTTCGTCTTATCTTACTATCTTACCTTACTATTATAATAATTGGGAAAGTCTGTGTGAATGTTTGTTATAGGTAATCTCCGTAACTACATAAGTTGTTTAGATGAAATTTCGTACCTTGGAGGAAATTGGATAGACTTGATAGCTACAGTACATCCCTGGATTGGAACCAAACATTTGAATTAGTAGGTGCCTAGGTATTAACATATTTGTCTCCAATTTGATTGAGTTATTATTTTATAACTAACTAGCGACCCGCCCCGGCTTCGACGGTTTTATTATATTATTATGTATAAACCTTCCTCTTGAATCACTCTATCTAGAGGTCTGTATTAAAAAAACCGCATCAAAATCCATTGTGTAGTTTTAAAGATTAAAGCAGTCAAAGGGAAATAGGGACAAAAAAAGCGACTTTGTTTTTTACTATGTAAAAATTATTATTATACCTAGGTACATGAGTTTGGCTTCATTTACAAACAACAACAGTAGATGGATAGGTAAAACATTTATTTAGCACACACATACAATAATTAACATTGAAATATGTACAATTGAAAACAAAAGTACAATAGGTAGTAGCACTGATAGTTCACTTTCAGATGAGTAAGTTTTGTCGATTTGCTTATAAATTATTATGTTTTAGCCATATTATTATTATAATGCAGGAACGAAAAGAAACTCTCCCTATCAATTAAATATATCCAAGTCAGGACAAAATCTAAGTACAAAACTCTTGGGAAAATTTTAGGAGCTATCGGTTGATACCCTTGCGATACGTGTACACGATAGCCGAAAATTCTTGCCATCATTCTTTGCATACGTCATGAGAACCTCCTCCTTTTTCGAAGTCGGTTAAAATACACAATTCATTTTGCATCACTAACAGCCGGTTTCTAGAACGTTGTTCAAATCGTAAATCAGTTGATAAAGCGATTAATTTAACACACTGGTCAAATCAAATCGGGGTGTACGAACGCTGATTAGATGATAATTAGGTAACTAATCATTGATCATCTTACGACTGTCATTCTTTCAGTTCAGTATATCTTTAAGTTTTCTTTTATAACATAAAAAATTCTATTATTCTTTTATAAAATGATGACAATTTCATGTAAACTCTGCTTTACAATAAATGTGAATCACATGAGTATACAAAATACAGGTATGTCACAAAACAGTTAAGTCACGATTTTGATCATGTTAGTCACATTTACATTTTATTTGAAAACTAGTGACCCGCCCCGGCTTCGCACGGTTTTATATTATACATAAAAACCTTCCTCTTGAATCACTCTATCTATTAAAAAAAACTGCATCAAAATCCGTTGCGTAGTTTTAAAGATTTAAGCGTTCAAAGGGACATAATGACATAGGGACAGAGAAAGCGACTCTAGTTTATACTATGTAGTGTATGGCTTTTGGATTACCAACCTGTTGATTTTTTATGTATTATACCCCGGTTTAGAACTTGGAAAAATACAGCAAATTGTTGTAATAATTTCAACTAATTAGAGCAAAATCGCCGATTAGTTAATTATTGATTTGACAAGAGCTTGAACAAAGAATCAGGCCTAATTAGCGTATTATGTTATTTGACAAGAGTTTTGTTTTTCAAAATATAAGTACGTAATCAATGTTCGAGAAACCCAAATGACACTTGAATAGAGATTTGAACATTGATTAGTTAACTATTAAGATGATCTGCGTTCCAGAAAACAGCTGTTACTGTGACATAATTTAGGTATTATTGTATTAAAACAAAAAACATACTTCAAATTTATTTTATTTTATTTTTACAATTTTAGGAAAACTTACAGCTAGACAATGAGTAGATACAAAGAATTTTTAAATTAAGGCCAATTAAAAGTTTTCACTAATAATAAATTAAAGCAGCAACTTGAGATCTGTTGACTTGAGATGAATTTACAGAAAGTAGACATATAGGTATTAATTTTAACTTAAAATTTTTTACAGAAAACTAGATATATTAAAAGTATATAAACCTATTAGTAAAACTGCTTAAACAAAGAAGTTAAGTTGACGACTTACTAGCAATAACAATAACTAAAAAAGAAAAATAGATTGTTTTTTATACTAAGTACAAGCACAAACAAGAGAATTTCTCAAACTAAAACGAAAAATGTATCATTAAGCAAGCGTTTAAGCTTACTTGAACTGGTGTTGAATAAATCTATATTGCTGTTTTCATGTACTAATGAGTTAAACGAGCTAGAAGCTCTATAAACAAATGCGTTCTGCCTATAATTAGTCCTTACGATAGGTGCAAGCGTGCATGTGCGCAGTCCTATTTGCTCAAGAAGCTCTGGGCAATCAACAGTTCCGTTTGCTATATTAATTAGGTAAGTCAAATCAGCCACTTGTCTGCGTTTAAAGAGTGGGAAGAAAGTGGAACTTACGGCATCTAGTCTCATAATCAGGTAAAAAAATACGAGCTCGATATTGTATTGATATTGTATTTACTACATTAATGTGCTTATCTCAAAAATATTAAAATTTGCATATTTTAATGAATATGCGAATCCGGGGCGGGTCGCTAGTAATATTATAAACGCGAAAGTTTGTAAGTATGGATGGATAGATGGATATTTGTTACTCTTTCATGCAAAAACTACTGAACGGATATGGATGAAATTTGGCAAAGAGATAGATCATAGTCTGGAATAACACATAGGTAACATTTTATACATTTTTCCCGGAATTACCACATGAACGAACGTGTGGTACATTATTTATCTAACTATATAAAGTTACATGTTTATGTAAGTTTATAACATTGGTAGCTTATTGGGTATGTATTTTTTTCTTTTCCATCTATCTAGAGAAGTAGATCTAATGTAACTACCACCGTCTATATTGTTCTTTTATATCCGGTCCATCCAAAGGTTGCCTGGAAGAGATCGCTTTTAGCGATAGGGTCGCCCTTATCTATCTTAACTGCTTAGCTTGGGCTGGATTATGCTGTGTGGACTGTCCGAAATTATTTATTATTATTTATTTATTTATACTTAGTCTTAGTTTGCAGTATTTTTATGTATCATTTTCAGCCTTTTTGTGGTACATTTAAGTATAATAAAGAGTTTTCATCCATTCTTTCATTCAGTTGAGCTAACTCTAGACTGTTTTCAACCTACCAAAATATTGTAAATAATAGTTTTAATAAGGTTCTATTCCTTGATTGTTATTTCCTTTCTTAAATTAATAAAGTAAACAATTGAGATACCTCTAGACTGTTTTCGACCGTCTGTAGTTAGCTCAATGATTTGAATTGTATATTTACAAGTAGGTATACATTTTTTGATTATAATTTTCGTTGTTAATGAAGTTCTATAAGGTAAATAAGTAAAGTACTGAAAATTACAAGAACAAGCTAACAAGAGCTAAATTTAAAAAAATGTATAAAAATAAACGGAATAGAAAAAAATAAAACCAGTATATACAATCGAGCTAACTGCAGACCGTTCAAAACAGTCTAAAGGTTGCATGCAATCGAAGTTCATCATCAGGTACAATGTATATTCGTAGTTAGTAAAGTTAGTAATGTTAGTAAAGTTAGTACCTAAAGTTAGTAATGTTAGTAATGTTAGTAAAGTTAGTAAAGTTAGTACCTAAAGTTAGTAAAGTTAGTAATGTTAGTAAAGTTAGTAAAGTTAGTAATGTTAGTAAAGTTAGTAAAGTTAGACTCGGACCTTGCCGTTTTACATGTTCATAGAATAACAATACTATAAAAATTAAAAAAAAAAAACTCGTCCTCGGACGAATCACCTGGCGTAGGGCTGAGTCTCAACAGATCGCAGCACGACGCTGCTCTACCGACCACAACACCCCGCCAGGAACGTAAGTCGTCTACAGACTATTCCGAGCCCCGACATCGAACTGAGTTATATCCGAACCAGAAGGAGCCGTGGTGCACGTGTTAAACCGTACGCACCGATCTCCGCGGTCCAAATGGGCTTCGACGTCACGCCTTACGAAGTAAAGCGCAACTAGTAAAGTCACATTGTTTAGAGCCTCCCGACTCTCGGGGCTCCACAGTGAGCATATCCTTGCCGGATTCGGCTAGGCTGGCTTCGGCCTTAGAGGCGTTCAGGCATAATCCCGCGGATGGTAGCTTCGCACCACCGGCCGCTCGGCCGAGTGCATGAACCAAATGTCCGAAACTGCGGTTCCTCTCGTACTGAGCAGTATTACTATCGCAACGACAAGCCATCAGTAGGGTAAAACTAACCTGTCTCACGACGACGGTCTAAACCCAGCTCACGTTCCCTTTTGATGGGTGAACAATCCAACGCTTGGCGAATTTTGCTTCGCAATGATAGGAAGAGCCGACATCGAAGGATCAAAAAGCAACGTCGCTATGAACGCTTGGCTGCCACAAGCCAGTTATCCCTGTGGTAACTTTTCTGGCACCTCTTGCTAAAAACTCTTTAGTACTAAAGGATCGATAGGCCGTGCTTTCGCAGTACCTATGCGTACTGAACATCTGGATCAAGCCAGCTTTTGCCCTTTTGCTCCACGCGAGGTTTCCGTCCTCGCTGAGCTGGCCTTAGGACACCTGCGTTATTCTTTGACAGATGTACCGCCCCAGTCAAACTCCCCGCCTGGCAGTGTCCTCGAACCGGATCACGCGGGAGTTGTACGGCGACGAGCGTTGCCGCCACGTCGCCACTCTGCACGCTTGGAACGAAACACCGTGCGCTCGCCGATATAATCGACCGCGCACCGCTTCCGCCCAACCGAGTAAGTAATGAAACAATGAAAGTAGTGGTTTTTCAGCGACGACCGCGAACGATCTCCCACTTATGCTACACCTCTTTTTAATACTAGAGGTATATAGCGTCTTGTCAAGTAAAAAAAATCACTTTTAGTAAGTTTAAGATCTATCGGGAGCTTTTTTATATAGTTTTTGGCCCATTATTTTAGGGAGCCGTTTTGCGATATTCAGTCGATGGTGAATCGGCTCTAGAATTATTTTCTGCAGCGTGGCACGTTTGCTACTTTCGCCTCCGATTGTATATTCTTTCAAATTATTTTTTTTATGAATACCGCTACTGATGCTAATATCCGAAGGTTTTTGACTCTCTGTATTTCGCTTTCATTAATACTCTTATGGCACGCTTTTGTAATTTAAGTATACATTCGTAATCTGTAGAGCGCCCGAATAAAATGATACCATAAGACATAATTGAGTAAATATATGCGTAATATATGTCTTTCAGAGCTTTATGTGTCCAAGTGTCCTGTAAGGTCTTAAGGAAATAAAGCATTTTGAATTTGAATATCTAAAGAAATGGGTCTAAGTTGCTTAAGCGCGTAAATTATTTTCGCCATTTTTTTACAGGTCGACTCAATATGTTTCTTCCAAGATCCACGACACGGGCCCTGAGCCTAGTGTGGGGCCGTAGCCAATCAAATAGACATACAATTAGACATACTTAATTTTAAAATATTTTAACTGTACAATAGTCTTAAGTATATAAAATTGTTAACCTTTCTTTGAATAAATATTACTTTACTTACTTACTAAGATAGTAATGGATCTAGTTTATTTATTTATTAAGGAATAACTAACGACTACATTAAAAACGTTCGTTTAAATAAGTCCATTAATGGTATTGATATTTTATTGGTATTTTGAGCATTATTAATTAAGTGGTTAAATGAGGTCAAAAATTATATCTATGACTATGTATTTCATCAAAACGTTAAGTTTTATCATAAAAATATATCGACAAAAATTGTAAATCATAAAATTATCTACAAAAAATGGTTAGATTCGGTTCGGTTCGGTTTGTAAGGTTAGGTTAGGTTATGTTAGTTTAGGTTAGGTTAGGCTAGGTTCGGTTAGGTTCGGTTCGGTTCGGTTCGGTTCGGTTCGGTTCGGTTCGGTTCGGTTCGTTAGGTTAGGTTAGGTTAGGTTAGGTTAGGTTAGGTTAGGTTAGGTTAGGTTAGGTTAGGTTAGGTTAGGTTAGGTTAGGTTAGGTTAGGTTAGGTTAGGTTAGGTTAGGTTAGGTTAGGTTAGGTTAGGTTAGGTTAGGTTAGGTTAGGTTAGGTTAGGTTAGGTTAGGTTAGGTTAGGTTGGGTTAGGTTAGGTTAGGTTACGTTACGTTACGTTACGTTAGGTTAGGTAAGGTTAGGTTAGGTTAGGTTAGGTTAGGTTAGGTTACGTTAGGTTAGGTTAGGTTAGTCCACCAGTCGTGGAACCTAACCTAACCTAACGTTTAAAGAGTGGGAAGAAAGTGGAACTTACGGCATCTAGTCTCATAATCAGGTAAAAAAATACGAGCTCGATATTGTATTGATATTGTATTTACTACATTAATGTGCTTATCTCAAAAATATTAAAATTTGCATATTTTAATGAATATGCGAATCCGGGGCGGGTCGCTAGTAATATTATAAACGCGAAAGTTTGTAAGTATGGATGGATAGATGGATATTTGTTACTCTTTCATGCAAAAACTACTGAACGGATATGGATGAAATTTGGCAAAGAGATAGATCATAGTCTGGAATAACACATAGGTAACATTTTATACATTTTTCCCGGAATTACCACATGAACGTTAGGGTGGGTCACTCATGTATGGAGAAAAAAAAAAGTTTACTTTTTATACGGGCACAGTTACGAAAAGGTGTTAATATATGAGTGTAAATAGTTTATGAAGTTTAATCGCAATCGGAATCGATCTTCTGCCTCCGGAGTCATGTGGGATTGTCAACAAATTTTGTTAAAAACGACCTAGCAGCATGACATACAAAGTGACACAAATGAATGCTTTTTATAAATAAAAGTCTTAAATCAAAAGTAATTAAAGGTTTATTTATGGGCTAGCCATTTTTAAATCAAAATTAATGGAGAATAATACTTTAATATATATTAAAGTGAAGGGTTTAGTTTGTAGCAAAATCCTTTTTGCTGTCGACTTTCGGCATTGCTTTTCTTGAATCTATCTGGGCTTTGATGAAGCCTTCTGTCATTGTTTTATTGCATAATGTAGCTGAAGCTTCAGTCACAGCGTTAACTGCTCTTTCTACTGCTTGTGTGTGACACGGAAGGCGTAATAGATCCTTCTCCTTCACAATTTTGATGAATAACCAATCGGAGATTTTCTTCGGTTACAGATTTTAATAAAGGTGGCTCAGTGATATTTTCTTGCCAATCTAAAAGGTCATAATATGTTGATGCATTAAAGTTTATCTTTGGTAACTGAAACAGACGCAATTTCTATGGAGTTTCTGATCTTGCTTTCAAAATTCGACGAGCCGCTAATTCGCGAACGTGCGGTTGAGGATCTGTCAACATTGCAAGCAATAAGTTTTCCGGGTGTACGAAATAGCTGTTTCTTTGTATTACAAGTACATTTACTAAAATCGCGGCACTTGCAAGCCGAAATGTTGAACAAAACTTTACTTCCAAGCCCAAACTCTTCCAGCTTGTTTGTCGGTATTTTTTGGTGAGACTTAAGAAGGTTTTTGCATTTTAAGTGATAAGTTTGTAACATTACCTTCATTCATTTTGGTTCTACTGTAGGAATAGAAGATTTTGCCCATATTTGTATCAGTTTTTTTACTACAACGGCCTGTATTTCTTTATAAGTTGGCTCTTTTTTCGTTTCCATCTCAATCTTTAACATGTGTCGGATCCACTCATAAAACTTCGTAAGTTGGCAATATATTGTCTTTTAAATCACATAAATCACCAAATAAGGGACACTTCCAACTATTTCGAGTGCGTTCCGTTTTTCTAATGACGTAAAACTAATTACTGCATTCTATTTTCTCTGATTGTTTTATCACTGATTGTTTTACCAAAATGGCGCTTACCTTGTCTCACTTCCCCCGACTCCCACCCCTTTCCTACTCCTTTGTCATTGAAGTCAAACAAAGAGTTGCGTATTTATGATTATTAGAAACGATTACGTATTAAATCCGATATCAATAGCATCAGAAAAGAAAAAGTGAACGGATGTCAAAAATCTACTTTTTTTAATTATTCAATGACAATCCGGAGGCAGTAAAACTTAAAATAAGGTAATGAAACTTTACGTATCAATTAAGGACACCATTTGGCCACTTTTTAATGCTGAGCGTTATAGAAATTCGAGAAAAAAAAATATTGACCCACCCTAATGAACGTGTGGTACATTATTTATCTAACTATATAAAGTTACATGTTTATGTAAGTTTATAACATTGGTAGCTTATTGGGTATGTATTTTTTTCTTTTCCATCTATCTAGAGAAGTAGATCTAATGTAACTACCACCGTCTATATTGTTCTTTTATATCCGGTCCATCCAAAGGTTGCCTGGAAGAGATCGCTTTTAGCGATAGGGTCGCCCTTATCTATCTTAACTGCTTAGCTTGGGCTGGATTATGCTGTGTGGACTGTCCGAAATTATTTATTATTATTTATTTATTTATACTTAGTCTTAGTTTGCAGTATTTTTATGTATCATTTTCAGCCTTTTTGTGGTACATTTAAGTATAATAAAGAGTTTTCATCCATTCTTTCATTCAGTTGAGCTAACTCTAGACTGTTTTCAACCTACCAAAATATTGTAAATAATAGTTTTAATAAGGTTCTATTCCTTGATTGTTATTTCCTTTCTTAAATTAATAAAGTAAACAATTGAGATACCTCTAGACTGTTTTCGACCGTCTGTAGTTAGCTCAATGATTTGAATTGTATATTTACAAGTAGGTATACATTTTTTGATTATAATTTTCGTTGTTAATGAAGTTCTATAAGGTAAATAAGTAAAGTACTGAAAATTACAAGAACAAGCTAACAAGAGCTAAATTTAAAAAAATGTATAAAAATAAACGGAATAGAAAAAAATAAAACCAGTATATACAATCGAGCTAACTGCAGACCGTTCAAAACAGTCTAAAGGTTGCATGCAATCGAAGTTCATCATCAGGTACAATGTATATTCGTAGTTAGTAAAGTTAGTAATGTTAGTAAAGTTAGTACCTAAAGTTAGTAATGTTAGTAATGTTAGTAAAGTTAGTAAAGTTAGTACCTAAAGTTAGTAAAGTTAGTAAAGTTAGTAAAGTTAGTAAAGTTAGTAATGTTAGTAAAGTTAGTAAAGTTAGACTCGGACCTTGCCGTTTTACATGTTCATAGAATAACAATACTATAAAAATTAAAAAAAAAAAACTCGTCCTCGGACGAATCACCTGGCGTAGGGCTGAGTCTCAACAGATCGCAGCACGACGCTGCTCTACCGACCACAACACCCCGCCAGGAACGTAAGTCGTCTACAGACTATTCCGAGCCCCGACATCGAACTGAGTTATATCCGAACCAGAAGGAGCCGTGGTGCACGTGTTAAACCGTACGCACCGATCTCCGCGGTCCAAATGGGCTTCGACGTCACGCCTTACGAAGTAAAGCGCAACTAGTAAAGTCACATTGTTTAGAGCCTCCCGACTCTCGGGGCTCCACAGTGAGCATATCCTTGCCGGATTCGGCTAGGCTGGCTTCGGCCTTAGAGGCGTTCAGGCATAATCCCGCGGATGGTAGCTTCGCACCACCGGCCGCTCGGCCGAGTGCATGAACCAAATGTCCGAAACTGCGGTTCCTCTCGTACTGAGCAGTATTACTATCGCAACGACAAGCCATCAGTAGGGTAAAACTAACCTGTCTCACGACGACGGTCTAAACCCAGCTCACGTTCCCTTTTGATGGGTGAACAATCCAACGCTTGGCGAATTTTGCTTCGCAATGATAGGAAGAGCCGACATCGAAGGATCAAAAAGCAACGTCGCTATGAACGCTTGGCTGCCACAAGCCAGTTATCCCTGTGGTAACTTTTCTGGCACCTCTTGCTAAAAACTCTTTAGTACTAAAGGATCGATAGGCCGTGCTTTCGCAGTACCTATGCGTACTGAACATCTGGATCAAGCCAGCTTTTGCCCTTTTGCTCCACGCGAGGTTTCCGTCCTCGCTGAGCTGGCCTTAGGACACCTGCGTTATTCTTTGACAGATGTACCGCCCCAGTCAAACTCCCCGCCTGGCAGTGTCCTCGAACCGGATCACGCGGGAGTTGTACGGCGACGAGCGTTGCCGCCACGTCGCCACTCTGCACGCTTGGAACGAAACACCGTGCGCTCGCCGATATAATCGACCGCGCACCGCTTCCGCCCAACCGAGTAAGTAATGAAACAATGAAAGTAGTGGTTTTTCAGCGACGACCGCGAACGATCTCCCACTTATGCTACACCTCTTTTTAATACTAGAGGTATATAGCGTCTTGTCAAGTAAAAAAAATCACTTTTAGTAAGTTTAAGATCTATCGGGAGCTTTTTTATATAGTTTTTGGCCCATTATTTTAGGGAGCCGTTTTGCGATATTCAGTCGATGGTGAATCGGCTCTAGAATTATTTTCTGCAGCGTGGCACGTTTGCTACTTTCGCCTCCGATTGTATATTCTTTCAAATTAATTTTTTATTAATACCGCTACTGATGCTAATATCCGAAGGTTTTTGACTCTCTGTATTTCGCTTTCATTAATACTCTTATGGCACGCTTTTGTAATTTAAGTATACATTCGTAATCTGTAGAGCTCCCGAATAAAATGATACCATAAGACATAATTGAGTAAATATATGCGTAATATATGTCTTTCAGAGCTTTATGTGTCCAAGTGTCCTGTAAGGTCTTAAGGAAATAAAGCATTTTGAATTTGAATATCTAAAGAAATGGGTCTAAGTTGCTTAAGCGCGTAAATTATTTTCGCCATTTTTTTACAGGTCGACTCAATATGTTTCTTCCAAGATCCACGACACGGGCCCTGAGCCTAGTGTGGGGCCGTAGCCAATCAAATAGACATACAATTAGACATACTTAATTTTAAAATATTTTAACTGTACAATAGTCTTAAGTATATAAAATTGTTAACCTTTCTTTGAATAAATATTACTTTACTTACTTACTAAGATAGCAATGGATCTAGTTTATTTATTTATTAAGGAATAACTAACGACTACATTAAAAACGTTCGTTTAAATAAGTCCATTAATGGTATTGATATTTTATTGGTATTTTGAGCATTATTAATTAAGTGGTTAAATGAGGTCAAAAATTATATCTATGACTATGTATTTCATCAAAACGTTAAGTTTTATCATAAAAATATATCGACAAAAATTGTAAATCATAAAATTATCTACAAAAAATGGTTAGATTCGGTTCGGTTCGGTTTGTAAGGTTAGGTTAGGTTATGTTAGTTTAGGTTAGGTTAGGTTAGGTTCGGTTAGGTTCGGTTCGGTTCGGTTCGGTTCGGTTCGGTTCGGTTCGGTTCGGTTCGGTTCGGTTCGTTAGGTTAGGTTAGGTTAGGTTAGGTTAGGTTAGGTTAGGTTAGGTTAGGTTAGGTAAGGTTAGGTTAGGTTAGGTTAGGTTAGGTTAGGTTAGGTTAGGTTAGGTTAGGTTAGGTTAGGTTAGGTTAGGTTAGGTTAGGTTAGGTTAGGTTGGGTTAGGTTAGGTTAGGTTACGTTACGTTACGTTAGGTTAGGTAAGGTTAGGTTAGGTTAGGTTAGGTTAGGTTACGTTAGGTTAGGTTAGGTTAGTCCACCAGTCGTGGAACCTAACCTAACCTAACTTTACTTAACTAACCTAACCTAACCTAACCTAACCTAACCTAACCTAACCTAACCTAACCTAACCTAACGAACCGAACCGAACTGAAACGAACCTAACCGAACCTAGCCTAACCTAACCTAACCTAACCTAACCTAACGAACCGAACCGAACCGAACCGAACCTAACCGAACCAGCCGCGCTCCAAACGCCATCGACTTTACTTAACTAACCTAACCTAACCTAACCTAACCTAACCTAACCTAACCTAACCTAACGAACCGAACCGAACTGAAACGAACCTAACCGAACCTAGCCTAACCTAACCTAACCTAACCTAACCTAACCTAACGAACCGAACCGAACCGAACCGAACCGAACCGAACCTAACCGAACCTAGCCTAACCTAACCTTACCTAACTTAACCTAACCTAACCTAACGAACCGAACCGAACCGAACCGAACCTAACCGAACCAGCCGCGCTCCAAACGCCATCGAAAACGCCACGAATTTCGGCCGCTCCGCAAGGGAAAAATCACAAAAATATTTTATTTTAATGCTACAGTGCAGTGCAATACGTCAAAAGTTGTGAATAGTGACGGCGCACACAGCGGTGAAATCCATTTTGCGCTAAGTTATTTTTTCAAAAAGTTATAAGTGAAAACGTGCAAATTTACAAAATTTTCAAACTTATAAGGCGATTTTCTCAAAATTGGCAGCGACGACCTACACTTTTTATTTGACTCCTGGAGGGGCCTTCTGAAGCTGAAGAACCGAACTGAACCTAACCATTTTTTGTAGATAATTTACAATTTTTGTCGATATTTTTTATGATAAAACTTACCGTTTTGATGAAAATCGTGAAAAATGAAGGGGAATTTATGTAGCTTCGAATGTCTAAATTGACCGGACTAAATAAATTTCATCTAATGTTTAATCTAAATTATGTTTCATTTCCCCTTCTTCGCTATTAAAGTTATGTAATTAAAAAACTACTACTAAACTATTACCAAAATATATGAAATATATGTTAGTAAATATATGCATAATTTATAAGTTTAACAACTTAATTATTACAGGTTTAGTAAAAATTTAATAAAATTTATAGTACAGTATAAATAATTGAAAAAACACTGACTCTATAGGTACCAGCAACGATAGGTCCCTTCAAAAAATAATGGCCGAATGAGAATAAATCACCCCTATTTTAATTAAAACGATGTGGTGTATGGACCTTATTTTCTGGGTATAATCTAAAACTTGATGGTATGGTAGGTACATGTGCTTTGCAAGACACCAAGAAGTGTCAATTAGGCCTCCGGCGGAAGGTCTCGAAGATAAGATAGATAAGGAAGATAGGATGATGATAAGATAGATTTGTGTATAAGGTCAGTTAAAGTACCTCGAAATAAATGAATTGTGCACTTAAAAGGGGACATTTCATTTAAGTCATAGATATCCTTATAAAAAACTAGCGCCCCTCCCCGGCTTCGCACGGTTTTATTATACATTACTATAAACCTCACGGAGCCCGAGACCTTTCCAACGAATGCAAAACCGTGGAAATTGGTTCGTGCGTTCTGGAGTTATAGCGTCAGGAAGGAAAACCCGACTTATTTTTATGTAGAGGTAGTAGATTACTCATTTGGTTAGTTACTGAAATATCGATTTTTCAAAAATTCTTCTTACTTCTTCGTCTTATCTTACTATCTTACCTTACTATTATAATAATTGGGAAAGTCTGTGTGAATGTTTGTTATAGGTAATCTCCGTAACTACATAAGTTGTTTAGATGAAATTTCGTACCTTGGAGGAAATTGGATAGACTTGATAGCTACAGTACATCCCTGGATTGGAACCAAACATTTGAATTAGTAGGTGCCTAGGTATTAACATATTTGTCTCCAATTTGATTGAGTTATTATTTTATAACTAACTAGCGACCCGCCCCGGCTTCGACGGTTTTATTATATTATTATGTATAAACCTTCCTCTTGAATCACTCTATCTAGAGGTCTGTATTAAAAAAACCGCATCAAAATCCATTGTGTAGTTTTAAAGATTAAAGCAGTCAAAGGGAAATAGGGACAAAAAAAGCGACTTTGTTTTTTACTATGTAAAAATTATTATTATACCTAGGTACATGATTTTGGCTTCATTTACAAACAACAACAGTAGATAGATAGGTAAAACATTTATTTAGCACACACATACAATAATTAACATTGAAATATGTACAATTGAAAACAAAAGTACAATAGGTAGTAGCACTGATAGTTCACTTTCAGATGAGTAAGTTTTGTCGATTTGCTTATAAATTATTATGTTTTAGCCATATTATTATTATAATGCAGGAACGAAAAGAAACTCTCCCTATCAATTAAATATATCCAAGTCAGGACAAAATCTAAGTACAAAACTCTTGGGAAAATTTTAGGAGCTATCGGTTGATACCCTTGCGATACGTGTACACGATAGCCGAAAATTCTTGCCATCATTCTTTGCATACGTCATGAGAACCTCCTCCTTTTTCGAAGTCGGTTAAAATACACAATTCATTTTGCATCACTAACAGCCGGTTTCTAGAACGTTGTTCAAATCGTAAATCAGTTGATAAAGCGATTAATTTAACACACTGGTCAAATCAAATCGGGGTGTACGAACGCTGATTAGATGATAATTAGGTAACTAATCATTGATCATCTTACGACTGTCATTCTTTCAGTTCAGTATATCTTTAAGTTTTCTTTTATAACATAAAAAATTCTATTATTCTTTTATAAAATGATGACAATTTCATGTAAACTCTGCTTTACAATAAATGTGAATCACATGAGTATACAAAATACAGGTATGTCACAAAACAGTTAAGTCACGATTTTGATCATGTTAGTCACATTTACATTTTATTTGAAAACTAGTGACCCGCCCCGGCTTCGCACGGTTTTATATTATACATAAAAACCTTCCTCTTGAATCACTCTATCTATTAAAAAAATTGCATCAAAATCCGTTGCGTAGTTTTAAAGATTTAAGCGTTCAAAGGGACATAATGACATAGGGACAGAGAAAGCGACTCTAGTTTATACTATGTAGTGTATGGCTTTTGGATTACCAACCTGTTGATTTTTTATGTATTATACCCCGGTTTAGAACTTGGAAAAATACAGCAAATTGTTGTAATAATTTCAACTAATTAGAGCAAAATCGCCGATTAGTTAATTATTGATTTGACAAGAGCTTGAACAAAGAATCAGGCCTAATTAGCGTATTATGTTATTTGACAAGAGTTTTGTTTTTCAAAATATAAGTACGTAATCAATGTTCGAGAAACCCAAATGACACTTGAATAGAGATTTGAACATTGATTAGTTAACTATTAAGATGATCTGCGTTCCAGAAAACAGCTGTTACTGTGACATAATTTAGGTATTATTGTATTAAAACAAAAAACATACTTCAAATTTATTTTATTTTATTTTTACAATTTTAGGAAAACTTACAGCTAGACAATGAGTAGATACAAAGAATTTTTAAATTAAGGCTAATTAAAAGTTTTCACTAATAATAAATTATAGCAGCAACTTGAGATCTGTTGACTTGAGATGAATTTACAGAAAGTAGACATATAGGTATTAATTTTAACTTAAAATTTTTTTACAGAAAACTAGATATATTAAAAGTATATAAACCTATTAGTAAAACTGCTTAAACAAAGAAGTTAAGTTGACGACTTACTAGCAATAACAATAACTAAAAAAGAAAAATAGATTGTTTTTTATACTAAGTACAAGCACAAACAAGAGAATTTCTCAAACTAAAACGAAAAATGTATCATTAAGCAAGCGTTTAAGCTTACTTGAACTGGTGTTGAATAAATCTATATTGCTGTTTTCATGTACTAATGAGTTAAACGAGCTAGAAGCTCTATAAACAAATGCGTTCTGCCTATAATTAGTCCTTACGATAGGTGCAAGCGTGCATGTGCGCAGTCCTATTTGCTCAAGAAGCTCTGGGCAATCAACAGTTCCGTTTGCTATATTAATTAGGTAAGTCAAATCAGCCACTTGTCTGCGTTTAAAGAGTGGGAAGAAAGTGGAACTTACGGCATCTAGTCTCATAATCAGGTAAAAAAATACGAGCTCGATATTGTATTGATATTGTATTTACTACATTAATGTGCTTATCTCAAAAATATTAAAATTTGCATATTTTAATGAATATGCGAATCCGGGGCGGGTCGCTAGTAATATTATAAACGCGAAAGTTTGTAAGTATGGATGGATAGATGGATATTTGTTACTCTTTCATGCAAAAACTACTGAACGGATATGGATGAAATTTGGCAAAGAGATAGATCATAGTCTGGAATAACACATAGGTAACATTTTATACATTTTTCCCGGAATTACCACATGAACGTGTGGTACATTATTTATCTAACTATATAAAGTTACATGTTTATGTAAGTTTATAACATTGGTAGCTTATTGGGTATGTATTTTTTTCTTTTCCATCTATCTAGAGAAGTAGATCTAATGTAACTACCACCGTCTATATTGTTCTTTTATATCCGGTCCATCCAAAGGTTGCCTGGAAGAGATCGCTTTTAGCGATAGGGTCGCCCTTATCTATCTTAACTGCTTAGCTTGGGCTGGATTATGCTGTGTGGACTGTCCGAAATTATTTATTATTATTTATTTATTTATACTTAGTCTTAGTTTGCAGTATTTTTATGTATCATTTTCAGCCTTTTTGTGGTACATTTAAGTATAATAAAGAGTTTTCATCCATTCTTTCATTCAGTTGAGCTAACTCTAGACTGTTTTCAACCTACCAAAATATTGTAAATAATAGTTTTAATAAGGTTCTATTCCTTGATTGTTATTTCCTTTCTTAAATTAATAAAGTAAACAATTGAGATACCTCTAGACTGTTTTCGACCGTCTGTAGTTAGCTCAATGATTTGAATTGTATATTTACAAGTAGGTATACATTTTTTGATTATAATTTTCGTTGTTAATGAAGTTCTATAAGGTAAATAAGTAAAGTACTGAAAATTACAAGAACAAGCTAACAAGAGCTAAATTTAAAAAAATGTATAAAAATAAACGGAATAGAAAAAAATAAAACCAGTATATACAATCGAGCTAACTGCAGACCGTTCAAAACAGTCTAAAGGTTGCATGCAATCGAAGTTCATCATCAGGTACAATGTATATTCGTAGTTAGTAAAGTTAGTAATGTTAGTAAAGTTAGTACCTAAAGTTAGTAATGTTAGTAATGTTAGTAAAGTTAGTAAAGTTAGTACCTAAAGTTAGTAAAGTTAGTAATGTTAGTAAAGTTAGTAAAGTTAGTAATGTTAGTAAAGTTAGTAAAGTTAGACTCGGACCTTGCCGTTTTACATGTTCATAGAATAACAATACTATAAAAATTAAAAAAAAAAAACTCGTCCTCGGACGAATCACCTGGCGTAGGGCTGAGTCTCAACAGATCGCAGCACGACGCTGCTCTACCGACCACAACACCCCGCCAGGAACGTAAGTCGTCTACAGACTATTCCGAGCCCCGACATCGAACTGCGTGGAGCGGGGGTTTGGTGGTGCTCTTTTTTAAGAAGGGCGATAAAACCCTCCTTAAAAACTATAGACCCATCACACTCCTGAGCCACGTCTATAAGCTGTTCT
This sequence comes from Eupithecia centaureata, assembly GCA_944547425.1. NCBI lineage: Eukaryota > Metazoa > Arthropoda > Insecta > Lepidoptera > Geometridae > Eupithecia > Eupithecia centaureata. Next base: position 11,384,209 of record OX155699.1, on the reverse strand, counting down.
CGCGAGTGGTCACGAATCGTCTCGCCAGGAGACTCGACGAGTTTCAGCCACCGGAACAGGCCGGGTTCCGCGGAGGATATGGCACCATAGACCACATTCACACAGTGCGGCAGATTATACAGAAGTCCGAAGAGTATAATCAGCCCCTGTGTCTCGCTTTTGTGGACTATGAGAAAGCCTTTGACTCTGTCGAAACCTGGGCTGTTCTGGAATCCTTACAGCGATGCCAAGTAGACTATCGTTATATCGAGGTGCTGAGATGTCTCTACGATGCCGCCACTATGAGTGTCCAAGTACAGGACCAGCAGTCTAAACCCATCCAATTGCGCAGAGGAGTGAGACAGGGGGATGTCATATCCCCGAAACTGTTCACGAGCGCATTGGAAGATATGTTTAAGACTCTGGACTGGAAAGGTAAGGGCATAAACATAAACGGCAATTACATCTCACACCTACGATTCGCTGATGACATAGTTTTAATGGCGGAGTCGCTAGAGGAGCTGACCCACATGCTGGACGGCCTAGCTTCAGCCTCGCGACGCATCGGTCTTGGCATGAATTTGGAAAAAACCAAAGTCATGACCAATTGCCAAATTGATCCGGGACCGGTAGTCGTAGAAGGCCACCTTCTCGAAATTGTTTCCGAGTACACTTACCTTGGGCAGATTATGCAGTTAGGTAAAAACAATTTCGAGAAGGAGGCCAAGAGAAGGATCCAGCTGGGCTGGGCAGCGTTTGGAAAACTACGTCGAGTCTTCTCGTCATCCATACCACAATGTTTGAAAACGAAAGTTTTCAATCAGTGCGTCCTACCCGTAATGACCTACGGAGCTGAGACGTGGACACTCACGGTAGGGCTGGTCCACCAGTTCAAAGTCGCTCAGCGAGCTATGGAAAGAGCTATGCTCGGAGTTTCTCTGAAGGATAGGATTCGTAATGAATACATCCGACAGAGAACCAAAGTTATCGACATAGCTCAAAGAATTAGCAAGCTGAAGTGGCAGTGGGCCGGCCATATTTCGCGAAGAACCGACCACCGTTGGGGTAAACGTGTTCTTGAGTGGAGACCGCGACTTGGCAAACGTAGTGTGGGACGCCCTCCGGCTAGGTGGGATGACGATCTGCGAAAGACTGCTGGCAGATGCTGGATGCGTCAAGCTGAAGACAGGGCGCTATGGCGCTCATTAGGGGAGGCCTATGTCCAGCAGTGGACTAATGTAGGCTGATGATGATGATGATGATGATGATGACATCGAACTGAGTTATATCCGAACCAGAAGGAGCCGTGGTGCACGTGTTAAACCGTACGCACCGATCTCCGCGGTCCAAATGGGCTTCGACGTCACGCCTTACGAAGTAAAGCGCAACTAGTAAAGTCACATTGTTTAGAGCCTCCCGACTCTCGGGGCTCCACAGTGAGCATATCCTTGCCGGATTCGGCTAGGCTGGCTTCGGCCTTAGAGGCGTTCAGGCATAATCCCGCGGATGGTAGCTTCGCACCACCGGCCGCTCGGCCGAGTGCATGAACCAAATGTCCGAAACTGCGGTTCCTCTCGTACTGAGCAGTATTACTATCGCAACGACAAGCCATCAGTAGGGTAAAACTAACCTGTCTCACGACGACGGTCTAAACCCAGCTCACGTTCCCTTTTGATGGGTGAACAATCCAACGCTTGGCGAATTTTGCTTCGCAATGATAGGAAGAGCCGACATCGAAGGATCAAAAAGCAACGTCGCTATGAACGCTTGGCTGCCACAAGCCAGTTATCCCTGTGGTAACTTTTCTGGCACCTCTTGCTAAAAACTCTTTAGTACTAAAGGATCGATAGGCCGTGCTTTCGCAGTACCTATGCGTACTGAACATCTGGATCAAGCCAGCTTTTGCCCTTTTGCTCCACGCGAGGTTTCCGTCCTCGCTGAGCTGGCCTTAGGACACCTGCGTTATTCTTTGACAGATGTACCGCCCCAGTCAAACTCCCCGCCTGGCAGTGTCCTCGAACCGGATCACGCGGGAGTTGTACGGCGACGAGCGTTGCCGCCACGTCGCCACTCTGCACGCTTGGAACGAAACACCGTGCGCTCGCCGATATAATCGACCGCGCACCGCTTCCGCCCAACCGAGTAAGTAATGAAACAATGAAAGTAGTGGTTTTTCAGCGACGACCGCGAACGATCTCCCACTTATGCTACACCTCTTTTTAATACTAGAGGTATATAGCGTCTTGTCAAGTAAAAAAAATCACTTTTAGTAAGTTTAAGATCTATCGGGAGCTTTTTTATATAGTTTTTGGCCCATTATTTAAGGGAGCCGTTTTGCGATATTCAGTCGATGGTGAATCGGCTCTAGAATTATTTTCTGCAGCGTGGCACGTTTGCTACTTTCGCCTCCGATTGTATATTCTTTCAAATTATTTTTTTTATGAATACCGCTACTGATGCTAATATCCGAAGGTTTTTGACTCTCTGTATTTCGCTTTCATTAATACTCTTATGGCACGCTTTTGTAATTTAAGTATACATTCGTAATCTGTAGAGCTCCCGAATAAAATGATACCATAAGACATAATTGAGTAAATATATGCGTAATATATGTCTTTCAGAGCTTTATGTGTCCAAGTGTCCTGTAAGGTCTTAAGGAAATAAAGCATTTTGAATTTGAATATCTAAAGAAATGGGTCTTAGTTGCTTAAGCGCGTAAATTATTTTCGCCATTTTTTTACAGGTCGACTCAATATGTTTCTTCCAAGATCCACGACACGGGCCCTGAGCCTAGTGTGGGGCCGTAGCCAATCAAATAGACATACAATTAGACATACTTAATTTTAAAATATTTTAACTGTACAATAGTCTTAAGTATATAAAATTGTTAACCTTTCTTTGAATAAATATTACTTTACTTACTTACTAAGATAGTAATGGATCTAGTTTATTTATTTATTAAGGAATAACTAACGACTACATTAAAAACGTTCGTTTAAATAAGTCCATTAATGGTATTGATATTTTATTGGTATTTTGAGCATTATTAATTAAGTGGTTAAATGAGGTCAAAAATTATATCTATGACTATGTATTTCATCAAAACGTTAAGTTTTATCATAAAAATATATCGACAAAAATAGTAAATCATAAAATTATCTACAAAAAATGGTTAGATTCGGTTCGGTTCGGTTTGTAAGGTTAGGTTAGGTTATGTTAGTTTAGGTTAGGTTAGGCTAGGTTCGGTTAGGTTCGGTTCGGTTCGGTTCGGTTCGGTTCGGTTCGGTTCGGTTCGGTTCGGTTCGTTAGGTTAGGTTAGGTTAGGTTAGGTTAGGTTAGGTTAGGTTAGGTTAGGTTAGGTTAGGTTAGGTTAGGTTAGGTTAGGTTAGGTTAGGTTAGGTTAGGTTAGGTTAGGTTAGGTTAGGTTAGGTTAGGTTAGGTTAGGTTAGGTTAGGTTAGGTTGGGTTAGGTTAGGTTAGGTTACGTTACGTTACGTTAGGTTAGGTAAGGTTAGGTTAGGTTAGGTTAGGTTAGGTTAGGTTAGGTTAGGTTACGTTAGGTTAGGTTAGGTTAGTCCACCAGTCGTGGAACCTAACCTAACCTAACTTTACTTAACTAACCTAACCTAACCTAACCTAACCTAACCTAACCTAACCTAACCTAACCTAACCTAACCTAACGAACCGAACCGAACTGAAACGAACCTAACCGAACCTAGCCTAACCTAACCTAACCTAACCTAACCTAACGAACCGAACCGAACCGAACCGAACCTAACCGAACCAGCCGCGCTCCAAACGCCATCGACTTTACTTAACTAACCTAACCTAACCTAACCTAACCTAACCTAACCTAACCTAACGAACCGAACCGAACTGAAACGAACCTAACCGAACCTAGCCTAACCTAACCTAACCTAACCTAACCTAACCTAACGAACCGAACCGAACCGAACCGAACCGAACCGAACCGAACCTAACCGAACCTAGCCTAACCTAACCTAACCTAACTTAACCTAACCTAACCTAACGAACCGAACCGAACCGAACCGAACCTAACCGAACCAGCCGCGCTCCAAACGCCATCGAAAACGCCACGAATTTCGGCCGCTCCGCAAGGGAAAAATCACAAAAATATTTTATTTTAATGCTACAGTGCAGTGCAATACGTCAAAAGTTGTGAATAGTGACGGCGCACACAGCGGTGAAATCCATTTTGCGCTAAGTTATTTTTTCAAAAAGTTATAAGTGAAAACGTGCAAATTTACAAAATTTTCAAACTTATAAGGCGATTTTCTCAAAATTGGCAGCGACGACCTACACTTTTTATTTGACTCCTGGAGGGGCCTTCTGAAGCTGAAGAACCGAACTGAACCTAACCATTTTTTGTAGATAATTTACAATTTTTGTCGATATTTTTTATGATAAAACTTACCGTTTTGATGAAAATCGTGAAAAATTAAGGGGAATTTATGTAGCTTCGAATGTCTAAATTGACCGGACTAAATAAATTTCATCTAATGTTTAATCTAAATTATGTTTCATTTCCCCTTCTTCGCTATTAAAGTTATGTAATTAAAAAACTACTACTAAACTATTACCAAAATATATGAAATATATGTTAGTAAATATATGCATAATTTATAAGTTTAACAACTTAATTATTACAGGTTTAGTAAAAATTTAATAAAATTTATAGTACAGTATAAATAATTGAAAAAACACTGACTCTATAGGTACCAGCAACGATAGGTCCCTTCAAAAAATAATGGCCGAATGAGAATAAATCACCCCTATTTTAATTAAAACGATGTGGTGTATGGACCTTATTTTCTGGGTATAATCTAAAACTTGATGGTATGGTAGGTACATGTGCTTTGCAAGACACCAAGAAGTGTCAATTAGGCCTCCGGCGGAAGGTCTCGAAGATAAGATAGATAAGGAAGATAGGATGATGATAAGATAGATTTGTGTATAAGGTCAGTTAAAGTACCTCGAAATAAATGAATTGTGCACTTAAAAGGGGACATTTCATTTAAGTCATAGATATCCTTATAAAAAACTAGCGCCCCGCCCCGGCTTCGCACGGTTTTATTATACATTACTATAAACCTCACGGAGCCCGAGACCTTTCCAACGAATGCAAAACCGTGGAAATTGGTTCGTGCGTTCTGGAGTTATAGCGTCAGGAAGGAAAACCCGACTTATTTTTATGTAGAGGTAGTAGATTACTCATTTGGTTAGTTACTGAAATATCGATTTTTCAAAAATTCTTCTTACTTCTTCGTCTTATCTTACTATCTTACCTTACTATTATAATAATTGGGAAAGTCTGTGTGAATGTTTGTTATAGGTAATCTCCGTAACTACATAAGTTGTTTAGATGAAATTTCGTACCTTGGAGGAAATTGGATAGACTTGATAGCTACAGTACATCCCTGGATTGGAACCAAACATTTGAATTAGTAGGTGCCTAGGTATTAACATATTTGTCTCCAATTTGATTGAGTTATTATTTTATAACTAACTAGCGACCCGCCCCGGCTTCGACGGTTTTATTATATTATTATGTATAAACCTTCCTCTTGAATCACTCTATCTAGAGGTCTGTATTAAAAAAACCGCATCAAAATCCATTGTATAGTTTTAAAGATTAAAGCAGTCAAAGGGAAATAGGGACAAAAAAAGCGACTTTGTTTTTTACTATGTAAAAATTATTATTATACCTAGGTACATGAGTTTGGCTTCATTTACAAACAACAACAGTAGATGGATAGGTAAAACATTTATTTAGCACACACATACAATAATTAACATTGAAATATGTACAATTGAAAACAAAAGTACAATAGGTAGTAGCACTGATAGTTCACTTTCAGATGAGTAAGTTTTGTCGATTTGCTTATAAATTATTATGTTTTAGCCATATTATTATTATAATGCAGGAACGAAAAGAAACTCTCCCTATCAATTAAATATATCCAAGTCAGGACAAAATCTAAGTACAAAACTCTTGGGAAAATTTTAGGAGCTATCGGTTGATACCCTTGCGATACGTGTACACGATAGCCGAAAATTCTTGCCATCATTCTTTGCATACGTCATGAGAACCTCCTCCTTTTTCGAAGTCGGTTAAAATACACAATTCATTTTGCATCACTAACAGCCGGTTTCTAGAACGTTGTTCAAATCGTAAATCAGTTGATAAAGCGATTAATTTAACACACTGGTCAAATCAAATCGGGGTGTACGAACGCTGATTAGATGATAATTAGGTAACTAATCATTGATCATCTTACGACTGTCATTCTTTCAGTTCAGTATATCTTTAAGTTTTCTTTTATAACATAAAAAATTCTATTATTCTTTTATAAAATGATGACAATTTCATGTAAACTCTGCTTTACAATAAATGTGAATCACATGAGTATACAAAATACAGGTATGTCACAAAACAGTTAAGTCACGATTTTGATCATGTTAGTCACATTTACATTTTATTTGAAAACTAGTGACCCGCCCCGGCTTCGCACGGTTTTATATTATACATAAAAACCTTCCTCTTGAATCACTCTATCTATTAAAAAAAACTGCATCAAAATCCGTTGCGTAGTTTTAAAGATTTAAGCGTTCAAAGGGACATAATGACATAGGGACAGAGAAAGCGACTCTAGTTTATACTATGTAGTGTATGGCTTTTGGATTACCAACCTGTTGATTTTTTATGTATTATACCCCGGTTTAGAACTTGGAAAAATACAGCAAATTGTTGTAATAATTTCAACTAATTAGAGCAAAATCGCCGATTAGTTAATTATTGATTTGACAAGAGCTTGAACAAAGAATCAGGCCTAATTAGCGTATTATGTTATTTGACAAGAGTTTTGTTTTTCAAAATATAAGTACGTAATCAATGTTCGAGAAACCCAAATGACACTTGAATAGAGATTTGAACATTGATTAGTTAACTATTAAGATGATCTGCGTTCCAGAAAACAGCTGTTACTGTGACATAATTTAGGTATTATTGTATTAAAACAAAAAACATACTTCAAATTTATTTTATTTTATTTTTACAATTTTAGGAAAACTTACAGCTAGACAATGAGTAGAAAGTGGAAAGATCTCGGGCTCCGTGAGGTTTATAGTAATGTATAATAAAACCGTGTGAAGCCGGGGCGGGGCGCTAGTTTTTTATGAGGATATCTATGACTTAAATGAAATGTCCCCTTTTAAGTGCACAATTCATTTATTTCGAGGTACTTTCACTGTTCTCGCGAAGAACTGACAACCGTTGGGGTAAACGTGTTCTTGAGTGGAGACCGCGACTCGGTAAACGTAGCGTAGGACGCCCTCCGGCCAGGTGGGATGACGATCTGCGAAAGACTGCTGGCAGATGCTGGATGCGTCAAGCTGAAGACAGGGCGCTATGGCGCTCATTGGGGGAGGCCTATGTCCAGCAGTGGACTAATATAGGTTGATGATGATGATGATGATGATGATGATGACTTTCACTGACCTTATACACAAATCTATCTTATCATAATCCTATCTTCCTTATCTATCTTATCTTCGAGACCTTCCGCCGGAGGCCTAATTGACACTTCTTGGTGTCTTGCAAAGCACATGTACCTACCATACCATCAAGTTTTAGATTATACCCAGAAAATAAGGTCCATACACCACATCGTTATAATTAAAATAGGGGTGATTTATTCTCATTCGGGCATTATTTTTTGAAGGGACCTATCGTTGCTGGTACCTATAGAGTCAGTGTTTTTTCAATTATTTATACTGTACTATAAATTTTATTAAATTTTTATTAAACCTGTAATAATTAAGTTGTTAAACTTATAAATTATGCATATATTTACTAATATATATTTCATATATTTTGGTAATAGTTTAGTAGTAGTTTTTTAATTACATAAATTTAATAGCGAAGAAGGTTAAATGAAACATAATTTAGATTAAACATTAGATGAAATTTATTTAGTCCGGTCAATTTAGACATTCGAAGCTACATAAATTCCCCTTCATTTTTCACGATTTTCATCAAAACGGTTAGTTTTATCATAAAAAATATCGACAAAAATTGTAAATTATCTACAAAAAATGGTTAGGTTCAGTTCGGTTCGGTTCGGTTCGGTTCGTTAGGTTAGGTTAGGTTAGTTTAGGTTAGGTTAGGCTAGGTTCGATTAGGTTCGGTTAGGTTCGGTTCGGTTCGGTTCGGTTCGTTAGGTTAGGTTAGGTTAGGTTAGGTTAGGTTAGGTTAGGTTAGGTTAGGTTAGTTTAGGTTAGGTTAGGCTAGGTTCGGTTAGGTTAGGTTAGGCTAGGTTCGGTTAGGTTCGGTTCAGTTCGGTTTGGTTCGTTAGGTTAGGTTAGGTTAGGTTAGGTTAGGTTAGGTTAGGTTAGGTTAGGTTAGGTTAGGTTAGGTTAGGTTAGGTTAGGTTAGGTTAGGCTAGGTTCGGTTCAGTTCGGTTCGTTAGGTTAGGTTAGGTTAGGTTAGGTTAGGTTAGGTTAGGTTAGGTTAGGTTAGGTTAGGTTAGTTAAGTAAAGTTAGGTTAGGTTAGGTTAGGTTCCACGACTGGTGGACTAACCTAACCTAACCTAACCTAACCTAACCTAACCTAACCTAACCTAACCTAACCTAACCTAACCTAACCTAACCTAACGAACCGAACCGAACCGAACCGATCCGAACCGAACCTAACCGAACCTAACCGAACCTAGCCTAACCTAACCTAAACTAACCTAACCTAACCTAACCTAACCTAACCTAACCTAACCTAACCTAACCTAACCTAACCTAACCTAACCTAACGAACCGAACCGAACCGAACCGAACCTAACCATTTTTGTAGATAATTTTATGATTTACAATTTTTGTCGATATATTTTTATGATAAAACTTAACGTTTTGATGAAATACGTAGTCATAGATATAAATATTGACCTAATTAAACAACTTAAATAATAATGCTCAAAATACCAATATAATATCAATACCATTAATGGACTTATTTAAACGAACGTTTTTAATGTAGTCGTTAGTTATTCCTTAATAAATAAATAAACTAGATCCATTACTATCTTAGTAAGTAAGTAAAGTAATATTTATTCAAAGAAAGGTTAACAATTTTATATACTTAAGACTATTGTACAGTTAAAATATTTTAAAATTAAGTATGTCTAATTGTATGTCTATTTGATTGGCTACGGCCCCACACTAGGCTCAGGGCCCGTGTCGTGGATCTTGGAAGAAACATATTGAGTCGACCTGTAAAAAAATGGCGAAAATAATTTACGCGCTTAAGCAACTTAGACCCATTTCTTTAGATATTCAAATTCAAAATGCTTTATTTCCTTAAGACCTTACAGGACACTTGGACACATAAAGCTCTGAAAGACATATATTACGCATATATTTACTCAATTATGTCTTTTGGTATCATTTTATTCGGGAGCTCTACAGATTACGAATGTATACTTAAATTACAAAAGCGTGCCATAAGAGTATTAATGAAAGCGAAATACAGAGAGTCAAAAACCTTCGGATATTAGCATCAGTAGCGGTATTCATAAAAATAATAATTTGAAAGAATATACAACGAAAGTAGCAAACGTGCCACGCTGCAGAAAATAATGCTAGAGCCGATTCACCATCGACTGAATATCGCAAAACGGCTCCCTAAAATAATGGGCCAAAAGCTATATAAACAAGCTCCCGATAGATCTTAAACTTACTAAAAGTGAAATTTTTTACTTGACAAGACGCTATATACCTCTAGTATTAAAGAGTTTTTAGATAACGACCACAGCAAGTACGAAATAAAATCAACTAAACTAAAACTGATGGGTAACATCACTTAATCTAATAGTAGAGTCCTAGTTTTAAGAAATTATATTTTTATTATAATAATAAAACTTAGATACATATGTTATAAAATTCTGACGAGTCATAGCCTGATCATTTAATTTTAAGTACCTAAATACTTATATATTTTATGTATGATGTGTGACAATAAATGATCTGAATCTGTACTAGCTTTGTTATAAAAGCTTAGGACGATTTTTTTCTCCAATTCGAAAACCACAGTTGTGTACTAAAATGAAGGATTTCAAATAAGTAATACAAAGAAAACAATATAAGGATCCATCGAAAACATAAAAAAAATACAGTCGCGTCACAAAATCACTCGAGCTGGCAACCCCGAACCCTGATCCCCGAAGGATCATGATGTCGACGGCACTCGCCTAAAAGGTCATAAGTGAAAAATTGAAAATTGAAAAATGGCTTGTCGTTGCGATAGTAATACTGCTCAGTACGAGAGGAACCGCAGTTTCGGACATTTGGTTCATGCACTCGGCCGAGCGGCCGGTGGTGCGAAGCTACCATCCGCGGGATTATGCCTGAACGCCTCTAAGGCCGAAGCCAGCCTAGCCGAATCCGGCAAGGATATGCTCACTGTGGAGCCCCGAGAGTCGGGAGGCTCTAAACAATGTGACTTTACTAGTTGCGCTTTACTTCGTAAGGCGTGACGTCGAAGCCCATTTGGACCGCGGAGATCGGTGCGTACGGTTTAACACGTGCACCACGGCTCCTTCTGGTTCGGATATAACTCAGTTCGATGTCGGGGCTCGGAATAGTCTGTAGACGACTTACGTTCCTGGCGGGGTGTTGTGCTCGGTAGAGCAGCGTCGTGCTGCGATCTGTTGAGACTCAGCCCTACGCCAGGTGATTCGTCCGAGGACGAGTTTAATTTTTATAGTATTGTTATTCTATGAACATGTAAAACGGCAAGGTCCGAGTCTAACTTTACTAACATTACTAACTTTACTAACTACGAATATACATTGTACCTGATGATGAACTTCGATTGCATGCAACCTTTAGACTGTTTTGAACGGTCTGCAGTTAGCTCGATTGTACATACTGGTTTTATTTTTTTCTATTCCGTTTATTTTTCTACATTTTTTTAAATTTAGCTCTTGTTAGCTTGTTCTTGTAATTTTCAGTACTTTACTTATTTACCTTATAGAACTTCATTAACAACGAAAATTACAATCAAAAAATGTATACCTACTTGTAAATAACAATTCAAATCATAGAGCTAACTACAGACGGTCGAAAACAGTCTAGAGGTATTTCAATTGTTTACTTTATTAATTTAAGAAAGGAAATAACAATCAAGGAATAGAACCTTATCAAAACTATTATTTACAATATTTTGGTAGGTTGAAAAAAGTCTAGAGTTAGCTCAACTGAATGAAAGAATGGATGAAAACTCTTTATTATACTTAAATGTACCACAAAAAGGCTGAAAATGATACATAAAAATACTGCAAACTAAGACTAAGTATAAATAAATAAATAATAATAAATAATTTCGGACAGTCCACACAGCATAATCCAGCCTAAGCTAAGCAGATAAGATAGATAAGGGCGACCCTATCGCTAAAAGCGATCTCTTCCAGGCAACCTTTGGATGGACCGGATATAAAAGAACAATATAGACGGTGGTAGTTACATTAAATCTACTTCTCTAGATAAATGGAAAAGAAAAAAATACATACCCAATAAGCTACCAATGTTATAAACTTACATAAACATGTAACTTTATATAGTTAGATAAATAATGTACCACACGTTCATGTGGTAATTCCGGGAAAAATGTATAAAATGTTACCTATGTGTTATTCCAGACTATGATCTATCTCTTTGCCAAATTTCATCCATATCCGTTCAGTAGTTTTTGCATGAAAGAGTAACAAATATCCATCTATCCATCCATACTTACAAACTTTCGCGTTTATAATATTACTAGCGACCCGCCCCGGATTCGCATATTCATTAAAATATGCAAATTTTAATATTTTTGAGTTATGCACAATAATGTAGTAAATACAATATCAATACAATATCGAGCTCGTATTTTTTTACCTGATTATGAGACTAGATGCCGTAAGTTCCACTTTCTTCCACTCTTTAAACGCAGACAAGTGGCTGATTTGACTTACCTAATTAATATAGCAAACGGAACTGTTGATTGCCCAGAGCTTCTTGAGCAAATAGGACTGCGCACATGCACGCTTGCACCTATCGTAAGGACTAATTATAGGCAGAACGCATTTGTTTATAGAGCTACTAGCTCGTTTAACTCATTAGTACATGAAAACAGCAATATAGATTTATTCAACACCAGTTCAAGTAAGCTTAAACGCTTGCTTAATGATAAATTTTTCGTTTTAGTTTGAGAAATTCTCTTGTTTGTGCTTGTACTTAGTATAAAAAACAATCTATTTTTCTTTTTTAGTTATTGTTATTGCTAGTAAGTCGTCAACTTAACTTCTTTGTTTAAGCAGTTTTACTAATAGGTTTATATTAATAAGTTACTTTTAATATATCTAGTTTTCTGTAATTTTTTTTTAAGTTAAAATTAATACCTATATGTCTTCTTTCTGTAAATTCATCTCAAGTCAACAGATCTCAAGTTGCTGCTTTAATTTATTATTAGTGAAAACTTTCAATTGGCCTTAATTTAAAAATTCTTTGTATCTACTCATTGTCTAGCTGTAAGTTTTCCTAAAATTGTAAAAATAAAATAAAATAAATTTGAAGTATGTTTTTTGTTTTAATACAATAATACCTAAATTATGTCACTGTAACAGCTGGTTTCTGGAACGCAGATCATCTTAATAGTTAACTAATCAATGTTCGAATCTCTATTCAAGTGTCATTTGGATTTCTCGAACATTGATTACGTACTTAGGTATATTTTGAAAAACAAAACTCTTGTCAAATAACATAATACGCTAATTAGGCCTGATTCTTTGTTCAAGCTCTTGTCAAATCAATAATTAACTAATCGGCGATTTTGCTCTAATTAGTTGAAATTATTACAACAATTTGCTGTATTTTTCCAAGTTCTAAACCGGGTATAATACATAAAAAATCAACAGGTTGGTAATCCAAAAGCCATACACTACATAGTATAAACTAGAGTCGCTTTCTCTGTCCCTATGTCATTATGTCCCTTTGAACGCTTAAATCTTTAAAACTACGCAACGGATTTTGATGCGGTTTTTTTTAATAGATAGAGTGATTCAAGAGGAAGGTTTTTATGTTTAATAAAACCGTGCGAAGCCGGGGCGGGTCGCTAGTTTTCAAATAAAATGTAAATGTGACTAACATTATCAAAATCGTGACTTAACTGTTTTGTGACATACCTGTATTTTGTATACTCATGTGAGTCACATTTGTTGTAAAGCAGAGTTTACATGAAACTGTCATCATTTTTTAAAAGAATAATAGATTTTTTTATGTTATAAAAGAAAACTTAAAGATATACTGAACTGAAAGAATGACAGTCGTAAGATGATCAATGATTAGTTACCTAATTATCATCTAATCAGCGTTCGTACACCCCGATTTGATTTGACCAGTGTGTTAAATTAATCGCTTTATCAACTGATTTACGATTTGAACAACGTTCTAGAAACCGGCTGTTAGTGATGCAAAATGAATTGTGTATTTTAACCGACTTCGAAAAAGGAGGTTAAAGGAGGTTCTCATGACGTATGCAAAGAATGATGGCAAGAATTTTCGGCTATCGTGTACACGTATCGCAAGGGTATCAACCGATAGCTCCTAAAATTTTCCCAAGAGTTTTGTACTTAGATTTTGTCCTGACTTGGATATATTTAATTGATAGGGAGAGTTTCTTTTCGTTCCTGCATTATAATAATAATATGGCTAAAACATAATAATTTATAAGCAAATCGACAAAACTTACTCATCTGAAAGTGAACTATCAGTGCTACTACCTATTGTACTTTTGTTTTCAATTGTACATATTTCAATGTTAATTATTGTATGTGTGTGCTAAATAAATGTTTTACCTATCTATCTACTGTTGTTGTTTGTAAATGAAGCCAAACTCATGTACCTAGGTATAATAATAATTTTTACATAGTAAATAACAAAGTCGCTTTTTTTGTCCCTATTTCCCTTTGACTGCTTTAATCTTTAAAACTACACAATGGATTTTGATGCGGTTTTTTTAATACATACCTCTAGATAGAGTGATTCAAGAGGAAGGTTTATACATATAATAAAACCGTCGAAGCCGGGGCGGGTCGCTAGTTAGTTATAAAATAATAACTCAATCAAATTGGAGACAAATGTGTTAATACCTAGGCACCTACTAATTCAAATGTTTGGTTCCAATCCAGGGATGTACTGTAGCTATCAAGTCTATCCAATTTCCTCCAAGGTACGAAATTTCATCTAAACAACTTATTTAGTTACGGAGATTACCTATAACAAACATTCACACAGACTTTCCCAATTATTATAATAGTAAGGTAAGATAGTTAGATAAGACTTGGACCAAAAGTAGAAAGCGCCGGCCAATGAAAAAAGAAATGAAATATTTCGGTAGAACATAACGTCTCGATAATTTTTAGCTATGGCGGCTATGCTGTGCTATTATTATTTAAGTGGTTAAATGAGGTCAAAAATTCGTAATTTTTGATATCGATTTTTGAAAAATCGATATTTCAGTAACTAACCAAATGAGTAATCTACTACCTCTACATAAAAATAAGTCGCGTTTTCCTTCCTGACGCTATAACTCCAGAACGCACGAACCAATTTCCACGGTTTTGCATTCGTTGGAAAGATCTCGGGCTCCGTGAGGTTTATAGTAATGTATAATAAAACCGTGCGAAGCCGGGGCGGGGCGCTAGTTTTTTATGAGGATATCTATGACTTAAATGAAATGTCCCCTTTTAAGTGCACAATTCATTTATTTCGAGGTACTTTCACTGACCTTATACACAAATCTATCTTATCATAATCCTATCTTCATTATCTATCTTATCTTCGAGACCTTCCGCCGGAGGCCTAATTGACACTTCTTGGTGTCTTGCAAAGCACATGTACCTACCATACCATCAAGTTTTAGATTATACCCAGAAAATAAGGTCCATACACCACATCGTTATAATTAAAATAGGGGTGATTTATTCTCATTCGGGCATTATTTTTTGAAGGGACCTATCGTTGCTGGTACCTATAGAGTCAGTGTTTTTTCAATTATTTATACTGTACTATAAATTTTATTAAATTTTTATTAAACCTGTAATAATTAAGTTGTTAAACTTATAAATTATGCATATATTTACTAATATATATTTCATATATTTTGGTAATAGTTTAGTAGTAGTTTTTTAATTACATAAATTTAATAGCGAAGAAGGTTAAATGAAACATAATTTAGATTAAACATTAGATGAAATTTATTTAGTCCGGTCAATTTAGACATTCGAAGCTACATAAATTCCCCTTCATTTTTCACGATTTTCATCAAAACGGTTAGTTTTATCATAAAAAATATCGACAAAAATTGTAAATTATCTACAAAAAATGGTTAGGTTCAGTTCGGTTCGGTTCGGTTCGGTTCGTTAGGTTAGGTTAGGTTAGTTTAGGTTAGGTTAGGCTAGGTTCGATTAGGTTCGGTTAGGTTCGGTTCGGTTCGGTTCGGTTCGGTTCGTTAGGTTAGGTTAGGTTAGGTTAGGTTAGGTTAGGTTAGGTTAGGTTAGGTTAGGTTAGGTTAGGTTAGGTTAGGTTAGTTTAGGTTAGGTTAGGCTAGGTTCGGTTAGGTTAGGTTAGGCTAGGTTCGGTTAGGTTCGGTTCAGTTCGGTTCGGTTCGTTAGGTTAGGTTAGGTTAGGTTAGGTTAGGTTAGGTTAGGTTAGGTTAGGTTAGGTTAGGTTAGGTTAGGTTAGGTTAGGTTAGGTTAGGCTAGGTTCGGTTCAGTTCGGTTCGTTAGGTTAGGTTAGGTTAGGTTAGGTTAGGTTAGGTTAGGTTAGGTTAGTTAAGTAAAGTTAGGTTAGGTTAGGTTAGGTTCCACGACTGGTGGACTAACCTAACCTAACCTAACCTAACCTAACCTAACCTAACCTAACCTAACCTAACCTAACCTAACCTAACCTAACCTAACCTAACCTAACCTAACGAACCGAACCGAACCGAACCGATCCGAACCGAACCTAACCGAACCTAACCGAACCTAGCCTAACCTAACCTAAACTAACCTAACCTAACCTAACCTAACCTAACCTAACCTAACCTAACCTAACCTAACCTAACCTAACCTAACCTAACCTAACCTAACCTAACCTAAGCTAACCTAACCTAACCTAACCTAACCTAACCTAACGAACCGAACCGAACCGAACCGAACCTAACCATTTTTTGTAGATAATTTTATGATTTACAATTTTTGTCGATATATTTTTATGATAAAACTTAACGTTTTGATGAAATACGTAGTCATAGATATAAATATTGACCTAATTAAACAACTTAAATAATAATGCTCAAAATACCAATATAATATCAATGCCATTAATGGACTTATTTAAACGAACGTTTTTAATGTAGTCGTTAGTTATTCCTTAATAAATAAATAAACTAGATCCATTACTATCTTAGTAAGTAAGTAAAGTAATATTTATTCAAAGAAAGGTTAACAATTTTATATACTTAAGACTATTGTACAGTTAAAATATTTTAAAATTAAGTATGTCTAATTGTATGTCTATTTGATTGGCTACGGCCCCACACTAGGCTCAGGGCCCGTGTCGTGGATCTTGGAAGAAACATATTGAGTCGACCTGTAAAAAAATGGCGAAAATAATTTACGCGCTTAAGCAACTTAGACCCATTTCTTTAGATATTCAAATTCAAAATGCTTTATTTCCTTAAGACCTTACAGGACACTTGGACACATAAAGCTCTGAAAGACATATATTACGCATATATTTACTCAATTATGTCTTATGGTATCATTTTATTCGGGAGCTCTACAGATTACGAATGTATACTTAAATTACAAAAGCGTGCCATAAGAGTATTAATGAAAGCGAAATACAGAGAGTCAAAAACCTTCGGATATTAGCATCAGTAGCGGTATTCATAAAAATAATAATTTGAAAGAATATACAACGAAAGCAGCAAACGTGCCACGCTGCAGAAAATAATGCTAGAGCCGATTCACCATCGACTGAATATCGCAAAACGGCTCCCTAAAATAATGGGCCAAAAGCTATATAAACAAGCTCCCGATAGATCTTAAACTTACTAAAAGTGAAATTGTTTACTTGACAAGACGCTATATACCTCTAGTATTAAAGAGTTTTTAGATAACGACCACAGCAAGTACGAAATAAAATCAACTAAACTAAAACTGATGGGTAACATCACTTATTCTAATAGTAGAGTCCTAGTTTTAAGAAATTATATTTTTATTATAATAATAAAACTTAGATACATATGTTATAAAATTCTGACGAGTCATAGCCTGATCATTTAATTTTAGGTACCTAAATACTTATATATTTTATGTATGATGTGTGACAATAAATGATCTGAATCTGAATCTGTACTAGCTTTGTTATAAAAGCTTAGGACGATTTTTTTCTCCAATTCGAAAACCACAGTTGTGTACTAAAATGAAGGATTTCAAATAAGTAATACAAAGAAAACAATATAAGGATCCATCGAAAACATAAAAAAAATACAGTCGCGTCACAAAATCACTCGAGCTGGCAACCCCGAACCCTGATCCCCGAAGGATCATGATGTCGACGGCACTCGCCTAAAAGGTCATAAGTGAAAAATTGAAAATTGAAAAATGGCTTGTCGTTGCGATAGTAATACTGCTCAGTACGAGAGGAACCGCAGTTTCGGACATTTGGTTCATGCACTCGGCCGAGCGGCCGGTGGTGCGAAGCTACCATCCGCGGGATTATGCCTGAACGCCTCTAAGGCCGAAGCCAGCCTAGCCGAATCCGGCAAGGATATGCTCACTGTGGAGCCCCGAGAGTCGGGAGGCTCTAAACAATGTGACTTTACTAGTTGCGCTTTACTTCGTAAGGCGTGACGTCGAAGCCCATTTGGACCGCGGAGATCGGTGCGTACGGTTTAACACGTGCACCACGGCTTCTTCTGGTTCGGATATAACTCAGTTCGATGTCGGGGCTCGGAATAGTCTGTAGACGACTTACGTTCCTGGCGGGGTGTTGTGCTCGGTAGAGCAGCGTCGTGCTGCGATCTGTTGAGTCTCAGCCCTACGCCAGGTGATTCGTCCGAGGACGAGTTTAATTTTTATAGTATTGTTATTCTATGAACATGTAAAACGGCAAGGTCCGAGTCTAACTTTACTAACATTACTAACTTTACTAACTACGAATATACATTGTACCTGATGATGAACTTCGATTGCATGCAACCTTTAGACTGTTTTGAACGGTCTGCAGTTAGCTCGATTGTACATACTGGTTTTATTTTTTTCTATTCCGTTTATTTTTCTACATTTTTTTAAATTTAGCTCTTGTTAGCTTGTTCTTGTAATTTTCAGTACTTTACTTATTTACCTTATAGAACTTCATTAACAACGAAAATTACAATCAAAAAATGTATACCTACTTGTAAATAACAATTCAAATCATAGAGCTAACTACAGACAGTCGAAAACAGTCTAGAGGTATCTCAATTGTTTACTTTATTAATTTAAGAAAGGAAATAACAATCAAGGAATAGAACCTTATCAAAACTATTATTTACAATATTTTGGTAGGTTGAAAACAGTCTAGAGTTAGCTCAACTGAATGAAAGAATGGATGAAAACTCTTTATTATACTTAAATGTACCACAAAAAGGCTGAAAATGATACATAAAAATACTGCAAACTAAGACTAAGTATAAATAAATAAATAATAATAAATAATTTCGGACAGTCCACACAGCATAATCCAGCCTAAGCTAAGCAGATAAGATAGATAAGGGCGACCCTATCGCTAAAAGCGATCTCTTCCAGGCAACCTTTGGATGGACCGGATATAAAAGAACAATATAGACGGTGGTAGTTACATTAAATCTACTTCTCTAGATAAATGGAAAAGAAAAAAATACATACCCAATAAGCTACCAATGTTATAAACTTACATAAACATGTAACTTTATATAGTTAGATAAATAATGTACCACACGTTCATGTGGTAATTCCGGGAAAAATGTATAAAATGTTACCTATGTGTTATTCCAGACTATGATCTATCTCTTTGCCAAATTTCATCCATATCCGTTCAGTAGTTTTTGCATGAAAGAGTAACAAATATCCATCTATCCATCCATACTTACAAACTTTCGCGTTTATAATATTACTAGCGACCCGCCCCGGATTCGCATATTCATTAAAATATGCAAATTTTAATATTTTTGAGTTATGCACAATAATGTAGTAAATACAATATCAATACAATATCGAGCTCGTATTTTTTTACCTGATTATGAGACTAGATGCCGTAAGTTCCACTTTCTTCCACTCTTTAAACGCAGACAAGTGGCTGATTTGACTTACCTAATTAATATAGCAAACGGAACTGTTGATTGCCCAGAGCTTCTTGAGCAAATAGGACTGCGCACATGCACGCTTGCACCTATCGTAAGGACTAATTATAGGCAGAACGCATTTGTTTATAGAGCTTCTAGCTCGTTTAACTCATTAGTACATGAAAACAGCAATATAGATTTATTCAACACCAGTTCAAGTAAGCTTAAACGCTTGCTTAATGATAAATTTTTCGTTTTAGTTTGAGAAATTCTCTTGTTTGTGCTTGTACTTAGTATAAAAAACAATCTATTTTTCTTTTTTAGTTATTGTTATTGCTAGTAAGTCGTCAACTTAACTTCTTTGTTTAAGCAGTTTTACTAATAGGTTTATATTAATAAGTTACTTTTAATATATCTAGTTTTCTGTAAATTTTTTTTAAGTTAAAATTAATACCTATATGTCTACTTTCTGTAAATTCATCTCAAGTCAACAGATCTCAAGTTGCTGCTTTAATTTATTATTAGTGAAAACTTTCAATTGGCCTTAATTTAAAAATTCTTTGTATCTACTCATTGTCTAGCTGTAAGTTTTCCTAAAATTGTAAAAATAAAATAAAATAAATTTGAAGTATGTTTTTTGTTTTAATACAATAATACCTAAATTATGTCACTGTAACAGCTGGTTTCTGGAACGCAGATCATCTTAATAGTTAACTAATCAATGTTCGAATCTCTATTCAAGTGTCATTTGGGTTTCTCGAACATTGATTACGTACTTAGGTATATTTTGAAAAACAAAACTCTTGTCAAATAACATAATACGCTAATTAGGCCTGATTCTTTGTTCAAGCTCTTGTCAAATCAATAATTAACTAATCGGCGATTTTGCTCTAATTAGTTGAAATTATTACAACAATTTGCTGTATTTTTCCAAGTTCTAAACCGGGTATAATACATAAAAAATCAACAGGTTGGTAATCCAAAAGCCATACACTACATAGTATAAACTAGAGTCGCTTTCTCTGTCCCTATGTCATTATGTCCCTTTGAACGCTTAAATCTTTAAAACTACGCAACGGATTTTGATGCGGTTTTTTTTAATAGATAGAGTGATTCAAGAGGAAGGTTTTTATGTTTAATAAAACCGTGCGAAGCCGGGGCGGGTCGCTAGTTTTCAAATAAAATGTAAATGTGACTAACATTATCAAAATCGTGACTTAACTGTTTTGTGACATACCTGTATTTTGTATACTCATGTGAGTCACATTTGTTGTAAAGCAGAGTTTACATGAAACTGTCATCATTTTTTAAAAGAATAATAGATTTTTTTATGTTATAAAAGAAAACTTAAAGATATACTGAACTGAAAGAATGACAGTCGTAAGATGATCAATGATTAGTTACCTAATTATCATCTAATCAGCGTTCGTACACCCCGATTTGATTTGACCAGTGTGTTAAATTAATCGCTTTATCAACTGATTTACGATTTGAACAACGTTCTAGAAACCGGCTGTTAGTGATGCAAAATGAATTGTGTATTTTAACCGACTTCGAAAAAGGAGGTTAAAGGAGGTTCTCATGACGTATGCAAAGAATGATGGCAAGAATTTTCGGCTATCGTGTACACGTATCGCAAGGGTATCAACCGATAGCTCCTAAAATTTTCCCAAGAGTTTTGTACTTAGATTTTGTCCTGACTTGGATATATTTAATTGATAGGGAGAGTTTCTTTTCGTTCCTGCATTATAATAATAATATGGCTAAAACATAATAATTTATAAGCAAATCGACAAAACTTACTCATCTGAAAGTGAACTATCAGTGCTACTACCTATTGTACTTTTGTTTTCAATTGTACATATTTCAATGTTAATTATTGTATGTGTGTGCTAAATAAATGTTTTACCTATCTATCTACTGTTGTTGTTTGTAAATGAAGCCGAACTCATGTACCTAGGTATAATAATAATTTTTACATAGTAAAAAACAAAGTCGCTTTTTTTGTCCCTATTTCCCTTTGACTGCTTTAATCTTTAAAACTACACAATGGATTTTGATGCGGTTTTTTTAATACATACCTCTAGATAGAGTGATTCAAGAGGAAGGTTTATACATATAATAAAACCGTCGAAGCCGGGGCGGGTCGCTAGTTAGTTATAAAATAATAACTCAATCAAATTGGAGACAAATATGTTAATACCTAGGCACCTACTAATTCAAATGTTTGGTTCCAATCCAGGGATGTACTGTAGCTATCAAGTCTATCCAATTTCTTCCAAGGTACGAAATTTCATCTAAACAACTTATTTAGTTACGGAGATTACCTATAACAAACATTCACACAGACTTTCCCAATTATTATAATAGTAAGGTAAGATAGTTAGATAAGACTTGGACCAAAAGTAGAAAGCGCCGGCCAATGAAAAAAGAAATGAAATATTTCGGTAGAACATAACGTCTCGATAATTTTTAGCTATGGCGGCTATGCTGTGCTATTATTATTTAAGTGGTTAAATGAGGTCAAAAATTCGTAATTTTTGATATCGATTTTTGAAAAATCGATATTTCAGTAACTAACCAAATGAGTAATCTACTACCTCTACATAAAAATAAGTCGCGTTTTCCTTCCTGACGCTATAACTCCAGAACGCACGAACCAATTTCCACGGTTTTGCATTCGTTGGAAAGATCTCGGGCTCCGTGAGGTTTATAGTAATGTATAATAAAACCGTGTGAAGCCGGGGCGGGGCGCTAGTTTTTTATGAGGATATCTATGACTTAAATGAAATGTCCCCTTTTAAGTGCACAATTCATTTATTTCGAGGTACTTTCACTGACCTTATACACAAATCTATCTTATCATAATCCTATCTTCCTTATCTATCTTATCTTCGAGACCTTCCGCCGGAGGCCTAATTGACACTTCTTGGTGTCTTGCAAAGCACATGTACCTACCATACCATCAAGTTTTAGATTATACCCAGAAAATAAGGTCCATACACCACATCGTTATAATTAAAATAGGGGTGATTTATTCTCATTCGGGCATTATTTTTTGAAGGGACCTATCGTTGCTGGTACCTATAGAGTCAGTGTTTTTCAATTATTTATACTGTACTATAAATTTTATTAAATTTTTATTAAACCTGTAATAATTAAGTTGTTAAACTTATAAATTATGCATATATTTACTAATATATATTTCATATATTTTGGTAATAGTTTAGTAGTAGTTTTTTAATTACATAAATTTAATAGCGAAGAAGGTTAAATGAAACATAATTTAGATTAAACATTAGATGAAATTTATTTAGTCCGGTCAATTTAGACATTCGAAGCTACATAAATTCCCCTTCATTTTTCACGATTTTCATCAAAACGGTTAGTTTTATCATAAAAAATATCGACAAAAATTGTAAATTATCTACAAAAAATGGTTAGGTTCAGTTCGGTTCGGTTCGGTTCGGTTCGTTAGGTTAGGTTAGGTTAGGTTAGGTTAGGCTAGGTTCGATTAGGTTCGGTTAGGTTCGGTTCGGTTCGGTTCGGTTCGTTAGGTTAGGTTAGGTTAGGTTAGGTTAGGTTAGGTTAGGTTAGGTTAGGTTAGGTTAGGTTAGTTTAGGTTAGGTTAGGCTAGGTTCGGTTAGGTTAGGTTAGGCTAGGTTCGGTTAGGTTCGGTTCAGTTCGGTTTGGTTCGTTAGGTTAGGTTAGGTTAGGTTAGGTTAGGTTAGGTTAGGTTAGGTTAGGTTAGGTTAGGTTAGGTTAGGTTAGGTTAGGCTAGGTTCGGTTCAGTTCGGTTCGTTAGGTTAGGTTAGGTTAGGTTAGGTTAGGTTAGGTTAGGTTAGGTTAGGTTAGGTTAGTTAAGTAAAGTTAGGTTAGGTTAGGTTAGGTTCCACGACTGGTGGACTAACCTAACCTAACCTAACCTAACCTAACCTAACCTAACCTAACCTAACCTAACCTAACCTAACCTAACGAACCGAACCGAACCGAACCGATCCGAACCGAACCTAACCGAACCTAACCGAACCTAGCCTAACCTAACCTAAACTAACCTAACCTAACCTAAGCTAACCTAACCTAACCTAACCTAACCTAACCTAACCTAACGAACCGAACCGAACCGAACCGAACCTAACCATTTTTGTAGATAATTTTATGATTTACAATTTTTGTCGATATATTTTTATGATAAAACTTAACGTTTTGATGAAATACGTAGTCATAGATATAAATATTGACCTAATTAAACAACTTAAATAATAATGCTCAAAATACCAATATAATATCAATACCATTAATGGACTTATTTAAACGAACGTTTTTAATGTAGTCGTTAGTTATTCCTTAATAAATAAATAAACTAGATCCATTACTATCTTAGTAAGTAAGTAAAGTAATATTTATTCAAAGAAAGGTTAACAATTTTATATACTTAAGACTATTGTACAGTTAAAATATTTTAAAATTAAGTATGTCTAATTGTATGTCTATTTGATTGGCTACGGCCCCACACTAGGCTCAGGGCCCGTGTCGTGGATCTTGGAAGAAACATATTGAGTCGACCTGTAAAAAAATGGCGAAAATAATTTACGCGCTTAAGCAACTTAGACCCATTTCTTTAGATATTCAAATTCAAAATGCTTTATTTCCTTAAGACCTTACAGGACACTTGGACACATAAAGCTCTGAAAGACATATATTACGCATATATTTACTCAATTATGTCTTTTGGTATCATTTTATTCGGGAGCTCTACAGATTACGAATGTATACTTAAATTACAAAAGCGTGCCATAAGAGTATTAATGAAAGCGAAATACAGAGAGTCAAAAACCTTCGGATATTAGCATCAGTAGCGGTATTCATAAAAATAATAATTTGAAAGAATATACAACGAAAGTAGCAAACGTGCCACGCTGCAGAAAATAATGCTAGAGCCGATTCACCATCGACTGAATATCGCAAAACGGCTCCCTAAAATAATGGGCCAAAAGCTATATAAACAAGCTCCCGATAGATCTTAAACTTACTAAAAGTGAAATTTTTTACTTGACAAGACGCTATATACCTCTAGTATTAAAGAGTTTTTAGATAACGACCACAGCAAGTACGAAATAAAATCAACTAAACTAAAACTGATGGGTAACATCACTTAATCTAATAGTAGAGTCCTAGTTTTAAGAAATTATATTTTTATTATAATAATAAAACTTAGATACATATGTTATAAAATTCTGACGAGTCATAGCCTGATCATTTAATTTTAAGTACCTAAATACTTATATATTTTATGTATGATGTGTGACAATAAATGATCTGAATCTGAATCTGTACTAGCTTTGTTATAAAAGCTTAGGACGATTTTTTTCTCCAATTCGAAAACCACAGTTGTGTACTAAAATGAAGGATTTCAAATAAGTAATACAAAGAAAACAATATAAGGATCCATCGAAAACATAAAAAAAATACAGTCGCGTCACAAAATCACTCGAGCTGGCAACCCCGAACCCTGATCCCCGAAGGATCATGATGTCGACGGCACTCGCCTAAAAGGTCATAAGTGAAAAATTGAAAATTGAAAAATGGCTTGTCGTTGCGATAGTAATACTGCTCAGTACGAGAGGAACCGCAGTTTCGGACATTTGGTTCATGCACTCGGCCGAGCGGCCGGTGGTGCGAAGCTACCATCCGCGGGATTATGCCTGAACGCCTCTAAGGCCGAAGCCAGCCTAGCCGAATCCGGCAAGGATATGCTCACTGTGGAGCCCCGAGAGTCGGGAGGCTCTAAACAATGTGACTTTACTAGTTGCGCTTTACTTCGTAAGGCGTGACGTCGAAGCCCATTTGGACCGCGGAGATCGGTGCGTACGGTTTAACACGTGCACCACGGCTCCTTCTGGTTCGGATATAACTCAGTTCGATGTCGGGGCTCGGAATAGTCTGTAGACGACTTACGTTCCTGGCGGGGTGTTGTGCTCGGTAGAGCAGCGTCGTGCTGCGATCTGTTGAGACTCAGCCCTACGCCAGGTGATTCGTCCGAGGACGAGTTTAATTTTTATAGTATTGTTATTCTATGAACATGTAAAACGGCAAGGTCCGAGTCTAACTTTACTAACATTACTAACTTTACTAACTACGAATATACATTGTACCTGATGATGAACTTCGATTGCATGCAACCTTTAGACTGTTTTGAACGGTCTGCAGTTAGCTCGATTGTACATACTGGTTTTATTTTTTTCTATTCCGTTTATTTTTCTACATTTTTTTAAATTTAGCTCTTGTTAGCTTGTTCTTGTAATTTTCAGTACTTTACTTATTTACCTTATAGAACTTCATTAACAACGAAAATTACAATCAAAAAATGTATACCTACTTGTAAATAACAATTCAAATCATAGAGCTAACTACAGATCGAAAACAGTCTAGAGGTATTTCAATTGTTTACTTTATTAATTTAAGAAAGGAAATAACAATCAAGGAATAGAACCTTATCAAAACTATTATTTACAATATTTTGGTAGGTTGAAAAAAGTCTAGAGTTAGCTCAACTGAATGAAAGAATGGATGAAAACTCTTTATTATACTTAAATGTACCACAAAAAGGCTGAAAATGATACATAAAAATACTGCAAACTAAGACTAAGTATAAATAAATAAATAATAATAAATAATTTCGGACAGTCCACACAACATAATCCAGCCTAAGCTAAGCAGATAAGATAGATAAGGGCGACCCTATCGCTAAAAGCGATCTCTTCCAGGCAACCTTTGGATGGACCGGATATAAAAGAACAATATAGACGGTGGTAGTTACATTAAATCTACTTCTCTAGATAAATGGAAAAGAAAAAAATACATACCCAATAAGCTACCAATGTTATAAACTTACATAAACATGTAACTTTATATAGTTAGATAAATAATGTACCACACGTTCATGTGGTAATTCCGGGAAAAATGTATAAAATGTTACCTATGTGTTATTCCAGACTATGATCTATCTCTTTGCCAAATTTCATCCATATCCGTTCAGTAGTTTTTGCATGAAAGAGTAACAAATATCCATCTATCCATCCATACTTACAAACTTTCGCGTTTATAATATTACTAGCGACCCGCCCCGGATTCGCATATTCATTAAAATATGCAAATTTTAATATTTTTGAGTTATGCACAATAATGTAGTAAATACAATATCAATACAATATCGAGCTCGTATTTTTTTACCTGATTATGAGACTAGATGCCGTAAGTTCCACTTTCTTCCACTCTTTAAACGCAGACAAGTGGCTGATTTGACTTACCTAATTAATATAGCAAACGGAACTGTTGATTGCCCAGAGCTTCTTGAGCAAATAGGACTGCGCACATGCACGCTTGCACCTATCGTAAGGACTAATTATAGGCAGAACGCATTTGTTTATAGAGCTACTAGCTCGTTTAACTCATTAGTACATGAAAACAGCAATATAGATTTATTCAACACCAGTTCAAGTAAGCTTAAACGCTTGCTTAATGATAAATTTTTCGTTTTAGTTTGAGAAATTCTCTTGTTTGTGCTTGTACTTAGTATAAAAAACAATCTATTTTTCTTTTTTAGTTATTGTTATTGCTAGTAAGTCGTCAACTTAACTTCTTTGTTTAAGCAGTTTTACTAATAGGTTTATATTAATAAGTTACTTTTAATATATCTAGTTTTCTGTAATTTTTTTTTAAGTTAAAATTAATACCTATATGTCTACTTTCTGTAAATTCATCTCAAGTCAACAGATCTCAAGTTGCTGCTTTAATTTATTATTAGTGAAAACTTTCAATTGGCCTTAATTTAAAAATTCTTTGTATCTACTCGTTGTCTAGCTGTAAGTTTTCCTAAAATTGTAAAAATAAAATAAAATAAATTTGAAGTATGTTTTTTGTTTTAATACAATAATACCTAAATTATGTCACTGTAACAGCTGGTTTCTGGAACGCAGATCATCTTAATAGTTAACTAATCAATGTTCGAATCTCTATTCAAGTGTCATTTGGGTTTCTCGAACATTGATTACGTACTTAGGTATATTTTGAAAAACAAAACTCTTGTCAAATAACATAATACGCTAATTAGGCCTGATTCTTTGTTCAAGCTCTTGTCAAATCAATAATTAACTAATCGGCGATTTTGCTCTAATTAGTTGAAATTATTACAACAATTTGCTGTATTTTTCCAAGTTCTAAACCGGGTATAATACATAAAAAATCAACAGGTTGGTAATCCAAAAGCCATACACTACATAGTATAAACTAGAGTCGCTTTCTCTGTCCCTATGTCATTATGTCCCTTTGAACGCTTAAATCTTTAAAACTACGCAACGGATTTTGATGCGGTTTTTTTTAATAGATAGAGTGATTCAAGAGGAAGGTTTTTATGTTTAATAAAACCGTGCGAAGCCGGGGCGGGTCGCTAGTTTTCAAATAAAATGTAAATGTGACTAACATTATCAAAATCGTGACTTAACTGTTTTGTGACATACCTGTATTTTGTATACTCATGTGAGTCACATTTGTTGTAAAGCAGAGTTTACATGAAACTGTCATCATTTTTTAAAAGAATAATAGATTTTTTTATGTTATAAAAGAAAACTTAAAGATATACTGAACTGAAAGAATGACAGTCGTAAGATGATCAATGATTAGTTACCTAATTATCATCTAATCAGCGTTCGTACACCCCGATTTGATTTGACCAGTGTGTTAAATTAATCGCTTTATCAACTGATTTACGATTTGAACAACGTTCTAGAAACCGGCTGTTAGTGATGCAAAATGAATTGTGTATTTTAACCGACTTCGAAAAAGGAGGTTAAAGGAGGTTCTCATGACGTATGCAAAGAATGATGGCAAGAATTTTCGGCTATCGTGTACACGTATCGCAAGGGTATCAACCGATAGCTCCTAAAATTTTCCCAAGAGTTTTGTACTTAGATTTTGTCCTGACTTGGATATATTTAATTGATAGGGAGAGTTTCTTTTCGTTCCTGCATTATAATAATAATATGGCTAAAACATAATAATTTATAAGCAAATCGACAAAACTTACTCATCTGAAAGTGAACTATCAGTGCTACTACCTATTGTACTTTTGTTTTCAATTGTACATATTTCAATGTTAATTATTGTATGTGTGTGCTAAATAAATGTTTTACCTATCTATCTACTGTTGTTGTTTGTAAATGAAGCCAAACTCATGTACCTAGGTATAATAATAATTTTTACATAGTAAATAACAAAGTCGCTTTTTTTGTCCCTATTTCCCTTTGACTGCTTTAATCTTTAAAACTACACAATGGATTTTGATGCTTTTTTTTTAATACATACCTCTAGATAGAGTGATTCAAGAGGAAGGTTTATACATATAATAAAACCGTCGAAGCCGGGGCGGGTCGCTAGTTAGTTATAAAATAATAACTCAATCAAATTGGAGACAAATATGTTAATACCTAGGCACCTACTAATTCAAATGTTTGGTTCCAATCCAGGGATGTACTGTAGCTATCAAGTCTATCCAATTTCCTCCAAGGTACGAAATTTCATCTAAACAACTTATTTAGTTACGGAGATTACCTATAACAAACATTCACACAGACTTTCCCAATTATTATAATAGTAAGGTAAGATAGTTAGATAAGACTTGGACCAAAAGTAGAAAGCGCCGGCCAATGAAAAAAGAAATGAAATATTTCGGTAGAACATAACGTCTCGATAATTTTTAGCTATGGCGGCTATGCTGTGCTATTATTATTTAAGTGGTTAAATGAGGTCAAAAATTCGTAATTTTTGATATCGATTTTTGAAAAATCGATATTTCAGTAACTAACCAAATGAGTAATCTACTACCTCTACATAAAAATAAGTCGCGTTTTCCTTCCTGACGCTATAACTCCAGAACGCACGAACCAATTTCCACGGTTTTGCATTCGTTGGAAAGATCTCGGGCTCCGTGAGGTTTATAGTAATGTATAATAAAACCGTGCGAAGCCGGGGCGGGGCGCTAGTTTTTTATGAGGATATCTATGACTTAAATGAAATGTCCCCTTTTAAGTGCACAATTCATTTATTTCGAGGTACTTTAACTGACCTTATACACAAATCTATCTTATCATCATCCTATCTTCCTTATCTATCTTATCTTCGAGACCTTCCGCCGGAGGCCTAATTGACACTTCTTGGTGTCTTGCAAAGCACATGTACCTACCATACCATCAAGTTTTAGATTATACCCAGAAAATAAGGTCCATACACCACATCGTTATAATTAAAATAGGGGTGATTTATTCTCATTCGGGCATTATTTTTTGAAAGGACCTATCGTTGCTGGTACCTATAGAGTCAGTGTTTTTTCAATTATTTATACTGTACTATAAATTTTATTAAATTTTTATTAAACCTGTAATAATTAAGTTGTTAAACTTATAAATTATGCATATATTTACTAATATATATTTCATATATTTTGGTAATAGTTTAGTAGTAGTTTTTTAATTACATAAATTTAATAGCGAAGAAGGTTAAATGAAACATAATTTAGATTAAACATTAGATGAAATTTATTTAGTCCGGTCAATTTAGACATTCGAAGCTACATAAATTCCCCTTCATTTTTCACGATTTTCATCAAAACGGTTAGTTTTATCATAAAAAATATCGACAAAAATTGTAAATTATCTACAAAAAATGGTTAGGTTCAGTTCGGTTCGGTTCGGTTCGGTTCGTTAGGTTAGGTTAGGTTAGTTTAGGTTAGGTTAGGCTAGGTTCGATTAGGTTCGGTTAGGTTCGGTTCGGTTCGGTTCGGTTCGTTAGGTTAGGTTAGGTTAGGTTAGGTTAGGTTAGGTTAGGTTAGGTTAGGTTAGGTTAGGTTAGGTTAGGTTAGTTTAGGTTAGGTTAGGCTAGGTTCGGTTAGGTTAGGTTAGGCTAGGTTCGGTTAGGTTCGGTTCAGTTCGGTTCGGTTCGTTAGGTTAGGTTAGGTTAGGTTAGGTTAGGTTAGGTTAGGTTAGGTTAGGTTAGGTTAGGCTAGGTTCGGTTCAGTTCGGTTCGTTAGGTTAGGTTAGGTTAGGTTAGGTTAGGTTAGGTTAGTTAAGTAAAGTTAGGTTAGGTTAGGTTAGGTTCCACGACTGGTGGACTAACCTAACCTAACCTAACCTAACCTAACCTAACCTAACCTAACCTAACCTAACCTAACCTAACGAACCGAACCGAACCGAACCGATCCGAACCGAACCTAACCGAACCTAACCGAACCTAGCCTAACCTAACCTAAACTAACCTAACCTAACCTAACCTAACCTAACCTAACCTAACCTAACCTAACCTAACCTAACCTAACCTAACCTAACCTAAGCTAACCTAACCTAACCTAACCTAACCTAACCTAACGAACCGAACCGAACCGAACCGAACCTAACCATTTTTTGTAGATAATTTTATGATTTACAATTTTTGTCGATATATTTTTATGATAAAACTTAACGTTTTGATGAAATACGTAGTCATAGATATAAATATTGACCTAATTAAACAACTTAAATAATAATGCTCAAAATACCAATATAATATCAATACCATTAATGGACTTATTTAAACGAACGTTTTTAATGTAGTCGTTAGTTATTCCTTAATAAATAAATAAACTAGATCCATTACTATCTTAGTAAGTAAGTAAAGTAATATTTATTCAAAGAAAGGTTAACAATTTTATATACTTAAGACTATTGTACAGTTAAAATATTTTAAAATTAAGTATGTCTAATTGTATGTCTATTTGATTGGCTACGGCCCCACACTAGGCTCAGGGCCCGTGTCGTGGATCTTGGAAGAAACATATTGAGTCGACCTGTAAAAAAATGGCGAAAATAATTTACGCGCTTAAGCAACTTAGACCCATTTCTTTAGATATTCAAATTCAAAATGCTTTATTTCCTTAAGACCTTACAGGACACTTGGACACATAAAGCTCTGAAAGACATATATTATATTACGCATATATTTACTCAATTATGTCTTATGGTATCATTTTATTCGGGAGCTCTACAGATTACGAATGTATACTTAAATTACAAAAGCGTGCCATAAGAGTATTAATGAAAGCGAAATACAGAGAGTCAAAAACCTTCGGATATTAGCATCAGTAGCGGTATTCATAAAAATAATAATTTGAAAGAATATACAACGAAAGCAGCAAACGTGCCACGCTGCAGAAAATAATGCTAGAGCCGATTCACCATCGACTGAATATCGCAAAACGGCTCCCTAAAATAATGGGCCAAAAGCTATATAAACAAGCTCCCGATAGATCTTAAACTTACTAAAAGTGAAATTTTTTACTTGACAAGACGCTATATACCTCTAGTATTAAAGAGTTTTTAGATAACGACCACAGCAAGTACGAAATAAAATCAACTAAACTAAAACTGATGGGTAACATCACTTAATCTAATAGTAGAGTCCTAGTTTTAAGAAATTATATTTTTATTATAATAATAAAACTTAGATACATATGTTATAAAATTCTGACGAGTCATAGCCTGATCATTTAATTTTAAGTACCTAAATACTTATATATTTTATGTATGATGTGTGACAATAAATGATCTGAATCTGAATCTGTATTAGCTTTGTTATAAAAGCTTAGGACGATTTTTTTCTCCAATTCGAAAACCACAGTTGTGTACTAAAATGAAGGATTTCAAATAAGTAATACAAAGAAAACAATATAAGGATCCATCGAAAACATAAAAAAAATACAGTCGCGTCACAAAATCACTCGAGCTGGCAACCCCGAACCCTGATCCCCGAAGGATCATGATGTCGACGGCACTCGCCTAAAAGGTCATAAGTGAAAAATTGAAAATTGAAAAATGGCTTGTCGTTGCGATAGTAATACTGCTCAGTACGAGAGGAACCGCAGTTTCGGACATTTGGTTCATGCACTCGGCCGAGCGGCCGGTGGTGCGAAGCTACCATCCGCGGGATTATGCCTGAACGCCTCTAAGGCCGAAGCCAGCCTAGCCGAATCCGGCAAGGATATGCTCACTGTGGAGCCCCGAGAGTCGGGAGGCTCTAAACAATGTGACTTTACTAGTTGCGCTTTACTTCGTAAGGCGTGACGTCGAAGCCCATTTGGACCGCGGAGATCGGTGCGTACGGTTTAACACGTGCACCACGGCTCCTTCTGGTTCGGATATAACTCAGTTCGATGTCGGGGCTCGGAATAGTCTGTAGACGACTTACGTTCCTGGCGGGGTGTTGTGCTCGGTAGAGCAGCGTCGTGCTGCGATCTGTTGAGACTCAGCCCTACGCCAGGTGATTCGTCCGAGGACGAGTTTAATTTTTATAGTATTGTTATTCTATGAACATGTAAAACGGCAAGGTTTTTTTTTTACTAACTTTACTAACTACGAATATACATTGTACCTGATGATGAACTTCGATTGCATGCAACCTTTAGACTGTTTTGAACGGTCTGCAGTTAGCTCGATTGTACATACTGGTTTTATTTTTTTCTATTCCTTTTATTTTTCTACATTTTTTTAAATTTAGCTCTTGTTAGCTTGTTCTTGTAATTTTCAGTACTTTACTTATTTACCTTATAGAACTTCATTAACAACGAAAATTACAATCAAAAAATGTATACCTACTTGTAAATAACAATTCAAATCATAGAGCTAACTACAGACGGTCGAAAACAGTCTAGAGGTATCTCAATTGTTTACTTTATTAATTTAAGAAAGGAAATAACAATCAAGGAATAGAACCTTATCAAAACTATTATTTACAATATTTTGGTAGGTTGAAAACAGTCTAGAGTTAGCTCAACTGAATGAAAGAATGGATGAAAACTCTTTATTATACTTAAATGTACCACAAAAAGGCTGAAAATGATACATAAAAATACTGCAAACTAAGACTAAGTATAAATAAATAAATAATAATAAATAATTTCGGACAGTCCACACAGCATAATCCAGCCTAAGCTAAGCAGATAAGATAGATAAGGGCGACCCTATCGCTAAAAGCGATCTCTTCCAGGCAACCTTTGGATGGACCGGATATAAAAGAACAATATAGACGGTGGTAGTTACATTAAATCTACTTCTCTAGATAAATGGAAAAGAAAAAAATACATACCCAATAAGCTACCAATGTTATAAACTTACATAAACATGTAACTTTATATAGTTAGATAAATAATGTACCACACGTTCATGTGGTAATTCCGGGAAAAATGTATAAAATGTTACCTATGTGTTATTCCAGACTATGATCTATCTCTTTGCCAAATTTCATCCATATCCGTTCAGTAGTTTTTGCATGAAAGAGTAACAAATATCCATCTATCCATCCATACTTACAAACTTTCGCGTTTATAATATTACTAGCGACCCGCCCCGGATTCGCATATTCATTAAAATATGCAAATTTTAATATTTTTGAGTTATGCACAATAATGTAGTAAATACAATATCAATACAATATCGAGCTCGTATTTTTTTACCTGATTATGAGACTAGATGCCGTAAGTTCCACTTTCTTCCACTCTTTAAACGCAGACAAGTGGCTGATTTGACTTACCTAATTAATATAGCAAACGGAACTGTTGATTGCCCAGAGCTTCTTGAGCAAATAGGACTGCGCACATGCACGCTTGCACCTATCGTAAGGACTAATTATAGGCAGAACGCATTTGTTTATAGAGCTTCTAGCTCGTTTAACTCATTAGTACATGAAAACAGCAATATAGATTTATTCAACACCAGTTCAAGTAAGCTTAAACGCTTGCTTAATGATAAATTTTTCGTTTTAGTTTGAGAAATTCTCTTGTTTGTGCTTGTACTTAGTATAAAAAACAATCTATTTTTCTTTTTTAGTTATTGTTATTGCTAGTAAGTCGTCAACTTAACTTCTTTGTTTAAGCAGTTTTACTAATAGGTTTATATTAATAAGTTACTTTTAATATATCTAGTTTTCTGTAAATTTTTTTTAAGTTAAAATTAATACCTATATGTCTACTTTCTGTAAATTCATCTCAAGTCAACAGATCTCAAGTTGCTGCTTTAATTTATTATTAGTGAAAACTTTCAATTGGCCTTAATTTAAAAATTCTTTGTATCTACTCATTGTCTAGCTGTAAGTTTTCCTAAAATTGTAAAAATAAAATAAAATAAATTTGAAGTATGTTTTTTGTTTTAATACAATAATACCTAAATTATGTCACTGTAACAGCTGGTTTCTGGAACGCAGATCATCTTAATAGTTAACTAATCAATGTTCGAATCTCTATTCAAGTGTCATTTGGGTTTCTCGAACATTGATTACGTACTTAGGTATATTTTGAAAAACAAAACTCTTGTCAAATAACATAATACGCTAATTAGGCCTGATTCTTTGTTCAAGCTCTTGTCAAATCAATAATTAACTAATCGGCGATTTTGCTCTAATTAGTTGAAATTATTACAACAATTTGCTGTATTTTTCCAAGTTCTAAACCGGGTATAATACATAAAAAATCAACAGGTTGGTAATCCAAAAGCCATACACTACATAGTATAAACTAGAGTCGCTTTCTCTGTCCCTATGTCATTATGTCCCTTTGAACGCTTAAATCTTTAAAACTACGCAACGGATTTTGATGCGGTTTTTTTTAATAGATAGAGTGATTCAAGAGGAAGGTTTTTATGTTTAATAAAACCGTGCGAAGCCGGGGCGGGTCGCTAGTTTTCAAATAAAATGTAAATGTGACTAACATTATCAAAATCGTGACTTAACTGTTTTGTGACATACCTGTATTTTGTATACTCATGTGAGTCACATTTGTTGTAAAGCAGAGTTTACATGAAACTGTCATCATTTTTTAAAAGAATAATAGATTTTTTTATGTTATAAAAGAAAACTTAAAGATATACTGAACTGAAAGAATGACAGTCGTAAGATGATCAATGATTAGTTACCTAATTATCATCTAATCAGCGTTCGTACACCCCGATTTGATTTGACCAGTGTGTTAAATTAATCGCTTTATCAACTGATTTACGATTTGAACAACGTTCTAGAAACCGGCTGTTAGTGATGCAAAATGAATTGTGTATTTTAACCGACTTCGAAAAAGGAGGTTAAAGGAGGTTCTCATGACGTATGCAAAGAATGATGGCAAGAATTTTCGGCTATCGTGTACACGTATCGCAAGGGTATCAACCGATAGCTCCTAAAATTTTCCCAAGAGTTTTGTACTTAGATTTTGTCCTGACTTGGATATATTTAATTGATAGGGAGAGTTTCTTTTCGTTCCTGCATTATAATAATAATATGGCTAAAACATAATAATTTATAAGCAAATCGACAAAACTTACTCATCTGAAAGTGAACTATCAGTGCTACTACCTATTGTACTTTTGTTTTCAATTGTACATATTTCAATGTTAATTATTGTATGTGTGTGCTAAATAAATGTTTTACCTATCTATCTACTGTTGTTGTTTGTAAATGAAGCCAAACTCATGTACCTAGGTATAATAATAATTTTTACATAGTAAAAAACAAAGTCGCTTTTTTTGTCCCTATTTCCCTTTGACTGCTTTAATCTTTAAAACTACACAATGGATTTTGATGCGGTTTTTTTAATACATACCTCTAGATAGAGTGATTCAAGAGGAAGGTTTATACATATAATAAAACCGTCGAAGCCGGGGCGGGTCGCTAGTTAGTAATAAAATAATAACTCAATCAAATTGGAGACAAATATGTTAATACCTAGGCACCTACTAATTCAAATGTTTGGTTCCAATCCAGGGATGTACTGTAGCTATCAAGTCTATCCAATTTCTTCCAAGGTACGAAATTTCATCTAAACAACTTATTTAGTTACGGAGATTACCTATAACAAACATTCACACAGACTTTCCCAATTATTATAATAGTAAGGTAAGATAGTTAGATAAGACTTGGACCAAAAGTAGAAAGCGCCGGCCAATGAAAAAAGAAATGAAATATTTCGGTAGAACATAACGTCTCGATAATTTTTAGCTATGGCGGCTATGCTGTGCTATTATTATTTAAGTGGTTAAATGAGGTCAAAAATTCGTAATTTTTGATATCGATTTTTGAAAAATCGATATTTCAGTAACTAACCAAATGAGTAATCTACTACCTCTACATAAAAATAAGTCGCGTTTTCCTTCCTGACGCTATAACTCCAGAACGCACGAACCAATTTCCACGGTTTTGCATTCGTTGGAAAGATCTCGGGCTCCGTGAGGTTTATAGTAATGTATAATAAAACCGTGTGAAGCCGGGGCGGGGCGCTAGTTTTTTATGAGGATATCTATGACTTAAATGAAATGTCCCCTTTTAAGTGCACAATTCATTTATTTCGAGGTACTTTCACTGACCTTATACACAAATCTATCTTATCATAATCCTATCTTCCTTATCTATCTTATCTTCGAGACCTTCCGCCGGAGGCCTAATTGACACTTCTTGGTGTCTTGCAAAGCACATGTACCTACCATACCATCAAGTTTTAGATTATACCCAGAAAATAAGGTCCATACACCACATCGTTATAATTAAAATAGGGGTGATTTATTCTCATTCGGGCATTATTTTTTGAAGGGACCTATCGTTGCTGGTACCTATAGAGTCAGTGTTTTTTCTATTATTTATACTGTACTATACATTTTATTAAATTTTTATTAAACCTGTAATAATTAAGTTGTTAAACTTATAAATTATGCATATATTTACTAATATATATTTCATATATTTTGGTAATAGTTTAGTAGTAGTTTTTTAATTACATAAATTTAATAGCGAAGAAGGTTAAATGAAACATAATTTAGATTAAACATTAGATGAAATTTATTTAGTCCGGTCAATTTAGACATTCGAAGCTACATAAATTCCCCTTCATTTTTCACGATTTTCATCAAAACGGTTAAATTTATCATAAAAAATATCGACAAAAATTGTAAATTATCTACAAAAAATGGTTAGGTTCAGTTCGGTTCGGTTCGGTTCGGTTCGTTAGGTTAGGTTAGGTTAGTTTAGGTTAGGTTAGGCTAGGTTCGATTAGGTTCGGTTAGGTTCGGTTCGGTTCGGTTCGGTTCGTTAGGTTAGGTTAGGTTAGGTTAGGTTAGGTTAGGTTAGGTTAGGTTAGGTTAGGTTAGGTTAGTTTAGGTTAGGTTAGGCTAGGTTCGGTTAGGTTAGGTTAGGCTAGGTTCGGTTAGGTTCGGTTCAGTTCGGTTTGGTTCGTTAGGTTAGGTTAGGTTAGGTTAGGTTAGGTTAGGTTAGGTTAGGTTAGGTTAGGTTAGGTTAGGTTAGGTTAGGTTAGGTTAGGTTAGGTTAGGTTAGGTTAGGCTAGGTTCGGTTCAGTTCGGTTCGTTAGGTTAGGTTAGGTTAGGTTAGGTTAGGTTAGGTTAGGTTAGGTTAGGTTAGGTTAGGTTAGGTTAGGTTAGGTTAGTTAAGTAAAGTTAGGTTAGGTTAGGTTAGGTTCCACGACTGGTGGACTAACCTAACCTAACCTAACCTAACCTAACCTAACCTAACCTAACCTAACCTAACCTAACCTAACGAACCGAACCGAACCGAACCGATCCGAACCGAACCTAACCGAACCTAACCGAACCTAGCCTAACCTAACCTAAACTAACCTAACCTAACCTAACCTAACCTAACCTAACCTAACCTAACCTAACCTAACCTAACCTAACCTAACCTAACGAACCGAACCGAACCGAACCGAACCTAACCATTTTTGTAGATAATTTTATGATTTACAATTTTTGTCGATATATTTTTATGATAAAACTTAACGTTTTGATGAAATACGTAGTCATAGATATAAATATTGACCTAATTAAACAACTTAAATAATAATGCTCAAAATACCAATATAATATCAATACCATTAATGGACTTATTTAAACGAACGTTTTTAATGTAGTCGTTAGTTATTCCTTAATAAATAAATAAACTAGATCCATTACTATCTTAGTAAGTAAGTAAAGTAATATTTATTCAAAGAAAGGTTAACAATTTTATATACTTAAGACTATTGTACAGTTAAAATATTTTAAAATTAAGTATGTCTAATTGTATGTCTATTTGATTGGCTACGGCCCCACACTAGGCTCAGGGCCCGTGTCGTGGATCTTGGAAGAAACATATTGAGTCGACCTGTAAAAAAATGGCGAAAATAATTTACGCGCTTAAGCAACTTAGACCCATTTCTTTAGATATTCAAATTCAAAATGCTTTATTTCCTTAAGACCTTACAGGACACTTGGACACATAAAGCTCTGAAAGACATATATTACGCATATATTTACTCAATTATGTCTTTTGGTATCATTTTATTCGGGAGCTCTACAGATTACGAATGTATACTTAAATTACAAAAGCGTGCCATAAGAGTATTAATGAAAGCGAAATACAGAGAGTCAAAAACCTTCGGATATTAGCATCAGTAGCGGTATTCATAAAAATAATAATTTGAAAGAATATACAACGAAAGTAGCAAACGTGCCACGCTGCAGAAAATAATGCTAGAGCCGATTCACCATCGACTGGATATCGCAAAACGGCTCCCTAAAATAATGGGCCAAAAGCTATATAAACAAGCTCCCGATAGATCTTAAACTTACTAAAAGTGAAATTTTTTACTTGACAAGACGCTATATACCTCTAGTATTAAAGAGTTTTTAGATAACGACCACAGCAAGTACGAAATAAAATCAACTAAACTAAAACTGATGGGTAACATCACTTAATCTAATAGTAGAGTCCTAGTTTTAAGAAATTATATTTTTATTATAATAATAAAACTTAGATACATATGTTATAAAATTCTGACGAGTCATAGCCTGATCATTTAATTTTAAGTACCTAAATACTTATATATTTTATGTATGATGTGTGATAATAAATGATCTGAATCTGAATCTGTACTAGCTTTGTTATAAAAGCTTAGGACGATTTTTTTCTCCAATTCGAAAACCACAGTTGTGTACTAAAATGAAGGATTTCAAATAAGTAATACAAAGAAAACAATATAAGGATCCATCGAAAACATAAAAAAAATACAGTCGCGTCACAAAATCACTCGAGCTGGCAACCCCGAACCCTGATCCCCGAAGGATCATGATGTCGACGGCACTCGCCTAAAAGGTCATAAGTGAAAAATTGAAAATTGAAAAATGGCTTGTCGTTGCGATAGTAATACTGCTCAGTACGAGAGGAACCGCAGTTTCGGACATTTGGTTCATGCACTCGGCCGAGCGGCCGGTGGTGCGAAGCTACCATCCGCGGGATTATGCCTGAACGCCTCTAAGGCCGAAGCCAGCCTAGCCGAATCCGGCAAGGATATGCTCACTGTGGAGCCCCGAGAGTCGGGAGGCTCTAAACAATGTGACTTTACTAGTTGCGCTTTACTTCGTAAGGCGTGACGTCGAAGCCCATTTGGACCGCGGAGATCGGTGCGTACGGTTTAACACGTGCACCACGGCTCCTTCTGGTTCGGATATAACTCAGTTCGATGTCGGGGCTCGGAATAGTCTGTAGACGACTTACGTTCCTGGCGGGGTGTTGTGCTCGGTAGAGCAGCGTCGTGCTGCGATCTGTTGAGACTCAGCCCTACGCCAGGTGATTCGTCCGAGGACGAGTTTAATTTTTATAGTATTGTTATTCTATGAACATGTAAAACGGCAAGGTTTTTTTTTTACTAACTTTACTAACTACGAATATACATTGTACCTGATGATGAACTTCGATTGCATGCAACCTTTAGACTGTTTTGAACGGTCTGCAGTTAGCTCGATTGTACATACTGGTTTTATTTTTTTCTATTCCGTTTATTTTTCTACATTTTTTTAAATTTAGCTCTTGTTAGCTTGTTCTTGTAATTTTCAGTACTTTACTTATTTACCTTATAGAACTTCATTAACAACGAAAATTACAATCAAAAAATGTATACCTACTTGTAAATAACAATTCAAATCATAGAGCTAACTACAGACGGTCGAAAACAGTCTAGAGGTATCTCAATTGTTTACTTTATTAATTTAAGAAAGGAAATAACAATCAAGGAATAGAACCTTATCAAAACTATTATTTACAATATTTTGGTAGGTTGAAAACAGTCTAGAGTTAGCTCAACTGAATGAAAGAATGGATGAAAACTCTTTATTATACTTAAATGTACCACAAAAAGGCTGAAAATGATACATAAAAATACTGCAAACTAAGACTAAGTATAAATAAATAAATAATAATAAATAATTTCGGACAGTCCACACAGCATAATCCAGCCTAAGCTAAGCAGATAAGATAGATAAGGGCGACCCTATCGCTAAAAGCGATCTCTTCCAGGCAACCTTTGGATGGACCGGATATAAAAGAACAATATAGACGGTGGTAGTTACATTAAATCTACTTCTCTAGATAAATGGAAAAGAAAAAAATACATACCCAATAAGCTACCAATGTTATAAACTTACATAAACATGTAACTTTATATAGTTAGATAAATAATGTACCACACGTTCATGTGGTAATTCCGGGAAAAATGTATAAAATGTTACCTATGTGTTATTCCAGACTATGATCTATCTCTTTGCCAAATTTCATCCATATCCGTTCAGTAGTTTTTGCATGAAAGAGTAACAAATATCCATCTATCCATCCATACTTACAAACTTTCGCGTTTATAATATTACTAGCGACCCGCCCCGGATTCGCATATTCATTAAAATATGCTAATTTTAATATTTTTGAGTTATGCACAATAATGTAGTAAATACAATATCAATACAATATCGAGCTCGTATTTTTTTACCTGATTATGAGACTAGATGCCGTAAGTTCCACTTTCTTCCACTCTTTAAACGCAGACAAGTGGCTGATTTGACTTACCTAATTAATATAGCAAACGGAACTGTTGATTGCCCAGAGCTTCTTGAGCAAATAGGACTGCGCACATGCACGCTTGCACCTATCGTAAGGACTAATTATAGGCAGAACGCATTTGTTTATAGAGCTTCTAGCTCGTTTAACTCATTAGTACATGAAAACAGCAATATAGATTTATTCAACACCAGTTCAAGTAAGCTTAAACGCTTGCTTAATGATACATTTTTCGTTTTAGTTTGAGAAATTCTCTTGTTTGTGCTTGTACTTAGTATAAAAAACAATCTATTTTTCTTTTTTAGTTATTGTTATTGCTAGTAAGTCGTCAACTTAACTTCTTTGTTTAAGCAGTTTTACTAATAGGTTTATATTAATAAGTTACTTTTAATATATCTAGTTTTCTGTAAATTTTTTTTAAGTTAAAATTAATACCTATATGTCTACTTTCTGTAAATTCATCTCAAGTCAACAGATCTCAAGTTGCTGCTTTAATTTATTATTAGTGAAAACTTTCAATTGGCCTTAATTTAAAAATTCTTTGTATCTACTCATTGTCTAGCTGTAAGTTTTCCTAAAATTGTAAAAATAAAATAAAATAAATTTGAAGTATGTTTTTTGTTTTAATACAATAATACCTAAATTATGTCACTGTAACAGCTGGTTTCTGGAACGCAGATCATCTTAATAGTTAACTAATCAATGTTCGAATCTCTATTCAAGTGTCATTTGGGTTTCTCGAACATTGATTACGTACTTAGGTATATTTTGAAAAACAAAACTCTTGTCAAATAACATAATACGCTAATTAGGCCTGATTCTTTGTTCAAGCTCTTGTCAAATCAATAATTAACTAATCGGCGATTTTGCTCTAATTAGTTGAAATTATTACAACAATTTGCTGTATTTTTCCAAGTTCTAAACCGGGTATAATACATAAAAAATCAACAGGTTGGTAATCCAAAAGCCATACACTACATAGTATAAACTAGAGTCGCTTTCTCTGTCCCTATGTCATTATGTCCCTTTGAACGCTTAAATCTTTAAAACTACGCAACGGATTTTGATGCGGTTTTTTTTAATAGATAGAGTGATTCAAGAGGAAGGTTTTTATGTTTAATAAAACCGTGCGAAGCCGGGGCGGGTCGCTAGTTTTCAAATAAAATGTAAATGTGACGAACATTATCAAAATCGTGACTTAACTGTTTTGTGACATACCTGTATTTTGTATACTCATGTGAGTCACATTTGTTGTAAAGCAGAGTTTACATGAAACTGTCATCATTTTTTAAAAGAATAATAGATTTTTTTATGTTATAAAAGAAAACTTAAAGATATACTGAACTGAAAGAATGACAGTCGTAAGATGATCAATGATTAGTTACCTAATTATCATCTAATCAGCGTTCGTACACCCCGATTTGATTTGACCAGTGTGTTAAATTAATCGCTTTATCAACTGATTTACGATTTGAACAACGTTCTAGAAACCGGCTGTTAGTGATGCAAAATGAATTGTGTATTTTAACCGACTTCGAAAAAGGAGGTTAAAGGAGGTTCTCATGACGTATGCAAAGAATGATGGCAAGAATTTTCGGCTATCGTGTACACGTATCGCAAGGGTATCAACCGATAGCTCCTAAAATTTTCCCAAGAGTTTTGTACTTAGATTTTGTCCTGACTTGGATATATTTAATTGATAGGGAGAGTTTCTTTTCGTTCCTGCATTATAATAATAATATGGCTAAAACATAATAATTTATAAGCAAATCGACAAAACTTACTCATCTGAAAGTGAACTATCAGTGCTACTACCTATTGTACTTTTGTTTTCAATTGTACATATTTCAATGTTAATTATTGTATGTGTGTGCTAAATAAATGTTTTACCTATCCATCTACTGTTGTTGTTTGTAAATGAAGCCAAACTCATGTACCTAGGTATAATAATAATTTTTACATAGTAAAAAACAAAGTCGCTTTTTTTGTCCCTATTTCCCTTTGACTGCTTTAATCTTTAAAACTACACAATGGATTTTGATGCGGTTTTTTTAATACATACCTCTAGATAGAGTGATTCAAGAGGAAGGTTTATACATATAATAAAACCGTCGAAGCCGGGGCGGGTCGCTAGTTAGTAATAAAATAATAACTCAATCAAATTGGAGACAAATATGTTAATACCTAGGCACCTACTAATTCAAATGTTTGGTTCCAATCCAGGGATGTACTGTAGCTATCAAGTCTATCCAATTTCTTCCAAGGTACGAAATTTCATCTAAACAACTTATTTAGTTA
Source organism: Eupithecia centaureata (assembly GCA_944547425.1). Classification (NCBI taxonomy): domain Eukaryota; kingdom Metazoa; phylum Arthropoda; class Insecta; order Lepidoptera; family Geometridae; genus Eupithecia; species Eupithecia centaureata. Next base: position 11,340,597 of record OX155699.1, on the reverse strand, counting down.
CGGAGATTACCTATAACAAACATTCACACAGACTTTCCCAATTATTATAATAGTAAGGTAAGATAGTTAGATAAGACTTGGACCAAAAGTAGAAAGCGCCGGCCAATGAAAAAAGAAATGAAATATTTCGGTAGAACATAACGTCTCGATAATTTTTAGCTATGGCGGCTATGCTGTGCTATTATTATTTAAGTGGTTAAATGAGGTCAAAAATTCGTAATTTTTGATATCGATTTTTGAAAAATCGATATTTCAGTAACTAACCAAATGAGTAATCTACTACCTCTACATAAAAATAAGTCGCGTTTTCCTTCCTGACGCTATAACTCCAGAACGCACGAACCAATTTCCACGGTTTTGCATTCGTTGGAAAGATCTCGGGCTCCGTGAGGTTTATAGTAATGTATAATAAAACCGTGTGAAGCCGGGGCGGGGCGCTAGTTTTTTATGAGGATATCTATGACTTAAATGAAATGTCCCCTTTTAAGTGCACAATTCATTTATTTCGAGGTACTTTCACTGACCTTATACACAAATCTATCTTATCATAATCCTATCTTCCTTATCTATCTTATCTTCGAGACCTTCCGCCGGAGGCCTAATTGACACTTCTTGGTGTCTTGCAAAGCACATGTACCTACCATACCATCAAGTTTTAGATTATACCCAGAAAATAAGGTCCATACACCACATCGTTATAATTAAAATAGGGGTGATTTATTCTCATTCGGGCATTATTTTTTGAAGGGACCTATCGTTGCTGGTACCTATAGAGTCAGTGTTTTTTCAATTATTTATACTGTACTATACATTTTATTAAATTTTTATTAAACCTGTAATAATTAAGTTGTTAAACTTATAAATTATGCATATATTTACTAATATATATTTCATATATTTTGGTAATAGTTTAGTAGTAGTTTTTTAATTACATAAATTTAATAGCGAAGAAGGTTAAATGAAACATAATTTAGATTAAACATTAGATGAAATTTATTTAGTCCGGTCAATTTAGACATTCGAAGCTACATAAATTCCCCTTCATTTTTCACGATTTTCATCAAAACGGTTAAATTTATCATAAAAAATATCGACAAAAATTGTAAATTATCTACAAAAAATGGTTAGGTTCAGTTCGGTTCGGTTCGGTTCGGTTCGTTAGGTTAGGTTAGGTTAGTTTAGGTTAGGTTAGGCTAGGTTCGATTAGGTTCGGTTAGGTTCGGTTCGGTTCGGTTCGGTTCGTTAGGTTAGGTTAGGTTAGGTTAGGTTAGGTTAGGTTAGGTTAGGTTAGGTTAGTTTAGGTTAGGTTAGGCTAGGTTCGGTTAGGTTAGGTTAGGCTAGGTTCGGTTAGGTTCGGTTCAGTTCGGTTTGGTTCGTTAGGTTAGGTTAGGTTAGGTTAGGTTAGGTTAGGTTAGGTTAGGTTAGGTTAGGTTAGGTTAGGTTAGGTTAGGTTAGGTTAGGTTAGGTTAGGCTAGGTTCGGTTCAGTTCGGTTCGTTAGGTTAGGTTAGGTTAGGTTAGGTTAGGTTAGGTTAGGTTAGGTTAGGTTAGGTTAGGTTAGGTTAGGTTAGTTAAGTAAAGTTAGGTTAGGTTAGGTTAGGTTCCACGACTGGTGGACTAACCTAACCTAACCTAACCTAACCTAACCTAACCTAACCTAACCTAACCTAACCTAACCTAACCTAACGAACCGAACCGAACCGAACCGATCCGAACCGAACCTAACCGAACCTAACCGAACCTAGCCTAACCTAACCTAAACTAACCTAACCTAACCTAACCTAACCTAACCTAACCTAACCTAACCTAACCTAACCTAACCTAACGAACCGAACCGAACCGAACCGAACCTAACCATTTTTGTAGATAATTTTATGATTTACAATTTTTGTCGATATATTTTTATGATAAAACTTAACGTTTTGATGAAATACGTAGTCATAGATATAAATATTGACCTAATTAAACAACTTAAATAATAATGCTCAAAATACCAATATAATATCAATACCATTAATGGACTTATTTAAACGAACGTTTTTAATGTAGTCGTTAGTTATTCCTTAATAAATAAATAAACTAGATCCATTACTATCTTAGTAAGTAAGTAAAGTAATATTTATTCAAAGAAAGGTTAACAATTTTATATACTTAAGACTATTGTACAGTTAAAATATTTTAAAATTAAGTATGTCTAATTGTATGTCTATTTGATTGGCTACGGCCCCACACTAGGCTCAGGGCCCGTGTCGTGGATCTTGGAAGAAACATATTGAGTCGACCTGTAAAAAAATGGCGAAAATAATTTACGCGCTTAAGCAACTTAGACCCATTTCTTTAGATATTCAAATTCAAAATGCTTTATTTCCTTAAGACCTTACAGGACACTTGGACACATAAAGCTCTGAAAGACATATATTACGCATATATTTACTCAATTATGTCTTTTGGTATCATTTTATTCGGGAGCTCTACAGATTACGAATGTATACTTAAATTACAAAAGCGTGCCATAAGAGTATTAATGAAAGCGAAATACAGAGAGTCAAAAACCTTCGGATATTAGCATCAGTAGCGGTATTCATAAAAATAATAATTTGAAAGAATATACAACGAAAGTAGCAAACGTGCCACGCTGCAGAAAATAATGCTAGAGCCGATTCACCATCGACTGGATATCGCAAAACGGCTCCCTAAAATAATGGGCCAAAAGCTATATAAACAAGCTCCCGATAGATCTTAAACTTACTAAAAGTGAAATTTTTTACTTGACAAGACGCTATATACCTCTAGTATTAAAGAGTTTTTAGATAACGACCACAGCAAGTACGAAATAAAATCAACTAAACTAAAACTGATGGGTAACATCACTTAATCTAATAGTAGAGTCCTAGTTTTAAGAAATTATATTTTTATTATAATAATAAAACTTAGATACATATGTTATAAAATTCTGACGAGTCATAGCCTGATCATTTAATTTTAAGTACCTAAATACTTATATATTTTATGTATGATGTGTGATAATAAATGATCTGAATCTGAATCTGTACTAGCTTTGTTATAAAAGCTTAGGACGATTTTTTTCTCCAATTCGAAAACCACAGTTGTGTACTAAAATGAAGGATTTCAAATAAGTAATACAAAGAAAACAATATAAGGATCCATCGAAAACATAAAAAAAATACAGTCGCGTCACAAAATCACTCGAGCTGGCAACCCCGAACCCTGATCCCCGAAGGATCATGATGTCGACGGCACTCGCCTAAAAGGTCATAAGTGAAAAATTGAAAATTGAAAAATGGCTTGTCGTTGCGATAGTAATACTGCTCAGTACGAGAGGAACCGCAGTTTCGGACATTTGGTTCATGCACTCGGCCGAGCGGCCGGTGGTGCGAAGCTACCATCCGCGGGATTATGCCTGAACGCCTCTAAGGCCGAAGCCAGCCTAGCCGAATCCGGCAAGGATATGCTCACTGTGGAGCCCCGAGAGTCGGGAGGCTCTAAACAATGTGACTTTACTAGTTGCGCTTTACTTCGTAAGGCGTGACGTCGAAGCCCATTTGGACCGCGGAGATCGGTGCGTACGGTTTAACACGTGCACCACGGCTCCTTCTGGTTCGGATATAACTCAGTTCGATGTCGGGGCTCGGAATAGTCTGTAGACGACTTACGTTCCTGGCGGGGTGTTGTGCTCGGTAGAGCAGCGTCGTGCTGCGATCTGTTGAGACTCAGCCCTACGCCAGGTGATTCGTCCGAGGACGAGTTTAATTTTTATAGTATTGTTATTCTATGAACATGTAAAACGGCAAGGTCCGAGTCTAACTTTACTAACATTACTAACTTTACTAACTACGAATATACATTGTACCTGATGATGAACTTCGATTGCATGCAACCTTTAGACTGTTTTGAACGGTCTGCAGTTAGCTCGATTGTACATACTGGTTTTATTTTTTTCTATTCCTTTTATTTTTCTACATTTTTTTAAATTTAGCTCTTGTTAGCTTGTTCTTGTAATTTTCAGTACTTTACTTATTTACCTTATAGAACTTCATTAACAACGAAAATTACAACAAAAAATGTATACCTACTTGTAAATAACAATTCAAATCATAGAGCTAACTACAGACGGTCGAAAACAGTCTAGAGGTATTTCAATTGTTTACTTTATTAATTTAAGAAAGGAAATAACAATCAAGGAATAGAACCTTATCAAAACTATTATTTACAATATTTTGGTAGGTTGAAAAAAGTCTAGAGTTAGCTCAACTGAATGAAAGAATGGATGAAAACTCTTTATTATACTTAAATGTACCACAAAAAGGCTGAAAATGATACATAAAAATACTGCAAACTAAGACTAAGTATAAATAAATAAATAATAATAAATAATTTCGGACAGTCCACACAGCATAATCCAGCCTAAGCTAAGCAGATAAGATAGATAAGGGCGACCCTATCGCTAAAAGCGATCTCTTCCAGGCAACCTTTGGATGGACCGGATATAAAAGAACAATATAGACGGTGGTAGTTACATTAAATCTACTTCTCTAGATAAATGGAAAAGAAAAAAATACATACCCAATAAGCTACCAATGTTATAAACTTACATAAACATGTAACTTTATATAGTTAGATAAATAATGTACCACACGTTCATGTGGTAATTCCGGGAAAAATGTATAAAATGTTACCTATGTGTTATTCCAGACTATGATCTATCTCTTTGCCAAATTTCATCCATATCCGTTCAGTAGTTTTTACATGAAAGAGTAACAAATATCCATCTATCCATCCATACTTACAAACTTTCGCGTTTATAATATTACTAGCGACCCGCCCCGGATTCGCATATTCATTAAAATATGCAAATTTTAATATTTTTGAGTTATGCACAATAATGTAGTAAATACAATATCAATACAATATCGAGCTCGTATTTTTTTACCTGATTATGAGACTAGATGCCGTAAGTTCCACTTTCTTCCACTCTTTAAACGCAGACAAGTGGCTGATTTGACTTACCTAATTAATATAGCAAACGGAACTGTTGATTGCCCAGAGCTTCTTGAGCAAATAGGACTGCGCACATGCACGCTTGCACCTATCGTAAGGACTAATTATAGGCAGAACGCATTTGTTTATAGAGCTACTAGCTCGTTTAACTCATTAGTACATGAAAACAGCAATATAGATTTATTCAACACCAGTTCAAGTAAGCTTAAACGCTTGCTTAATGATAAATTTTTCGTTTTAGTTTGAGAAATTCTCTTGTTTGTGCTTGTACTTAGTATAAAAAACAATCTATTTTTCTTTTTTAGTTATTGTTATTGCTAGTAAGTCGTCAACTTAACTTCTTTGTTTAAGCAGTTTTACTAATAGGTTTATATTAATAAGTTACTTTTAATATATCTAGTTTTCTGTAATTTTTTTTTAAGTTAAAATTAATACCTATATGTCTACTTTCTGTAAATTCATCTCAAGTCAACAGATCTCAAGTTGCTGCTTTAATTTATTATTAGTGAAAACTTTCAATTGGCCTTAATTTAAAAATTCTTTGTATCTACTCATTGTCTAGCTGTAAGTTTTCCTAAAATTGTAAAAATAAAATAAAATAAATTTGAAGTATGTTTTTTGTTTTAATACAATAATACCTAAATTATGTCACTGTAACAGCTGGTTTCTGGAACGCAGATCATCTTAATAGTTAACTAATCAATGTTCGAATCTCTATTCAAGTGTCATTTGGGTTTCTCGAACATTGATTACGTACTTAGGTATATTTTGAAAAACAAAACTCTTGTCAAATAACATAATACGTTAATTAGGCCTGATTCTTTGTTCAAGCTCTTGTCAAATCCATAATTAACTAATCGGCGATTTTGCTCTAATTAGTTGAAATTATTACAACAATTTGCTGTATTTTTCCAAGTTCTAAACCGGGTATAATACATAAAAAATCAACAGGTTGGTAATCCAAAAGCCATACACTACATAGTATAAACTAGAGTCGCTTTCTCTGTCCCTATGTCATTATGTCCCTTTGAACGCTTAAATCTTTAAAACTACGCAACGGATTTTGATGCGGTTTTTTTTAATAGATAGAGTGATTCAAGAGGAAGGTTTTTATGTTTAATAAAACCGTGCGAAGCCGGGGCGGGTCGCTAGTTTTCAAATAAAATGTAAATGTGACTAACATTATCAAAATCGTGACTTAACTGTTTTGTGACATACCTGTATTTTGTATACTCATGTGAGTCACATTTGTTGTAAAGCAGAGTTTACATGAAACTGTCATCATTTTTTAAAAGAATAATAGATTTTTTTATGTTATAAAAGAAAACTTAAAGATATACTGAACTGAAAGAATGACAGTCGTAAGATGATCAATGATTAGTTACCTAATTATCATCTAATCAGCGTTCGTACACCCCGATTTGATTTGACCAGTGTGTTAAATTAATCGCTTTATCAACTGATTTACGATTTGAACAACGTTCTAGAAACCGGCTGTTAGTGATGCAAAATGAATTGTGTATTTTAACCGACTTCGAAAAAGGAGGTTAAAGGAGGTTCTCATGACGTATGCAAAGAATGATGGCAAGAATTTTCGGCTATCGTGTACACGTATCGCAAGGGTATCAACCGATAGCTCCTAAAATTTTCCCAAGAGTTTTGTACTTAGATTTTGTCCTGACTTGGATATATTTAATTGATAGGGAGAGTTTCTTTTCGTTCCTGCATTATAATAATAATATGGCTAAAACATAATAATTTATAAGCAAATCGACAAAACTTACTCATCTGAAAGTGAACTATCAGTGCTACTACCTATTGTACTTTTGTTTTCAATTGTACATATTTCAATGTTAATTATTGTATGTGTGTGCTAAATAAATGTTTTACCTATCTATCTACTGTTGTTGTTTGTAAATGAAGCCAAACTCATGTACCTAGGTATAATAATAATTTTTACATAGTAAATAACAAAGTCGCTTTTTTTGTCCCTATTTCCCTTTGACTGCTTTAATCTTTAAAACTACACAATGGATTTTGATGCGGTTTTTTTAATACATACCTCTAGATAGAGTGATTCAAGAGGAAGGTTTATACATATAATAAAACCGTCGAAGCCGGGGCGGGTCGCTAGTTAGTTATAAAATAATAACTCAATCAAATTGGAGACAAATATGTTAATACCTAGGCACCTACTAATTCAAATGTTTGGTTCCAATCCAGGGATGTACTGTAGCTATCAAGTCTATCCAATTTCCTCCAAGGTACGAAATTTCATCTAAACAACTTATTTAGTTAGGTACGGAGATTACCTATAACAAACATTCACACAGACTTTCCCAATTATTATAATAGTAAGGTAAGATAGTTAGATAAGACTTGGACCAAAAGTAGAAAGCGCCGGCCAATGAAAAAAGAAATGAAATATTTCGGTAGAACATAACGTCTCGATAATTTTTAGCTATGGCGGCTATGCTGTGCTATTATTATTCAAGTGGTTAAATGAGGTCAAAAATTCGTAATTTTTGATATCGATTTTTGAAAAATCGATATTTCAGTAACTAACCAAATGAGTAATCTACTACCTCTACATAAAAATAAGTCGCGTTTTCCTTCCTGACGCTATAACTCCAGAACGCACGAACCAATTTCCACGGTTTTGCATTCGTTGGAAAGATCTCGGGCTCCGTGAGGTTTATAGTAATGTATAATAAAACCGTGCGAAGCCGGGGCGGGGCGCTAGTTTTTTATGAGGATATCTATGACTTAAATGAAATGTCCCCTTTTAAGTGCACAATTCATTTATTTCGAGGTACTTTCACTGACCTTATACACAAATCTATCTTATCATAATCCTATCTTCATTATCTATCTTATCTTCGAGACCTTCCGCCGGAGGCCTAATTGACACTTCTTGGTGTCTTGCAAAGCACATGTACCTACCATACCATCAAGTTTTAGATTATACCCAGAAAATAAGGTCCATACACCACATCGTTATAATTAAAATAGGGGTGATTTATTCTCATTCGGGCATTATTTTTTGAAGGGACCTATCGTTGCTGGTACCTATAGAGTCAGTGTTTTTTCAATTATTTATACTGTACTATAAATTTTATTAAATTTTTATTAAACCTGTAATAATTAAGTTGTTAAACTTATAAATTATGCATATATTTACTAATATATATTTCATATATTTTGGTAATAGTTTAGTAGTAGTTTTTTAATTACATAAATTTAATAGCGAAGAAGGTTAAATGAAACATAATTTAGATTAAACATTAGATGAAATTTATTTAGTCCGGTCAATTTAGACATTCGAAGCTACATAAATTCCCCTTCATTTTTCACGATTTTCATCAAAACGGTTAGTTTTATCATAAAAAATATCGACAAAAATTGTAAATTATCTACAAAAAATGGTTAGGTTCAGTTCGGTTCGGTTCGGTTCGGTTCGTTAGGTTAGGTTAGGTTAGTTTAGGTTAGGTTAGGCTAGGTTCGATTAGGTTCGGTTAGGTTCGGTTCGGTTCGGTTCGGTTCGTTAGGTTAGGTTAGGTTAGGTTAGGTTAGGTTAGGTTAGGTTAGGTTAGGTTAGGTTAGGTTAGGTTAGGTTAGTTTAGGTTAGGTTAGGCTAGGTTCGGTTAGGTTAGGTTAGGCTAGGTTCGGTTAGGTTCGGTTCAGTTCGGTTCGGTTCGTTAGGTTAGGTTAGGTTAGGTTAGGTTAGGTTAGGTTAGGTTAGGTTAGGTTAGGTTAGGTTTTTTTTTTTTTTTTTTTTTTAAATGTTGCAAACTAGTTGGCTCTTCAGACTACTAGGTCTGTGAGTTTGCTAGTCTGCAGTTGCTTTTTAAATCCATTATAACCTGTTGCTGTTAATGCAACATCATTATATACATTTCTTTAAATTGAATAACTTTTTTTTTTTTTTTTTTTTTTTTTTTTTTAATAAAAAAAATCAACCAAACACACAACAAACATGCACACAACTCACACAAGTCACATTCACTCACGCATTCTATTTAAGTATACATATTTATATATTTATAAAGGTGGTTCACAAAAAACGATTTCCTAGAGTTAGCATTTTGAATAATAGCATTACAAGTTCTTAAATTCTAATATAGTTTAAATTGTTATGTTGGTATGTTCGCATGCGTTAATACTATTACTACTTTTATAACATTCCATTTTTTTTTTTTTTTTTTTTTTTTTTTTTTTAGTTTTCTTATGTTCGTTTCCTTTTCTGTATTTTTGTTCTTTTCTTTTCTTTTCTCTTTTCTTCTTTTTTTTTTTTCATTTTTTTTTTTTTTTTTTTTTTTTTTTTTTAATTAATTTAATAAATTTTAGTAGGTAATTTATTGTAATATAATATCTTAGCCCACTTGTACATATTTAACTTCATAAAATAATTTTATGACTAAAATCGTAAATACACAGACAAAATAATAATAATAACTGTAAATAGTTACATCAAGGTAATTTTCTTAATTTAATAACGTGCCTGCCTAGATAAATTTGTATTATATGTTCAATATACTGATTAAATAAAGATTTGCATCTAGAATACACTGGCACATACTGCAAATTATGTTAAGCCATAATCACAAAGTACCAGAACCAAATGATAGAACAGAATACAATGAACAATTACATAGGTACCTAAAATAAATAAAAAATGTAGAATGGGTCACTATCGCAAAAAATAATGACCATTTAAACATTTATGAGATTTAAGTTATAAATATAAATATTATTAAATAAAATTCTATTAAATTTTAATATTCATTTACAACTATTATTATAATTCTACAAAATAATTGATATAAAATCAACAGTACTAACACTTATAGCAATCTTAATACACTAAATGCTAAAGGTATCTATAAAATATATTCCATTAAAATATAATCTAATATGCTATTAGTACAATAAAACTGGCACAAAATCAGAAATTACCACAGCACCATAACGTAGACACATAACAATAAATTAATATATTAATACCATGAGTCAAAATTATCACATTAATGACATGACATTTTTGTTTTTAATTTAATATGAAAATAATGAAATTAGCACGAGAACTATAACCACAACAGCATCCACACAGCAACTCAAATCAACTCAACTTAACTCAAAATAAGTAAGTAAAAATACCTACTAACTTGAAATTTTTACAGACTTGCAGTGCAAGAAGCAAAAGTAAATTAAATCTTGCAATTATGCACCCACTAAATTAGTGGGCGCATAATTTTAGTTACATTTAGTACACATTTTAGTTATGTTACCCATTAGTGGCAGTAATAGGTAACATAACCAAAACATGAACCTTTACAATAATTTAAAATAAATTGATATTTTAAAATATAAATCAATATAAGAATTTAAATTTGAGTAAGTACTAAAATTTAACTTAGGTATTAATTTTTATAATTACATCATTCCCAAACATATAAAAGAAATATGTAAAATGAAAACACAAAATCAACCTTAAATTAACTACAAATAAATTAAGAAGTTAAATCCCACCCTAAGCCAAACAAAATTTCCAATAAATAAAAAATATCATTTTTCAGAAAAATTAAATCAATTCCCTATCAAAATTCAAATATACCGCTAGAACTAAATCGCCACTAGCGGTGAGTAGTGAACTATGTCAATGAAAAATAGCTTGCCAGTACCAACAAATAAAAAAAAAAAATTAAAATAATAAAAAAAAAAACCAGCAGACATGACCATAGACTGATGATCAAGAAACCGGACAAATCCGTGAGGCAGATCTAACCGCCAGTGTGACCAAAGTTAGTAGATTTCTACTTTTTCGGTAGATTTTGAGGAACTTGCAACAGCTGCTAGTAGGAAAAAAAATATCAGTATATTTTGGTAGAATTTGCAATTTTTTGGTATATTGGTAGTATTTTTTCGAAAGAAGATGGGAACTCTCTTCTATAATCTATTCTTTTATAGGAATTCCCCCATTATGTGAATCGGAATCAGTCTATCTCTTTCTAAACACACGTACTTAAAGAACAAACACTCAAAGCCTAGCCGGGGCTTCCCCCGAAGGTAAATAATTGTTCAATCTATTTTCATCCATGATAAATTTCAGTGTTGCCGTTCTAGCGACTTTGTCGCTAGAACTAGGGGATTTTATGAATGTTTAGCGGACAAAATGCCACGTTTAGCGAGAAAAAAATTTATAGCGACTTTTAGCGACTTTTAGGCGGGTCATTATGTCGCTACAAGGGCAACCGTGGACCATCGCCCGCCGTGCCTGAATGAAAAACTCTGCTGTTTAATTTATTTGATTTTTTTGTTTGATTTGTGTAATTGTGATAAATGAACCTTCATTGAGAATAAAACCTACCTATTGTGACTGAATTCCTGATGTTAAATTGATTGATAACCCAGTTAATTTTATAGTAGATTTTTAGTAGACTCCAGCTTATTATAAGTAGATTTCGGTAATTTTTCACCCTATGTTACAGTAGATTTGTCAATTCAAATCTGGTCACACTGCTAACCGCCATCTACTGACAAACAGAAGGCACCATGCGGGCGTCATTCATCCAATTAATTTCACAACAAAAACAAACAAAAAATAAAACTGAGATAACAGTGAAATCTACCTTATCACACAAAGGAATAAAGCAAAAATTGGTGAGTGAAATGTTGTTATTCATAGTAAAACACCTACAATGAATTAATTCATGTCTAACAATAATAATTAAAATAAAACAAACTAAATGAAAAGTTACAAGTGAAGTGACCATAAATTGACTCAGTTCCTAGTGTCGTTTAGTGTTAGCGGTAGATTGAAAAACTACATGGCAAAGAAAACAACAAACTAACATAATGCAGCTATTAACCTATTGTGGCTCTAACAATGAGCCATTCTCCAAACCCACCCTTCGAAGAACAACCCTAACATACTCTAAAAATAACTCTCTACTATTTACATTAGCTAAGATGTAACCAAGATTGTCAACAACAATTTTCATATCCATAGCACACTCACAGTTATAGCGGAGCAAGACAAATTTTGAGCAGTAAATTAATATGTGCTCCACAGTCTGAGGCTCATCACTCCCACAAGTGCACAATGGGCTGTCAGCAAGCTTGAATTTATGTAAATAAGCTCGGAATCCCCCATGTCCTGTAAATATTTGTGAAAGAAAATTATTCAACCTTATTTTATCAAGAACTCGATATGCTAATGCCACATCTCTAAAGAAAAGCTTTGTTGTTCCACCGGTTGTAGCTGTCATATATTTATCCTGCCATTCTTTAATAGTAGCACTCCTCATGATATATTTTGCAAATGACAATGGGAACTTATCATAGAATGATACCTGTCTGTTATGCAGGGCGGCACGCTTGGCCAACTCATCTGCTCTCTCGTTGCCAATTATTCCATTATGTGCCTTTACCCAAAATAGTTTGACATTTACTCCCTCATCTTGGAGTTCCCTCAAGCTATCGCGAATGCTGAATGCAATTGGATGAACGGTGTTTGTGTCACATATTATTTCCAATCCCGATCTCGAGTCACTAGCTACAATGAATTCACCCTCACTTCTGGTTTTCATCCATTGTGCCGCTCGCAGGATTGCAGACAATTCAGCCTGAAAGACACTACAATAGTTTTCTAGCCTAAAACTAATGTGCTTAAATTCATCACCGTTCATCCAACATGAAACTGATCCTCCAACCCTTCCTTCCAGCTTACTGCCATCCGTGAACAAGATTGGAGAACCAGTCCCCAGTGCATCCACATCCTCTTGCGAGGCTAGAACTCCAAACCGAAGCACCCTCCTGTCAGCCGGATGAGGTAAGTTAAAAGGGCTCTCTCTCACCTCCAACTCTCTACCTGGGAGAGACTGCATAGGACCGCCCCGCTTGATGGAATAAATATCAGCATGTTCCTTTAACCTTAAAGGTAGCGGAAGAATTCTAGCCAACAGCAAGCTAGATTCAAAAGACACGGTCCTATGAGCCTTAGATACCTTTATTGCAAAGGACCTCCACAAGGACCAGCCTGTTAAGGATGTCTTCGGCATAAACTTTGCAAGCAACATCCACCCAGCAGCTACCGGCATACAAAATGGTTGGCTCCACAACAGCAACGTAGATAAGCCTCAGGATCTCCGAATTGAGCCCCCACTGTGCTCGCGCCGCCCTCGAAACTATTTTATAAAATTCTATGGCCCTCTTTGACGTGTTTTCTAGGTGCTTGCGGAAGTTAAGATGCGAGTCTATGGTGAGACCAAGAATCCTCAAGCTAGTACCGTACTCCAATGCAACTTCTCCAATACTAAGCTTCGGTAAGTGGAACTTCATCTTCTTTGTAATTAATAGCGTTTGAGTCTTATGAGGTGCAAGCTGAAACCGTAACTTAGCACCCCATTCAGCAATATTTTGAAGGGCTCCATTGACCTTCCGCTCCAGTTCCCTTCCGTCAGACGACGCCGCCACCAAGAGAATGTCATCAGCGAAAGCCTGCACCCGCACACCCTCGTACTGACTGGGATCCAGCAACGGGTCCAGTTGAACGTTCCATAATATAGGGCCACAAGTGGAGCCCTGGATGCAGCCCTTATTAGTAGATCTGCCGACGGACTCTCCCGCATAATGCAGGACCACCTTCCTGTCGGACAGATAATTGGCTACCAATCTTGTAATTCCGGGGTCCACGCCCTTGACGTGCAGCTGTCCCAGGATGGCGGGCCACCACGCGTTGTCGAAGGCTCCAGCGATGTCCAGCGACACCACGACCACGATCCGCTTGGCCGCCAGGTGCCGCCGGATCTCCGACACCGCGTCGAACAGCGCGTCCTCCGTGCTGCGCTGGGGCGTGAAGCCGTACTGGAGAGGACTGAGCTTCCGTTCGCTGCCAAGCTGCCACTGAAGTCGATTAACGAAGAGCTTCTCGAGCATCTTTCCCAAAACCGGCAGCAGTCCTATAGGCCTGTACGACTTCGGCTTCGTATAGGCATCTTTAGCCGGTTTGGGAATGACTTTGATTGTGGCTACCTTCCAGATCGTAGGGAAAAATCCCCTCTCCAGACATCGGGTGTAGATAGCCAAGAGCAGGGCTCGGTCAGCTCTGTAGGCCCTGAGGCAAATGTCCATAGTGAGGCCGTCGGCGCCCGGCGCCTTCTTCGGGTGCATGGCGCGCAGCACGGCGCCGAGCTCCACCTCCGTGAACGGCTTCACGCTCCTCTCTATGGCGGGGTCGTCTCTGAGGTCGCTCACCATCTGCGCTACGCTCTCCCTCAGGTCGGCGTGGTCTGCGCCGTCGGCGGCGGGGTCATCCACCGGGTAGAAGGTGTCGGCGAGCCAGTCGGCGGAGGCGCGCGCGCTCAGCGTGGCGCCGCGCTCGTCGTCCAGCAGGCTGTCCGCCGCGCAGGACATCGAGCAGGCCTTCATCACTCGGTAAGATCGCTGCCACATCGTCTCCGTCTTCTCTCCGGTGCAGAAGCTCCTCCAGCTGTCGGTGAGGGCGGCGTCTACAGCGCGCTTGTACTCGGTCCGCGCCTCGAGGTAGCGCTCGACCACCGCGCGTCTCCGGTGCGGGTTCGCCTTGCCGATCTTCCGCCTCAGCCTCGTCGCCTCGGCCTTGAGATGGCGCAGCTCGGGGGTTCACCACCGGCACGGGCGCTTCCCCGTGGGGTCCCGCAGGCGCGGTATGGCTCGGTCCGCCGCGCGCACCGCGCACGCCGTGTACCGCTCCGCGAGCCGGTCCAGCTCGGCGGCGGCGGCGGCGCGCGCGACGCCCTCCACGTGCAGGCCGTCCTCGGCGCACGCCCGCAGGAACTCGCTCTCGAAGAGCGTCCAGTCCGCCTTCTCGGTATTGTATATGCGCGTGGAGAGTCTCCCCGCAGCGGGCGCCGCGCCGCTCGCCACCCGCACCGTGAAGGTGATGGCTCGGTGGTCGGAGAGCGAGCAGAACCGCTCGTCGACCCTCCAGTCGGAGACGTGCGGCAGCAGAGAGGCGGAGCACGCCGTCACGTCGACGATGCTGGCGCACTCGAGGCCCGCGCGCCACGTGTGGAAGGTGGGCGCGCTCCCTCGGTTCAACACCTCGAGCCCCGCCTCGGCGAACGCCTCCGCCACGGGCGGGCCGCGCGCGTCCTCCGCCTCGCAGCCCCACCAGAAGCTCCTCGCGTTCACGTCTCCTCCGAGGAGCACTCTGTCGACCCCAAACGATGCGACCATGTCCCTGACGGCGACCAAGTAAGGATCCAGGTCTAGAAGCTTGTCGAAGTATGCACTTATGACGCCCATCTTGACACCTTCTATTTCTAAAACGACGCCTACTAAGTCCTCGGTTACATACTTAGCATTGACAACATATCTTATAGAAGGATCGGCGACGACGACGGCCGCGCGCACGGGCCTCCCCGGAACTGCGGCGTCCCTCTGCACGACTCGCAGCGGGCGCGGCGCCACGAGGCGCGCGCCGGCGCCCACGTACGGCTCCTGCAGCAGCAGCACGCCCACCCCGCGCACCGCCGCCTCGCGCAGGCACGAGTGCGTCGCCGCGCGCCCGCGCCCCAGGTTGTACTGCACCATCCTGACCGGGCGCGAGGAGCGCGGGGCGTCCGAGGCACTCGACTCGACGTCCCTAGCAGTACCGAGTGCTCAGCCGCGCGATGCGGTCCCACCGCTGCCACTCCGGGCACTGCGCGCTGTAGGCGGGGTGCTGCGCGTCCCGCGGCCGGCCCTGCGCCCTCTGGCAGTTGACGCAGCGCGGCGCTCTCTGCCTGTTGGGACACTCGCGCGTGTCGTGGCTCTCCGCGCAGTGGCCGCACTTCCGCTCGGGCGCGCGGCACTCCGCCACGCGATGCGAGAAGCCGAGGCAGCGATAGCACTGAAGGAGAGGCGACCGGTCGACCACCCGGATCATCTGGTAGCCGACGCGCAGGCGGCGGTCGACGAGCGCGGCCCACAGCGCGGGGCTCACCTGCAGCACCACGTTGTGCAGCGAGGCGTTCCTGCCCTTGATGCGCCGGACCACCCTGAGCTTCCTCTCGGCCTCGGGCACGGCGGCGAGCTCCGGCGCGTTCTGCCCGAGCAGCGCGGCCTCGAGGCGCGCGTCCGAGAGCTCGGCCAGCACGCCCTGCAGCCGCAGCAGCGGGTCGCGCCGCAGCGGCTCCGACACCTGCAGCGTGTCGCCCAGCGCGAGGATCGCACCCGACATCAGCTCCTTCTCGCGCGATGACTCCAGGGATATCGCCAAGGTACTATTTTTGCACTTCCTAACACCATTAATGCCGACTCCCAGGCCTATGACGTCCACGTTAGTTTTAATTTGTGCCAAAATATCGTCGCCCGTGTGTGCGGGATTCTTAGATCTAACTATGAGCGGGTGCTTGGTCGCGTGCGCGTAGGAGGCGTGTGCTCCCGCGAGGCGAGGAGCCGTCGTCCCCGGCGCGCCCGAGGCTCCGGCCGCTCGCCGCCTGGACATCGCCGCGGGCTCCGCCGAGCCCCCGGGAGCTAGCTCGAGGCTCTGCATCGGCGAGTTACAATACTCCTCGCGAATCGCGTGCGCCTCCTCCAACAGCTGGCCCACCAGTCTGAACTTGGCCGCCTCCTCGGGGTCCGCGGGCCGCTCCTCGATCCTCTCCATGACCCGCTCGACGAGCTGCCGCGTCGCCTCGGCCTCCTTCAGCGACCTCGCGGCGGTCTCTCGCAGCTCGCCCATATTGGTCTGCATGCAGTCCTTAATAGCCTCCAGTTTATTAGCGTACACTCTCTGTTGCAGCGCATACTGGCGGTCGGCGAGCGCGCGCGCCCGCTCCTGGTCCGCGATGTGGCGCGCGCGCGAGTCCGCGAGCCGCAGCACCATGCCGTGCAGCCCGTGCAGCCCGGCCAGCACGGCCTCCTTGATGTCGCGGTGCAGGTTGCGCGACCTCTCCAGCTCCGCGACGGTGCTCTTCAGCAGCCTGTCCGCGAGGCGCGGCGCCTCCCGCACGGGCACGGTGGCCGGCTCCGCGGCGTCGCCGCCCGCCGACATGGTGGATGTCTCGAGGAACTGGAGGCTGCGCGGGGTGTCGTCCTCGGGGTCGGAGCTGGCCGCCAGGCGCGGCGTCCGCCCGATCGCGAGCGCGCCCGCCGCCTCGACCGGCGTCGCCTGTCCCGGCTGGATGTCGACCACTCCAGAGCTCGGTAGGTCTAAAGTGAAGGGCGGCGCATGTGTTGGATTACCAAATGCGGCTCCATCATAACGTGATGACTTTATTTCTGTTGCAGGCACACTTATCGGCGCGACCGGCGTCCTCGTAAGTCGATGTCGGGCGACGATCGGCGGCGGCGTAGACTGCGACACAGAAGTAGGCGGCGCCGCGAGGGCCGCGGCCGTGGACGCCGCGCCCCCGGCGGGACACGTGGAGGGCAGCCTGCTCTCGTAGCTCACCATCCCCGCCGGCCCCGCAGACCCTGGCTCCGAACCCACCCTGGACTTTGACGAAGCTCCTTTGATGCCCCCGGATCCTACTAACTTTCCTTTACCTTTGGGCATCGGTATTGCCTTCGGCTTGTACGAGGATGAACCCTTACCCGGAGACATTCTAACTCTAGATTAATTTGAAAAATAAAAATTATTTTTAAACAATGTGTGTTATATTATGCCAGTATTCCAACCTCGACAAAACCCCCAGTTTACACAGCCTACTCCTTTTCAATATATTAAATCCTCGGAGATGCAAAGAGACCACCGACTAACACAATTCAAAGCACAGGTTGAAAGAATGTCTTATCAAATTTCGAAATTTGGCGGGCAAAGACTAGAGCAGGGCAGGATTCAAACAGATATCTGAGAACAAACCTTTCATAAAATATAGGTGCAGATAAAATTATTATGCCTTCAAATTATCCACATAAATTGTAAAATTCAATTTAGTTGTAAAAATAAATATAATATAATTAAATTTATAAGTTAAAACGTACTATGTTGGTAGGGGCACACCCCCAATGTACCACGTCCTAAGTACGTAGATAAACAGTTATCACTGATACTGTGTTATCAATAACTAACCTACATAAAAATATTTAGCTTTGAGATGAAGCTAATGAAGCTGCTGTGTGGCCGCTCTTATGCAGTATATGTTAAGCAAAAGGTAGGTGTGTATAAGGCACCTCCTAGGAACTATAAGAAAAAAAAAAAAAAAAAAAACAATTATTGGAAAAAAAAAAATACTAAAATTATTCCCGAATCAGAGTTCTATCTTATTTTGAATGTGTTCTTCCGGCCTTAAAACCTCCAGCGCTTCTATTATAGGCTTCAAACTTGAAGTAGGCTTCAGTAGGTGGCCTCCAGCCACCTACAATTTGTAAGGTTAGCCGCTCAACAGTGCAGACGTCCATTTTGGGCATCTGTCAAATATCCGTCAACAGTGCGGCGGGCCATTTTGGGCATGTAAGCTGGCGCCTAGTTTATGCTCAACTTCACGTTTGTTTATGTTTCTATCTTGCTTAAACCTATTGCATTGCGTTCTTGTTAGAGCAAGATAGGTACCCAGTGCTAGTACACATGTTGCGTCATGCAAAAATTCCGAGAAATCCGTAGTCGAACTTCACTTGCAGACAAGAAAAGTTTGTGATTGTCTATTGATTGTTTTGAGTTTTACGCGGATTTATTCGAGTGAAATCGTTTTGGAAATACAAGAAAAATTTAAGTTTTCTTAATTTTAGTACTCCTGACTGTCTTTTTAGTACTTTTTGTGTGATAAAATCAGATAAGAAATGGTCCTGGTGCTTGTAACCGACCGCATCCATCACGATGTTTCTAGCTTTTCATCATAACACTGAGACTTATTAAAGGTATGTAGCATGAAATAGATGGTATAATAACCCAGCTATTCTATAAAAGAGATATTATAATAATAAATATGTGGTAAATATAGTATTTATACCGAAAATGTGAAGTGGTCTATGAGTAACCAAGATAGGGCTAGTCGCACTGTCTAGGTTTGACGTTTCAAATGAACAACAAACCATGGTGCTGTTTAGTGTGGATGGATTGAGGATATCATCATCATCATCATTCTAGCTTGAAATCATACACATTTTACTTGTTAGGGAACAAATATTTTTATCTGTATTTTTATTTGTTTTTTTTTATTTGTACAGTTGATAGCTCTTGAAACATTATCACACTTCACACTAATATTATTAACGCGAAGGTTTGAATGTATGGATGTATTTTCTTTCTTCACGGTAAAAATACTGAACTGATCGGGTGAAAATATTGATTACAGACAGAGGCCCCACAAATAAAAACGCACTTTGCACGCAAATTTTCTTTGCATTTCACTAAATACACCACTTACGCAGTAGAATGTCAAACGAGCGGCAAGAACATAAAACATTTTCTATATCTCGGAAAGTATACCGCTAACAACATTTCATCACGGAATACGTTTGGTTTGTAATGTTTTAGTATGTCGATTGGCACCTGTTTCAACCATAACTGAAAAATAGTGGTAAAAAAATCAAGTAGGTACGTGTTTGGAAGTCTTCCATAATTGAATCCATACTTAGTTAACCTTCTTTGTGATGAAACAGTGATTTTTTGCAATTTTGATTCGTAAGTTACAAAAGATTTTTGTATGAAATGAAGATATTTTATGCTAGTAATTTGAAGAATACTTATTTTACTTTTCACAATATCTGTTGATATAAAAAATAAAACAATTTTTGTATGAAAAATCACTGATCTAAGAAAGTGGTTATTTGACTGGCTGAAATGGACTCATTTTGGTTTTATTATTGTAAGGAATCTATTGAACTAAAACCTGTAAGTTTTTAAATATAGAAATTTAATATGTTCAATTTATTGTTTATTTATTTGCCAGGTCCCCACAGTGAAATATTCACTTAAAATAATTGGTACTAAGATACCCACTTGAGGCTTGTTAGTAAGTGTACCCAATTGGTGTTCAGAGTTTAGAAGTGTAATTTTGTAAAAAAATGTATGATGATGCTGCTGTTTTATTGTTTTATTATTATTATGGGAATATAAGCTTATACTAAAACCTAGTATATATGGGAGAACAAGTTTTATTTTGGAGTACTATCCAAAAGTAAGGCTAAGAATTAGGTGGTTGAAGTTACAGTTATAATACTATACATTATTTTCTCTTGCATGTATCATTTAAAGTACATGAAATGGTAATAAAAATATTTCTTAACTAGTTTGTATCTAAATTAGATAGTTAAACTGCATAAAAACACCAAAAACGCAGTTTTAGTTGTTGCACATCTTCAGAAAACCCGAACAGTGCGGGCAGCCCATAACGGGTCGCACTGTTACGCCATTTTCGATATATTCGACGTCACTGTTGAGTGGTTAGAACACGTGTAGACGTGTTACATAAAATCAGCTATATATCCGTAAGTACTGGATGATTCAGTACAGAATTTTGCACAATTACGGACGGATATATATTAAATGTGGTAAAATTGTTATAAATATGTGTAGTCACTGAAAAATTAAATTTAAAAGTCAATGTTTACAATAAATTTTGATGTCACATATAAATTCATATAACTTGTCCAATTTTGAACCAATTTTAAAAATTTAAAAAGAATAGATTTTTACTCTTTTTTCCACACTTTCTGCTACCACAAAGGGGGCGCCACAGTCACTTTTGAAAAATCTTTTTCTTGGCACAAATTGTTATTTTATGTTATAACTCACTTTAAAATGCGTAGAAAAATCCAAAATTTTGCACTGACTTAAGTGGTAAAGAAACGAAGAGATCTGAAACTGAAAATTTCAGGGTCGTCGCTCAAAAATGAGCAGCGCACGCACTTTTATGTTCGAATTCACAGTTTTTATTTAATAACTTCACAAAATGTAATCCAATTTCAAAAATTTTTTCACCGAAACTTTTCTTGAAAAATCGCGCGAACACTGATGTGAAAAACGCGAATTTTGGACGTGACTTTTATTTTATAAAAATATCTCAAAGCGGAGAGACGTAAAATCACTGGCGCTTCGACAACGACGTAACGTTACTTTTAGGTTAGTTAAGTAAAGTTAGGTTAGGTTAGGTTAGGTTCCACGACTGGTGGACTAACCTAACCTAACCTAACCTAACCTAACCTAACCTAACCTAACCTAACCTAACCTAACCTAACCTAACGAACCGAACCGAACCGAACCGATCCGAACCGAACCTAACCGAACCTAACCGAACCTAGCCTAACCTAACCTAAACTAACCTAACCTAACCTAACCTAACCTAACCTAACCTAACCTAACCTAACCTAACCTAACCTAACCTAACCTAAGCTAACCTAACCTAACCTAACCTAACCTAACGAACCGAACCGAACCGAACCGAACCTAACCATTTTTTGTAGATAATTTTATGATTTACAATTTTTGTCGATATATTTTTATGATAAAACTTAACGTTTTGATGAAATACGTAGTCATAGATATAAATATTGACCTAATTAAACAACTTAAATAATAATGCTCAAAATACCAATATAATATCAATGCCATTAATGGACTTATTTAAACGAACGTTTTTAATGTAGTCGTTAGTTATTCCTTAATAAATAAATAAACTAGATCCATTACTATCTTAGTAAGTAAGTAAAGTAATATTTATTCAAAGAAAGGTTAACAATTTTATATACTTAAGACTATTGTACAGTTAAAATCTTTTAAAATTAAGTATGTCTAATTGTATGTCTATTTGATTGGCTACGGCCCCACACTAGGCTCAGGGCCCGTGTCGTGGATCTTGGAAGAAACATATTGAGTCGACCTGTAAAAAAATGGCGAAAATAATTTACGCGCTTAAGCAACTTAGACCCATTTCTTTAGATATTCAAATTCAAAATGCTTTATTTCCTTAAGACCTTACAGGACACTTGGACACATAAAGCTCTGAAAGACATATATTACGCATATATTTACTCAATTATGTCTTATGGTATCATTTTATTCGGGAGCTCTACAGATTACGAATGTATACTTAAATTACAAAAGCGTGCCATAAGAGTATTAATGAAAGCGAAATACAGAGAGTCAAAAACCTTCGGATATTAGCATCAGTAGCGGTATTCATAAAAATAATAATTTGAAAGAATATACAACGAAAGCAGCAAACGTGCCATCGACATCATGATCCTTCGGGGATCAGGGTTCGGGGTTGCCAGCTCGAGTGATTTTGTGACGCGACTGTATTTTTTTTATGTTTTCGATGGGTCCTTATATTGTTTTCTTTGTATTACTTATTTGAAATCCTTCATTTTAGTACACAACTGTGGTTTTCGAATTGGAGAAAAAAATCGTCCTAAGCTTTTATAACAAAGCTAGTACAGATTCAGATTCAGATCATTTATTGTCACACATCATACATAAAATATATAAGTATTTAGGTACTTAAAATTAAATGATCAGGCTATGACTCGTCAGAATTTTATAACATATGTATCTAAGTTTTATTATTATAATAAAAATATAATTTCTTAAAACTAGGACTCTACTATTAGATTAAGTGATGTTACCCATCAGTTTTAGTTTAGTTGATTTTATTTCGTACTTGCTGTGGTCGTTATCTAAAAACTCTTTAATACTAGAGGTATATAGCGTCTTGTCAAGTAAAAAATTTCACTTTTAGTAAGTTTAAGATCTATCGGGAGCTTGTTTATATAGCTTTTGGCCCATTATTTTAGGGAGCCGTTTTGCGATATTCAGTCGATGGTGAATCGGCTCTAGCATTATTTTCTGCAGCGTGGCACGTTTGCTACTTTCGTTGTATATTCTTTCAAATTATTATTTTTATGAATACCGCTACTGATGCTAATATCCGAAGGTTTTTGACTCTCTGTATTTCGCTTTCATTAATACTCTTATGGCACGCTTTTGTAATTTAAGTATACATTCGTAATCTGTAGAGCTCCCGAATAAAATGATACCATAAGACATAATTGAGTAAATATATGCGTAATATATGTCTTTCAGAGCTTTATGTGTCCAAGTGTCCTGTAAGGTCTTAAGGAAATAAAGCATTTTGAATTTGAATATCTAAAGAAATGGGTCTAAGTTGCTTAAGCGCGTAAATTATTTTCGCCATTTTTTTACAGGTCGACTCAATATGTTTTTTCCAAGATCCACGACACGGGCCCTGAGCCTAGTGTGGGGCCGTAGCCAATCAAATAGACATACAATTAGACATACTTAATTTTAAAATATTTTAACTGTACAATAGTCTTAAGTATATAAAATTGTTAACCTTTCTTTGAATAAATATTACTTTACTTACTTACTAAGATAGTAATGGATCTAGTTTATTTATTTATTAAGGAATAACTAACGACTACCTACATTAAAAACGTTCGTTTAAATAAGTCCATTAATGGTATTGATATTATATTGGTATTTTGAGCATTATTATTTAAGTTGTTTAATTAGGTCAATATTTATATCTATGACTACGTATTTCATCAAAACGTTAAGTTTTATCATAAAAATATATCGACAAAAATTGTAAATCATAAAATTATCTACAAAAAATGGTTAGGTTCGGTTCGGTTCGGTTCGGTTCGTTAGGTTAGGTTAGGTTAGGTTAGGTTAGGTTAGGTTAGGTTAGGTTAGGTTAGGTTAGGTTAGTTTAGGTTAGGTTAGGCTAGGTTCGGTTAGGTTCGGTTAGGTTCGGTTCGGTTCTGTTCTGTTCGGTTCGTTAGGTTAGGTTAGGTTAGGTTAGGTTAGGTTAGGTTAGGTTAGGTTAGGTTAGGTTAGTCCACCAGTCGTGGAACCTAACCTAACCTAACCTAACTTTACTTAACTAACCGTGAGGCGGAGCGTGGGAGAGTGGGAGTTAGTGAAAGGCAGGAAATCTGCATCACTACAGCCCAAGACACCGACTCCACCGCGCAAAACGGCCCTAGCCCCAAAACTGAAAGTCTCTTCACAAGAAGGAAGAGTTACAGCGTCAAAAAATGAAAAATTCCCAAATAGGACTGCTGAGGCGAAGGCATGCCTCTGCAAAGCAAAGACAAACCTCGAACTCTCGAGGAACCTAAAAACGGACATTAAAGCAAGTGTCACACAAGCCGTAGATCGATTGTTCGAACTTGTTAAAGAAACAGAGGCAGAGTCAAAAAACATCAAAGCTAAGACTACAGTGACAGAGAAGCCGAAACAAGAAGTGAAAGGAACTGAAATTGAAGATACGGGAACTGGAACAAAAAGAATTGGTGAAGATGAATTGAGTAAACAGTTAGAAGAAAATAGTAAGCTGCTGAAAGAAAACATGGAGAAGATGGAAAGCCTGAAAGAGGAGATCAGGAAACAGAGTGAGACACAGGAGAGAACATCTTACGCAGGAGTAGCTGCAGGCCTACACAGGAAACAGCCCCATGAACGGACTGCGTTACACTCTGTAATGATCTCCTCCAAAAACGAGAAGGAGACAGGAGAAGAGATTCTTGATAGAATCAGAACAGCAGTCAATGCCAAAGAAGGTGGGATACAGGTGGATAGAGTTAGACAGGTAAAAGACGGGAAGATATTAGTGGGATGCAGGACAGAGGTGGAAAGGGAGAAAGTAAAGGAAAGGCTCAAAAAGGTGGAGTCATACCTGAACGTCGAAGAGATCCAGAACAAAGACCCACTTTTGATTCTCAGGGACGTTTTGAATTACCATAGTGACGAGGACGTCACAAGAGCCCTGAGAAATCAAAATGGAAGCATATTCAGGAATCTCGACAAACAGGATGACCGAATCGAAATCCGCTACCGAAGAAAGGCCAGGAACCCTCATACGTGCCATATTGTTATCAAGGTTTCCCCCAAGATCTGGAACCTGGTAATGGACGAGAGAGAGGTTCACATCGACCTTCAGAGAGTGAAGGTAGCGGACCAGTCACCACTGGTTCAGTGCTCTCTGTGCCTTGGTTACGGCCACGGCCGACGCCACTGCAGAGAGAGCATTGAAAAGTGCAGCCACTGTGGGGGCCCCCACATGAGGTCCAAATGCGAGGACTGGTTGAGCGGCGTCGCACCCTCCTGCTGCAACTGTAGGCATGCAAAGTTAGATGCAACGGAGCATAATGCCTTCAGCGATGAGTGTGCAGTACGACGAAAATGGGACGCTATGGCACGAGCCTCTGTAGCCTACTGCTAAGGGCTCCACTGACATCTACTGCGTAGCAACCGCGCCTGAAAAGAAACCGTACCGCGTCCTCCAGGCCAACATCCAACGCATGCAAATGGCTACCAACGAGCTGATGATTGAAGCCGACAAAAGAAAGGTGGCTTTTGCGCTGCTCCAGGAGCCCTATGTGGGTGGTATCGGTAGAGTGAAGGGACACAGAGGGGTGAGGATCTACCAGAGCACTGACCACGGAGAAGGGACCGTTAAGGCAGCGATTGCAGTGTTTGATCACGACCTCGACGTCTTGCAGTGCCCAGAACTCACCACAAATAACATCGTGGTGGTGAGGATCCGATCCAGTGCCTGGCAGATCGTTGCCGTATCATTCTACTTCGAGCCAACCCAACCTATAGAGCCATACCTGGAGCAAATAAAGAAGATAACGGAGGAGTTCGGCCCTAGTAGACTTATAATCGGAGGAGACGCGAACGCGAAGAGTACCTGGTGGGGTAGCACTACAGTGGATGACAGAGGAGAGAACATGTCGGGCACACTAGAAGAGCTCGGCCTGCAGGTGCTGAACGAGGGGAACACCCCTACTTTTGACACCATTAGAGGGGGAGTTTCTTACACCAGCCATCCAGACGTAACTGCCTGCTCTGAGGATATGTTGGCCTTTATAAATGGGTGGAGGGTGGTGGATGACTTGACGAATTCGGACCACAACGGAATCACCTTCAACGTAGCGCTTATAAAAGCAAAAGGGGTAAGCATAAGCCGAACAACCAGGCTGTACAACACCAAGAAAGCAAATTGGAGCCTATTTCATGAGAAATTGGCCCAATTAAAAATAGAAAATAATATTAACAAAGAAGCAATAGAACAAATAACCGATAGCTTAGAATTAGAACACACAATAGTTAAATACATAGATACAATAACCCAGGCATGCAAACAAACACTAAAAAAGAAGAAAACAGTAGAGAAACTTACCTTTCCATGGTGGTCCGAAGAACTCGCTGCGCTGAAGAGACATTCCATCACCCTGAAGCGCCGCATCCGAGGAGCTGCAGAAGCCCGAAGACCCAGAGTCGTAGAGGAGTATCTGAAAGCAAAAAACTATTATTTAGAGGAGATAGAAAAAGCAAAGACGGCAAGCTGGAAGGACTTCTGTGGGAAGCAGGATAAGGAAGGATTATGGGAAGGGATTTATAGGGTTATTGAAAGAACGTCTATACGACAGGAAGATAAACCACTTGTGAAGGATGGGAGGCAAATGAGTCCAAAGAAGTCTGCTAAAACCTTGGCAGATATCTTTTACCCGGAAGACAGAGTGGAAGAGGATAATGCCGACCACCGACTGACCAGAACAAAAGCAGACCAAGTAAACGGTGCAGTGCATGATGAGCTTCATGACCCACCGTTTACGATGGAGGAGCTCAGAACAGCGGTGGAAGACTTCAACCCCAAAAAAGCTCCGGGAGCAGATGGTCTCACTGCCGACATCTGCAGCCAAGTTATAAGGAGAGATCCAGAGGCTTTCTTGGCACTGGCAAATAGATGCCTGGCTCTCTCACACTTCCCAGACATCTGGAAGGATGCCACAGTAGTGGTATTGAGGAAGCCAGGCAAGGACGACTACACAAACCCGAAATCTTACAGGCCTATAGGGTTGTTGTCGGTGCCAGGAAAGATCCTCGAAAAGATGATCGTGGCGCGGCTGAAATGGCACCTTATACCAAGGATGAGCGGGCGTCAGTACGGCTTTATGCCCAAGAGGAGTACCGAGGACTCCCTCTATGACATGATACACCACATACAAATAAAACTGAATGAAAAGAAGATCGTTATCATGATATCATTGGACATAGAGGGAGCCTTCGATAGTGCCTGGTGGCCCGCGATAAGGTGCAGGCTGGCGGAGGAGGAGACGCCTATCAACATCAGAAGGCTAATAGATAGTTATTTATCTGATAGGCAGGTTAGGGTCAGGTACGCGGGGGAGGAGCACATAAAGGTCACTAGGAAGGGCTGCGTCCAGGGGTCGATAGGGGGTCCCATTATGTGGAATCTCCTTTTAGATCCGTTACTGAAAGGACTTGAGGATAGGCAGGATTACTGTCAGGCGTTCGCAGACGACGTGGTCCTTGTGTTTGACGGGGACACGGCTCTACAAGTCCAGCAACAGGCAAATGCCGCCCTCGCCTATGTTGGGGAGTGGGGTATCAGAAACAAGTTAAAGTTCGCGCCACATAAGACCAATGCAATGGTCATAACTAGAAAACTTAAGTATGATACACCACTCCTTAGCATGGGCGGGGTCGACATCAATCTGTGATCGGAGGTCAAGATCCTGGGGCTCACGATAGATAACAAGCTTACGTTCAACAGCCATGCTGCCAACGTGTGCAGGAAGGCGTTGAACATTTATAAGCAGTTATCTAGAGCCGCCAGGATCAGCTGGGGCCTGAACCCTGAAGTTGTTAGGGTTATTTACACGGCGGCCGTAGAGCCAGTAATCATGTACGCGGCCAGTGTCTGGGCACCGGCAACGGAGAAGATAATGATCCAGAAGCAGCTAAACGCGGTCCAACGAGGATTTGCCCAGAAGCTTACGCGAGCGTACCGCACCGTCTCCCTGAACGCTGCCCTGACTCTGGCCGGGATACTCCCACTCGACCTCCGCATACAAGAGGCAGCTGCCCTGTATGAGGCGAAGAGGGGGGTACCCCGGCCAGACCTAATAGGTAGGGAGGTGGAAAGACTTGTGCCGTACGCTCAGACAAAACATCCGTCGGAGCATATATGCCTGGAGTTCGGCTTGATAGACCAAGAACCAGATCATGACTCGACAGTAAAAATTTAAACCGACGGCAGTAAGATTGAGGGCGAAGTCGGAGCAGCACTATCCCTCTGGATTGGTGATGCCGAGATCCAAGCCCTCAAGCTTAAATTGCCGTCTTACTGCACAGTCTATCAGGCCGAACTTCTGGCAATTTGCAAAGCCACTAGGGAGATCCTCAAGCGTAAAGAGCTGTCTTTTGGGATCTACATCGACTCGAGGTCAGCGCTGCAATCGGTGACGAACAATCGTTCTCTTCACCCTCTAGCCGTGGAAGCTCGCGAAAATCTGTCATCGAGCCTCGTCCAGAATAAAGAGGTATCTTTATTCTGGATCAAAGCCCACGCAGGTTTGGAGGGGAACGAACGCGCCGATCAGCTCGCGAAGGAAGCTGCTGCAAACTCAAAGAGACGAGTCGATTATGATTACTGTCCGGTCTCATTCGTCAAGCGTCAGATACGACAGAACACGCTTGGCGAATGGAACCGGCGGTACATAAGCGGCACGACAGCAGGGGTCACCAAACTCTTCTTCCCAGACGCTGTGCTGGCGTACAAATGTGTTAGGAAATTTCCGGCCACGAGCTTGCTGACGCAGATCCTCACGGGGCACGGTGGGTTTTCCGAATACTTAAACCGGTTTAAGTGTAAGGAAAATCCATCGTGTATATGCGAGCCTGGTGTGGCCGAATCAGTGAAGCACATCCTCGTAGACTGTCCTGTTTTTGCACTCAAACGTTATGAAGCTGAGCAAACCTTAAGCCTTCAGATCTCCACAGAAAATCTCAATCAGCTAATCACAAACAATGACACTAGAGATAGATTTTTAATGTAATGTACGGATATTGCAAAATATGTTGTAAAAAGAAATAAGTAGGTACATAAATTATGGTGTATGTATATTTTGAACAATATATAGAACAGCATAAGATAAATAGGTATAAATAAGCATAAGAGAATAGAAAGTATAATATTTAGAGATAAGATAAATATAAGAGAAAATGTTATGTTGAAAATAAAGCTAAAATAGAATAAGTTGATGTAACCTCCGCACCCTAGAAAGTAATTAATTAAGTAAACACAATATTGTAAAAAGTAGTTAATAATTAGTCATAAATCCTGTAGCCCTGCGTGGGCATGAATGTATCCCCCTGTAGAATAGAAATAAAAAGCAAACAGACTTTGATTCATTACACGTCAAAGGAACGAGAAAATCCTAGCAGACTTTCGCGGGCTACCCCATCGCGGGTAGACAGTAGGCCCACTAGGAAAAAAAAAAAAAAAAAAAAAAAAAAAAAACCTAACCTAACCTAACCTAACCTAACCTAACCTTTTTTTTTTTTTTTTTTATTAGCCTGAGGGAAATGCGCACGCATATCGCACTGCCACGGGGAGACAGTACGATTATGTGGGACTCCAACCCACTAAAACCCTCAGGGTGTTTCCGCCTCTGCCGCTTGTGGTGGGAGCATGGGAACGCTTTCGCTCTCTTCCACGAACCCACCGCGGCTGCCCATAATCGGGCCCCTCACTGGGGGGGGTAAACACCCCCTTCACGACGCGCCAGAAACACATGACGCGCCGTGACAACCACGGGGACCTTTACCGTCACAAGGGCGCCGGACGACCCCGTGTCCGAACGCCCTTGGTCCCCTTGCGACGGGTCAGTCGAGTGGCCCCGCCGCCAGCCACACGGTCGCAGAGGATAGGGAGAGCGGCCCTCTCAATACCGACACTCCTCTTCCTCTGCGACCCCACCGCGTCCGCCATCAAACGGTGGCGACCCCGCCAAGGCCGCGGAAGGCAGGGAGAGCGGCGCACCTCGATACCGACACTCCTCCCCCGCCGCGGCCTCCACCTCTCAGCAGCCATGCTGCCCATACAGCACGGCCGCCCGCCTCAGTTGTGGTACCTCCCATACGACACCACAACCTACTACCACTCCAACTGGGCTTAGAGGGCAAAACCCAGCGGAGCGGTCCTTCCCGGGGCCGGCCAGTTCGCCGCCTGCGTTGGCACGGCCCCATGGGTTCCTCTTGGCTTCATCGCGGGTGACGAAGCCGCGATTACTAAGCCCCCCCGCCACGGCAAGGCGGGAACCCTTCGGGGGGGAACCTAACCTAACCTAACCTAACCTAACCTAACCTAACCTAACCTAACCTAACCTAACCTAACCTAACCTATATGCGAGCCCTGTCAAGATGAAACAGTGGCTCACATAGTACTTGAATGCCCAGTGTATGGTTCTGAGAGATACGAATTAGAACAGTTGTTAGATGTAACAATAGTAGAAGATAATGTAAAAAATATAATAAAAGACAAAACGAAAAGACCACTGTTCCTAAAGTTTTGTACTAATATTGTAAAAAGAGCAATTAAAAGAAACAATTAAGATAAAGCAAAATATGATGAATATATATAATGATTATATATAGAACATGCATAATAAACCTTATCCCCGATCCTGTAACATCCTGAATGAATCAGAAAGAAGCAAATAGAAAAATAGACAGACATAGGCGGGCATCCCACCCGCAAAAAGCAAAATAGAAGACGTCTGAAAGGAAAAAGTAGATGTTTGAAAGTGCGAGAGGCATACAAGAGAGAACTGGAATGCATCAGGCTCAAGATAGAAACAGGCTCCAATAACGTTGGAGGGACTAGAATTAAAAAAAAAAAAAAAAAAAACCTAACCTAACCTAACCTAACCTTCATTCGCAAAGCGGGAAATCCGACGATACTCACTTTGCGAATGGAACCAACGCTATGTTAGTGCTGAACAAGGCGCAACCCATGAGTCTTCTTCTTTTGGTAGAGAAAGGTATGAAATTGAACAAGAATTAGATATAGAAATAAGAAATGAAAACTTGTGTATATTATTAGAAGATAAAAAAAAAAGGAGCAAATTTCTGACATATTTTGAAAAAATTGTTAAAAAAGTTATAATTATGAATAAGTAGATAATAAGGATTCACAATAATATAATTTAAATTATATTAATATGTGCTCATATTGTGTTATTTTTAAGTATATAAAGAAACTTGTAACCACTTTTGTAAATAATAAAATAATAATAATAATATTTTTTTTTATTGATTATTTGAAAGGCTTGATTTGAAATAAATATTATTATTATTATTATTATATATAAATAAATATTGTATGAGTCTATCATTTCCACCCCTATATAGGAAATAAGTTAAAAATAAATATATTAAGAAAAACAAACAAAGTAGAAGATAGAATAAAAAAAGTGTGCATGGAGATGAATACGAGAAAGATATAGTAGGTATGAAGAATGGAAGTACGAGAAGCATAAATGCGAGAACTGGTATGAAAGAGTAGCGTAGACCAGGTCCCTGGTAAAGCTAGGAGTAGGATTAAAAAAAAAAACCTAACCTAACCTAGACATTTGCAGACGGGCACCCCACCCGTAAATAGTAAACAAGACGAAGTATGAACGGATATAGTAGAAGTTTGAAAGTGCGAGAGGCATAAATGATAGAACTGGAATGTATCAGGCTCAAGTTAGAAACAGGCTCCAATAACGTTGGAGGGACTAGATATAAAAAAAAAAAACCTAACCTAACCTAACCCTGACCATGGGCGGGATCGACATTTGCATGTCCAGAGAGATGAAGATCCTGGGGCTCAAAGAAATGTATGTAATAATGTTGCATTAACAGCAACAGGTTATAATGGATTTAAAAAGCAGCTGCAGACTAGTAAACTCACAGACCTAGTAGTCTGATGAGCCAACTAGTTTGCAACATTTAAAAAAAAACCTAACCTAACCCAACCTAACCTAACCCCAAACCAAAAACGTTTGTGGATTCTTTCAGTGCTGCTACAAAAACCCTGCTCGGAAAGTCCTCGAAAACATCTGAGGGTTTTAAAGCAGAAGCAACGAAAGTTTTCACAACCAAACCTCAATAGTTAAAACACCCACCAGAGCGGAAATGGATGAGGTCAGACGACCGCATATCCGACCCATCACGGGCGCCCTTGATCGGGCGGGAGAGCGCCATCCGTATGCAAAAGCGCGCGATTAGGGCCATAGTCGAAGTCTCGCGACAAACATCGGTACAATCATTCTTTAAAGAACTAGGTATTATGACCCTTCCTTGCATAGTCATCTATCAAGTTGCCATCTACGTTAGGACTAACATTAGTTTTTTCACTAGGTTAGGAGACCATCACCGATACGAGACGCGCCGGGCTGAACAACTCGCACGGATAACACACAGGCTGACCAAGTCAAAGAAGCTCACTCATATCATGGGGCCGGACATCTATAACCGGATACCTAGCTCCATCACTGTGGCTCCCAATTTAAACATATACAAGTCAAGGCTAAAACACTGGCTTGTCGAGCAAACCTTCTACACGGTGGAGGAATTTCTATGTTTAAAGGTTAACCTATCCTCAATGTACTAATATTTGCTTGCACTACATAGGTAGGTAGGTACCTACTCTACGTATGTTTTTTATAGTTTGAAAACCTAAGGTGTTCGCCACCACTAGGGGACTTCCCCCTACCTAATATATTGTTAGATGTAACGAGCAATTAAAATATTTATTTTATTTTTAGTATTTGTTGTTATAGCGGCAACAGAAATATATGTATATAATTTTGTAAAATTTCACCAGTCTAGCTGTACCAGGTTAGGGTCAAATGCCAATAAAATACAGATATCGATTATATTCACCCGCGTACACGTGGTGTCGTCTGCTCCGTCCGAAGACGAATGGCGAGAGACACCCGCGCCCCCTGTCGGTCGGTCAGTGCATCCGACAAGCCACATTTTAATACTCAGAATACCTACTACACTAGCTATTGCGGTTCTTGGGATACAGCCTAGTGACAGACAGACGGACAGACAGCGAAGTCTTAGTAATGGGGTCCCGTTTTTACCCGGTTAACGGTTACGGAACCCTAAAAACATCAAGTCATCTAATATTATAAACCGTAGAGTAGGTATGTGTAGAACTTTGTTTGGAGGTAGGTAACTTTTAGGATAAGGGAGGTAATGTTAGGTTTACAAAGAAAACAAATAGTAGGTAGGTATACTTTGATTTTTATTAAAGCCATCGCCGCGCCGCAAACGTAGGCCATCTTATTGGGGGTTTTCATTTAAAATTAATAGTAGTACCTACATAAAAAGATCACAAATGTCATGAATATACAATACAATGCGAACGGTCTGCAGCGCGGCGAGGCGTCCTTTATTTATAGAGGCGCGGCCGCGTTACTGCGCCTCCTACACGCGGTGCGGTCAGTCTGGTCGCGTGGCGCGGCCGCGTCACAGTACCTACACGCGGTGCGTTCAGTCTGTCGCGTCGGGCGGCCCGCGTCGCACTGGCCCGCGTACAGTCACCGCCTAACGCTCCACCACGTACACTTACTGACAGTTAGCCAACACGCATCCAAGGTCAATAACCGTCAATAGTCATCTAGGGAGGGTCTAGGGCGCAGCGCCTCCAGCAGTGGACTGTACCGCGGGTGCAGCGGCTGTAGGACGCGGCGTGCTTGAGGCGGCGACTGTACCGCGGCGACTGTACCGCGGCGACTGTACCGCGGCGACTGTACCGCGGCGACTGTATCGCGGGGCCGGCTCCAACACAAACGTACTGCTGCAGTTAGGTTTGTGTTGAGTCGTTCGTTCTACGCCGCTCGGGGGCCGACTGCGATGTAACATTAACGTTTGTACCGGCACAGTGTAACGCGTCCGGACCGCGACGCGGGACCGCCCGAGGAATGTTTTTACTTAACTAATAGTTCAATCAATTAATACAAAAATAATTGTTCATTTAAAAAAATAAAACATTGTATATGCACTTAACTAATTGTTCAACGAATCGATATAAAATAAAAGCGAGTCGCCGTCGCGCTTCCACTCCAAGTTTTGTACATATTTAATTATCTTTCATAAAAATTTAACTTGCGCTACGTACGATCTTTTGAAATCCGAAACTAATGAACGTTATTAATTTCTGATTTCTTATAAAAGTGTATATTTATGTTTCATTGCACGAGTCCTGTGCGCTGTGGGAGTGCACTCCTGTCGACTCGTACAGCTGAGTAGTGTCGGAGTGCACGGGACGGGCCGACCGCCGTCGCTCGGCGCCACGAGAGGTGACACTCACCGACCGCTACGAACAGTATACAAACTGCCGGTCGATACTACAACTGAACTCTTCGACAACGCGCTGCATGCAGAACAGTATAATATCGATCGCTAAGAGAGGGACGGCAACCTTTTCGGTGGTGGCGGTCGAATCACTCGAGGAATCGTACCAGAAAGGCCACCGTATCGACACGATCGTTCCAGTAGTGGCTCCGACTCAGTGGAGAGGCGCTTCCGCCAACAATCGTAACACGTGTAACATAATGAGATTCTCCGCAGAGAGCTTCGAGACAGCGCGGTGCGGTCCCCTAGGGCTTGCGCTGTGGAGTGCGCGGGCGCGGCTTGGCGCTGCAGTCGGTGCGGTTGTCGAGCAGCTTGCGCCAGAAGTCGAACTGCTCGTGGTAGCGCACCATGTGCACGGCCACGCCGCGCGCCAG
The DNA here is from genome assembly GCA_944547425.1 of Eupithecia centaureata. Classification (NCBI taxonomy): domain Eukaryota; kingdom Metazoa; phylum Arthropoda; class Insecta; order Lepidoptera; family Geometridae; genus Eupithecia; species Eupithecia centaureata. The sequence goes on along the minus strand of OX155699.1, from coordinate 11,306,051 downwards.
CGTGCAGGGGTGCGCCGCCACGCGCCGGTTGTAGAACTCGGGCGCGTGCCGCCGCGAGATGTTGAGGCTCTGCGCCAGCACGCCCGTCACGAACACGTCCTCGAGCCGCAGGTAGCGCGCGCGCGGCGCCGCCGCCAGCAGCGGTCGCACGCAGTCCCCGGACACCAGGTACGCGGGGCCCGTCGCGAAGTCCGGGAACACGGCGCCCGCGAACTGCGCCGGCGGCACGTAGTACTTGGAGCGCGTCGTGCGCTTCGGCGCAGACTTGCGCACCACGCGGCCCCAGATGGTGCGCCGCGCGCCCGCGCGCGCCTCCGCGAAGCGCAGCAGGCGCGGCACGTTCACGAACATGTCGTCGTCCGTCTTGAGCAGGCGCGGCGCGCGCGGGCAGTACGCGTCCGCCCACTCGAGCAGCGCCAGCGTCTTGAGCGTCAGGTTCGAGTAGGAGTCCTGGAAGCGGGCGCGGATGAGGTCCCCGTACAGCGCGTCCTCCTCCCGCAGCGCCGCGTCCAGCGCGCGCGGCGCCGCGCCCAGCACGAAGGCGATGGCGACGTCCGAGCGCGCCGCGTAGTGGCCCCACGTGAGGCGCACGGCGGCGCGCGCGGCCGCGTGCGAGGGCGCCGACGTCACCAGGATGAGCAGCCGCGTGCGCGCGCCCAGCTCGGGGCACAGCGCCGCGTGCGCCGCCGTGAACCCGCCCTCGTACAGGTCGCGCACCAGCACGGCCGCGCTGGCGTTGCGCGCGGGCGCGGGGGGCGCGCGCGTGCTGGGGGCGGGCGGCGAGGCGGGCGCTGGCGAGGGGGCCGGCGCTAGCGCGAGCGGGCGCACGGGGCGCGGGGGCGCCAGCGGGCGCGGGCGCGCGGGGCGCGGCGGGGGCGCGGGCAGACGCGCCAGCAACAGCAGCAGCAGCGCGGCCAGCGCGAGCAGCGCGCCGCCGTGCGCCGGCCGCACTCCGCCCATGCTCAGCGCCCGCTCCGCAACCCTCCTTCCCTCTGGAACGACACAACGCTCACCTCAATACCGACACGCACTGGTAGCGGGTCCGAACGACCTCCCTTGCTCACTCGAAAGCTTAAAATGAAAAGTGTGCGAAACATGAATTTTTCTAAAAAATATTTCACTGGTCTTGTCTTTAAACACACAGTCGAATATAAATGTTCGAAATTCTACTTCTCCGATTACCACGGTAGTAACATTCACAGATTCTGAGATAAATAAGGATTTCGAAACGCAAAATTAAATTAATAAGCAGGTTTTTCATTTCACTATCTTGAATGTCCCTCATTAGTGGATCACGACGACTGTGTGTATCTACTTTCCGTTACAAAATATTTCACTTTTACAACTAGAACTTAATCTTTTATTCAATATGAACGAAATAAAATAAAAATATCATATTTTGATTCAAAGTATGTAAAAAAAAAAAATGAGTTTCTTAAGAGGCGATTTACATTGCGAAGTTCTGCTGATTTAGGTACATTCGGCACCGAGTGGGCGGGGCATCGTGCTATACAAGCGAGTATTGCTATAAAATCTTGATCCACCAGTAATTTTTACAAAGTTTTCTTAGGATTGATTTCGGTAGATGATTTTTTTATGTGAATCAAATATCGCTTCCATAGATTTATAAATAATTTAATAGTATCTGTTTGTCTTATCGTTTTTATGTAGGTAATTTAATTTATACTTACTATGTTACTATTACATTAAAAGTGAAAGTCTGTGTGAATGTTTGTTATAATTATTGCAGTAACTACTAATTTATTTTACCTAGAATAACACATATGAAGTATTATTTTGAAAATTAACCTTTGAAGGGTGTATGCAACGCATAGTTAAAAACTCCTTTCTTGTTACTGATATTTTGTCTATGTATTTTGAATTTGAAAATATTAAAACAATTGCGATCGTCGCGTGTTCGAGGGGGGTGCGCGCAAAGGTGCGGGACGCGGGCTTGGATGCCGCGGTCGCCCGTTCCGGACCGGTGGACCTTTGTAAAACGATACGGGATGTGTTATAAGTGTTTATTGCCTAAACATAAACAAGACAGTTGCCCCGCGCCAGTTTGTGATGTAGAAGAATGCGGACAATCACATCATCACTTCCTACTGGGTACATCTTCCAACTTACCTACACTAGGTACCTTTGATGAGTCAGATACCTACTTGAGAAAGCAGTGGCGCTTGTCACAAAAACTGACTGACATGTTTTGGAAACGGTGGGTAAGGGAGATTCTTCCAGATATGAGACCTAGGCAGAAGTGGCACGCAGAACAAGAACCCCTGCGAGTGGGTGATTTGGTGCTGGTTGTTGACCCCAACTCTCCCCGAAATGTATGGCCGAAAGGTTTGATACAGAATGCACTAGCCGGAAAAGATGGTAGAATTCGAGTGGTCGACGTTAAGACTAAGACTGGGATATTGCGAAGAAACGCAATACGCGTCGCACGTATCACGGTTGATGCTGAGTGCTGCTCCAGCACTAGGGGGGGGGGGAATGTATGCAACGCATAGTTAAAAACTCCTTTCTTGTTACTGATATTTTGTCTATGTATTTTGAATTTGAAAATATTAAAACAATTGCGAGCGTCGCGTGTTCGAGGGGGGTGCGCGCAAAGGTGCGGGACGCGGGGTTGGATGCCGCGGTCGCCCGTTCAGAGATCTTCAGTAGCTTTTTCAGACCCATCGCGCGCACGCTCACTGATCCGCTTCACTCGTCGTTTCTCACAGCAAAGGTCTTTGTTTTCCCTTCCCTATCGCCTACAAAGGGGTTAAATAGGGTGGTAAATTTTGTATGGGAAATTATTATTCCTTGGTTCGAAACAATCAAAACTCAGTTCAAATAAATTTTGAAGTGAATAATTAAATACGTATTTTTATGTTTTACAATATAACCCCTAGGGCTTTTGCAATAAATTTTTAGGAAAAGAAAAATAACTTTTCCTTTTTCTCTCATTCACTCAAAACATGGTACCATTACCTGAAAACCATTACGTATGTAAATAATAGATAAGCGCATCCGCTCTCCGCGTCGGCTCTAAATTCCAAAACGTGGCCTACCCACCAAAGAATCAAACGTAGTGATTATTCTCAGCCTTGGACATCGATATAGTTCTCAATTTGACAAATAAATTTACAAGCCGGCGAAGCCGTGGGGCGCAACTAGTAATATTATAATGTGAAAGATTTGTATGTATGTAACGAATAAACTCACAAAGTGACCAATTTTGAAGACTCTTTCACCATTTGAATGCTACTTATCCTTCAGCAACCAACATAGACTATATTTATTAGTAAAAAAAAGGATCCCTACTAAAACTTAAATTATCTAAAACAAGGTGTAAAAAAGTAAGTCACAAAATGTCTTTCGGCGCGTGCGCTACGAAAACTATTGATGATAGAACAAAACCATTTACTACGACTTTGCAAAACACATTATTATCTACAAAAAACATCGCTACAATATATGTCTAACTATTACAGTGACGTCATAATAAATATTCATTTAAAAAACGCCGTCATTAATGCGGTCGTCGCAAGAAGAGGCTCTTTATTTGTACCCTGGTATAATAATAATAATAATGCAGGACAATCCACACAGCACCATCTAGCCCCAAAATTAGCTACTCAAAGCTTGTGTTATGGGTACTAGAAAACTATTATAATAATATAATACAATATGTATATGGATAGATTTTTTTATTACACATTATATTTATAACTATGCGTCACGAAGGGTTCCGTAATAATTAATAAGACTGTTACAATAAAAAAAACGTATGCGACAATTTTTTTTTTTTTTTAAACCGTATTGAAATACATGTTGAATTGATTAATTGATTCCAAACAATAAAATTGTTTTAATTTAAATATCGTTATTAATAAAATAAGTGAAATGATACCAAAGATCAATTTTAGGGACATAAATAACATACCTAACCTAGGTACCTAGCTAAGTTTTCTTTTATGTGAATATTCACCCTTCGCCACTGGTAGACATAGTAAGAGCCGTACTCACCGTACTGGAATAAAAAAATTCTGAAATTCGTAATTTATATCCTCAATTTATACGAAAATAAAAAAAATCGCCTTTAAAGAAAAATAAACTTATAAAAATTAAAAACACACCTCAAATTCGTAGTCAACATACCCTGGGTTTAGTCGCAAACGATCACGTGATCGAAATTTGTCTAGGTGTTTAGAAACTAGTTTTTAGCTGCAAGCAGCTCGCGTCGGTTGTGTAGGCTGTTTTTTTTTATTTAGAACCCCTTTTCGTAATCTACACTCCTGAATTGGTGCGTTACCCACACCCCCCTACACCTTTCCGTAAAAAAAACATACCTGGGAAGGTATGTTTTTTTTACGGAAACGTGTAGGGGGTTGTGGGTAACGCTGATTGACATAATTGTTCTCCTTGCTAACCCACCCCCCTACACGGCCGAAGTACCCCAGGGGGGGTCGAGGGGGTTGTCCTGGGGGTCGTGGGGGGAACGTAGCACGGCGAGCGAAGCGAGCCGTACTCGTCCCGGTGTCGCATCTCGGCTCGCTTCGCTCGCCTCGATGCTCCACCTTAAAAAAACCTCAAAAATGGGGCAAAAAATAGTTTTCTTTTAAAAAAGGGGGTCTGGGGGTGCAAATGGGTCAAATTTTTTTTGGTTTCCGCAACTATTCGACCTCCTCTACGCGACTGCGAAAAGACTTTTTTTCCATCGCGAGCCGTTCGGGAGATACGAAGGGGGGTTTTAAAAAAGGGTCATGAGAGGTGGTCGATTTTTTTTTTCCTTCCTATTAAGGACTTAACCCTCTATACGATCCCGCCATCCAAAATCCTCTATCGGTACGCTATCCGGTAGCAAGTCAAAAGCGGGGGGTGTTGGGGGGTCTTGTGGGTCAAAAAAATTTCACCCCCCAAAACGAATTCTAACCCTCCATACGACCCCACAAAAAAATCTGACCCACCCCCTACACGGCCGAAGAACCCCAGGGGGGTTCGAGGGGGTTGTCCTGGGGGTCGTGGGGGGAATGCAGCACGGCTCGCTTCGCTCGCCGTGCTGGTTCCCAGTGTCGCATCTCGGCTCGCTTCGCTCGCCTCGATGCTCCACCCTAAAAAAAACCCTTAAAATTGGCCGGTTTTTTTAAAAAAAAGAGGGTCTGGGGGTGCAAATGGGTCAAACTTTTTTTGGCTTCCGCAACTATTCGACCTCCTCTACGCGACTGCGAAAAGACTTTTTTTCCATCGCGAGCCGTTCGGGAGATACGAAGGGGGGTTTTAAAAAAGGGTCATGAGAGGGGGTCGATTTTTTTTTCCTTCCTATTAAGGACTTAACCCTCTATACGATCCCGCCATCCAAAATCCTCTATCGGTACGCTATCCGGTAGCAAGTCAAAAGCGGGGGGTGTTGGGGGGTCTTGTGGGTCAAAAAAATTTCACCCCCCAAAACGAATTCTAACCCTCCATACGACCCCACAAAAAAATCTGACCCACCCCCTACACGGCCGAAGAACCCCAGGGGGGTTCGAGGGGGTTGTCCTGGGGGTCGTGGGGGGAATGCAGCACGGCTCGCTTCGCTCGCCGTGCTGGTTCCCAGTGTCGCATCTCGGCTCGCTTCGCTCGCCTCGATGCTCCACTCTAAAAAAAACCCTTAAAATTGGCCAAAAAACGGTTTTTTTTAAAAAAAAGAGGGTCTGGGGGTGCAAATGGGTCAAACTTTTTTTGGCTTCCGCAACTATTCGACCTCCTCTACGCGACTGCGAAAAGACTTTTTTTCCATCGCGAGCCGTTCGGGAGATACGAAGAGGGGTTCTAAAAAAGGGTCATGAGAGGGGGTCGATTTTTTTTTCCTTCCTATTAAGGACTTAACCCTCTATACGATCCCGCCATCCAAAATCCTCTATCGGTACGCTATCCGGTAGCAAGTCAAAAGCGGGGGGTGTTGGGGGGTCTTGGGGGTCAAAAAAATTTCACCCCCCAAAACGAATTCTAACCCTCCAGACGACCCCACAAAAAAATCTGACCCACCCCCCCACACGGCCGAAGAACCCCCGGGGGGTCCTAGAGGGGGTTCGAAATTTAAAAAAGTCGAAATTTTCCCAAACTCCCCCCCACCCCCCCTACACATTTACGAAAAAAAACCATACCTCCCCCTCCACCAACAGGGAGAACAATCATGACATGATTGTTCTCCCTGTTGTGACATTGTCAGTCAGTGAGTGAGTGAGTGAGTCAGTGAGTGGTAAACCAATTTTATATAAAGGGTAAAATAAAATAATACCATACCTTGCTTTCTTCAACGATAGAATATTTAGTTTTTTTTTTGTTTAGTAACGCATTTCTATTTATTTTTCCCCATTTCGGCTTGTGATAAACCTCAGTTATAATAAAAATAACTATCTGGTATAATATGTAATAATAATGTACGAATTTAAAAATTTTTGAAATATACTATGCGAATGTAAATATTTACAACGATCAAAACGTTCTAACTCGCTCATAAACGCAGCATTTTTTGGGCGTTTCGTCCGACGGAGAGTGCGAGCAAAAGTGACATAGGTCCACCTTCGACAAGCGCTCGCGCGGTACTGAGGGCAGATTGCCGGCACAATGAAATATATACCTTTTTTAATAAATTCATTAAAAAAAATTAGTTGGGATTTAAAACGTAAAATTAATATTGTAGTTTAAGAAAACAATGAAGATTATTTTGGTATAATTTTTATGTCAAAATGATGTAAAACTTTGGAGATATTAGGGTTTGTTTCGAAGCCTTTTCGATCGAAAGTTAACCTCGGTTCAGATTTTTTTCCCTTCATATAAAGGCATATAACGAAAATGTATTTAATTATTATCGAAGAATGGGATATTTGTTACCTTAAAAAAAATAGTTTTATGGTCTATATTCAATGGAATCTTCAAATTAGAGCTCCCAAAACAGGTCTCCGAGCGTTTTTGCCTAAACTTGCATCGGGAGAATGATTATAACTAAATAAAAAAATAAGTTATCAAAAATCTGTTTAATTATTATTGAAGTTAAGGAAACAATCTACTATTAACAAGAAACTGTTATTTCAAGCAACGAACGAAAGTCATAGAATTTGGACGATGAAAAAGTGCATTTCCGCGTTTTTACGTAATAGGGGCCTTAAAGGGAGCGCTTTTTTATAACCGGCAGGACTTTGTCGAGGCGAATTCGTTCAAACCTTTCAATTAAAAAGTTAGGTGCCGTGTGGTGCCGGCTTACAATTGCACCACCCCAACTCTTCCCGTGGGTGTCGTAAGAGGCGACTAAGTATATACCGGGGGGTGGGCAGCAGCACCCCTCCAGAACAACCCCACCACCAAACTGCATGCCCAGCGTGGGGATTATGGGCATTACCCCCTAATGATAAACACAGCCAAAAAACGGTCCCCAGTTCCCGGCCGCCTCGCTATTCCTGGCCATGGTAGCGGCCATGGTAACGGCGGGGCAGGGGGTGCTAGGAATCACCGGGCTACGTCAGGCTACCACATGTTTACCAAAATGACCCTGGCGACGTTTAACGGACGCACTCTGAGACTTGACCATCATCTAGCGCAGTTTTAAGTGGAGTTAGAGAACATTAATGGCATGTTCTCGGGTTATGTGAAGTCCGTAGAGAGGGGGAGGACACCGTAACCCTAGACTCTGGCCATATTCTCTACTTTCGTGAGGGTGATATAACATACCATGGCGGAGTAGGTTTCCTCGTCAATAAGGCCCTCTTTAACAACGTTCAAGAAATCTCCAGTGTGTCGACCAGGGTAGCGTACCTGATCCTTCGGCTTTCCAAGCGGTATAGCATGAAGGTAATTCAGGTCTACGCACCGACCTCGGCACACTCGGACGATGAAGTGGAGGATATGTACGAAGACATATCCAAAGCCTTACACAACACCACTAAGGCTCATTTCAACGTTGTTATGGGGGACTTTAACGGCAAGGTGAGAATCCAGACTGGTAACGAATCGCGAATAGGCCCGCATGGTTATGAAATCAGGAATAACAGGGGGCAAATGCTTGTCAACTTCCTTGAGAAAGAGGGACTGTTCTTAATTAAATCCTTCTTTAAGAAACAGCCCCAGCGGAAGTGGACATGGCAAAGCCCCGACACTGGGACAAAAATGAGATCGACTTCGTCATGACGCAGCACAATAAAGCAAGCACATATTCAAAGACGTCTCAGTGATCAACAGGTACAACACCGGATCTGATCACCGAATACTGCCTCGGAGCAGAATCAGCTCTGAATATCAACTTGAAGCTTGAAAGAAACCGTCTGATGAAGTGCACGCTCCGACCTAATCCAATCCAAATCACGGCCGGCACCGAGAAGTGCGCGCAGCTACTCGGAGACAGATTTGTTGCCTTGGAACCTGGTTTAATTTCATAGCCGACCAAAACATCTAATGCTGTCAAAGTGGTTTTTAGCTGATTTTTCCGGCTGACCATATTTATATTTAAAATAATAAATACATGCAAATAAATTTACTTCCTTTAGAAAATTTTTGCTTAGGTATCTCAGGAGTGGTTTTGATCATGCATGACCCGATAGTAATAATTATTATTGGAAAGGTGAGGAGAATGTGGTAGTCGGTTTAATAAACAACTAGGTAACTTGATAGGGAAGCCATAATACCTACATTACGTAGGTACACCTCTCCCTACGATTTACTAATAGTACCTAGATACATTGTGCAGAGGGCATTAATCAGTGTCTTACACGGCGGTGTCTAAATGTTCCGTATTCATACTCATCGTTCCCAGGGGAGGAGATAATGATCTATCTAGTGAATTTGGAACCTCAATAGTAAGTAAGTTAATGTTGACCACGAATACTCGTAAGATATCATTACATCATCCGATTTGTTAACAAATATGTACCTAGTTTGAATGCGTTAAAACCTTCACCTTTTCCAGGCAATGTGGCTTTAATCAGTCACTCTTGTTTAGGGTAACATGACGTTTATAATAGTTTGAGACGGGTTTGTTGTGACGCAGCACTCCATTACGCGATCAGCGCGCTTTCACCGAATGTTATGCAAACGCGGCGATAGTCGCGCGCGTGGTGGCACCGGGGCGCGGCGCGGCGCGGGGCGGCGCGGGGCGGGTGTACCTGATAGGACAGGTGCCTCTCATACTGCACACCCAACTACTGCAGACCTACCGGAGTACTTCGGACAACATCCCGGTGATGGCGCGACCCGACCCATCGGTAGTACGCCATGTTTACGAGGTGAAAGTACAACTAAACAAATGGCGTGATGAATCGATTGCAGCCGCCACACGCACCGCCCGAGAGGGAAGGTCTCCTCACCGCTCCGAGGCAAACCACGAGCTCGATCCGTGCGGAAGCAAAGCGCCCCATAATCACTAACAAATAGGTACATAGGCGAACCGTCCGAACATCGTAGTGGGCGGCGACCGCGACTAACAAATAAAGTAGGGAAACATTATTCGGTGTCGCAAGGTTTCCATAAACCGCGAGTGCGCAATCATTTGATAATATTTGATGACGCGCGGTCGAACGGCGGCGCGAGGGAGTCAGGGTGACCATTTGTGGCAGATTTCTGCCATTTGGGCAGATTTGGCTCCCAAATTTTGACTCTGGCAGAAAGTGCTGACGAATTAAAATTATGGCAGATTCTGGCAGATTTTAAAGATTCCTAGAAAAACTGTGAAAAACACCAGTATAACGAAACCTTATCTTCAATAAGTACTAGAAATATGAACAAACTGTCAAGTCACCTCCATAAAGTTTCCAAATCTTTCATCCATCACTCATCATCAGCCAATGTATAAGCTTCTACAATAAGGTCCCCGACACTATACACAAAGCTTACCCACGCATAAATTCAAAACTAATACCGCAATAAACGTATTTTTATTTACAATTTCCGCCCCCATAAAAGCAAATTATGATGGCATACTACTCTGTCAAGAAAGTACCGGGAAAAGATCAATAATACACAAAATGTTTGTTATTCATCCAAATTTATTTTATCACCTTCAAAGTATGCTCCTTCAGAAACGATACACTTACGCCAACGAATTATCCAATCATCAAAACATTTTTTAAACGCTGTTTCCGGAATTGAGTTCAGTTCTCGCCGCGAATTCTCCTTTATGTCTTGTACCGATTGAAAACGGGTGCCACGAAGTGGTAATTTGAGTTTAGGAAAAAGAAAGAAGTCGGCCGGAGCCATATCTGGTGAATATGGTGGTTGCTCGATGGTATTTGTTGAGTGTTTGGTCAAAAATTCGGTCACAATGATGGCCTTGTGCGAAGGCGCATTATCAAATTCAGGTCTTTTGGGACTAGTCGAGCGGCAACATGTTTCATACCCAAGTGATTATTTAAAATGGTACGGATCGACTCGTGAGATACAGAAAGTTCGGCGGCTATCTCTCGCAAAGTTGAATGAGGATTTTCAGTCACTGTTTCCTTCACTTTTGCGATGTTAACTTCAATTGCAGACGTTGATGGCCTACCAGAGCGAGGCAAATCTTCCATCACATCTCGACCGCTTTTGAACGCTTTGTACCACTCATAAGCACGTGTTTTTGATAAAGTCGATTCACCGAAAGCCTTCTGTAACATTTTCAGTGACTCCGAACACGAAATTCCATTGGCGATGCAAAACTTAAGACAAACTCTTTCTTTGTTCGATGTTTTTGTCCATTGTGAAATTCGCAATACACACTAGATATGATGTAACTAAAAACAGCACTGTATTTAATATAAATATCAGATGCAACTCAAACTCCGCGCCAAAATGGCAAACAGTTGTGCCAACCTAACAACAACAAAAAAAACAAAAATTTTAATTTGGAACCATAAACAAATCATCCATTCCCGATACTTTTTTGACTGAATGTATTTTGGCATTTTCTGATTTGAGACGAGTTTGGCAGATTTTGGCAGGTTTTTTGCCAGAATCTGGCAGATTCGCCATTTTTAAAACGGTCACCCTGGAGGAAGTCGCGGAGACTCGAGCGCGCGCTGGTCGGCCGAGGCGCCCGGACGTCGGGCCGCCCCAGCCTCCGACACCTCTGGAGTACCTGCCTCTCGGCCGCACAGCTCCCGCCACACTAGCAGACAGGACTCACGACACAACGTGGTCGGACACAGCGGCGCCTCCAGCGGCCGCACGCGCACTGGACACACGCTCGGGCGGGAACCTGTTGCTCATCTCTGGCTCGCGCTCGAGGTGAACGCCTCGGGTCATCGTCCTACCTCACTGCCTCCACCAGCCGATCAATTACTGCGACACCTGACACATTAATAATACTTCGGATGCCGACACTGACATATTGTTTTACATACGCTTAGGTACTTGGATGAGCGTGTTATAGCGAGCCTGTCGTAATGTATCCACCTCTCGTCTGTCAGGTCAGTGGAACATGTACACGTGAGCCGTCTCTACCGCGCGGAGATTCAAGTCTTATCCAGACATGGAGTGCATACAACACTACGAATAACTAATTCATAGAAGACTTGTTTCAGGTTCAAATTCGTAATTGAGCTGGTTTATTTGTGTGGACCTGTAGCGCACCGACACGTGTTATGCACTTACTTACATCACCCATCTGCTATTGTGACTTCTAAGTGAAAACCAATATTAACTTCTTAGTTGCACTTATAATGATTGATTGTTGTGCATTGTTGTGCCTTGCGAATATTAATGAGTGTTTGTATGTTACTTCGCATAAAAATTGAAAATCATAATGTTTTGTTAATCTCGCCCGCGCTTACGAATACTGCTCACGATAGCAATCTACTTCGCATGCTAAATGCTGTTAGTTATTAGAAGGTAGTTATTAATTAAGAACATTCTATATATTTCGCATGTTAAATTGTTAAATTACATTTCTACTATATTAAATGATGACGACATTAATTCTTCGAACGTTACTCCTAAATCGTTGCTATATGTTATTATGTATTTTATAGGTAGGTACCTAATGATTTCGTTACATAGGAATAATCGTGATCTGTGAATTAAATAAAAACGTTCGCGGAACTAACACGGAGGTTTTTAGTAGGAAGTGCTTGTTTGAGTTCTTAAAGACGTTGCGTTGTTGGGTGATAGCATTTCTATCTCCGAGTTTTTGGACGATATGTATTTAATTTAGCACGGCGGCGCCGCACGCCACGCCATGACCGTGATTATAGCTTGTCGGGTCAAAAAAAGACGCAGGGGAAAGCAGTCAATCTGAAGGTGGTGAGGTGGAGTGTCGGTAGCGACACGTAAGCACTTGCAAGTAGAGCTGCTACCCAATAGGTAGGTATAACTCGTCAGCTGAGGACTGGCTGTGTCCCCGCCCGCAGCAAACCAGCCCGCGTCAATGAGTGATCCGCACTGGACGGCCACGGGCCGGGCTACCTCCCGCCCTGGCTGGAACTCGGATTACATTATTTACAAAACTACTAAACATACAAGTAGATATCTAGGCTAATGCTGACTGATATCATCATCATCTTCTCGGGAATGTAGAGGAGGTAACACTCTGTTAATTCCACACGGACGCAGTAACACCGATCACTGCTGATAAATGACTTGTCAGTTAGGTCCCTAATGAGTACTCGATAAATTGATTCATTTCAATGAAATTCATTCATTTTATTCATCATGAAACGCACTTCCTTTATGTTAAAGTTAATTATTTGTAATTTTTATACTTTTTGAGACTATCAAATCAAGTTTAAAGGTCCGGTTTCTTGGGGTGTATATTTATGTGTAGGTAGGTATAGTCGCTTTAGAGTCCTGTAGAGTCCGAGATCACGCATGCCATAGCTTTAGTAGGTGTCTGTAGCTGCCCGCCAAGCGCCAGTGCATAGCACGACGGATGGCCCGAGGCTTACGGGGAAAACAGCTAGTACATACTACATAGGGAAACATGTACCTACTGGGATTGTAGGGGGCGGGGCGGGGCGCGGGGCGGACATCAGGCTGATGTACAACGGTGTCAACATGAACACTGCGTCACACAGTGGACGATAACTTCACATCACCTGCAGAACTGGACATTTGAAGATCACAAGCACGACTCGACATGTCTCACATACCTCAGTGTCACCAGTCTTATGTTTGAAGCCAGGAGTTTGAATGATTGATGCACCAGCGCGGCTTTTATTTTTTACTTAAGTATAATATAAGGGTTAGTCTTTAGACGTGGAGCTGCGAGCTCGAAGGTTTGTGTATCCAAGAGCAGGAGCGGCCGTCCGATCGGGATCCAACGAGGATGGCACAGAACCGCAGCAGTGTCCGCGCAGACGACGCGACACGACACACGCACGACACGACACAAGCAAGCAGGACACGACACACACACGACGCGACCGCCGGCTCTCGGACGCACTCAACTGATGTCGGCCGAATGCTGAATGCTTTGTGTGATTTAAAACAAGTGTGTACCTACCTCATCGTTTTGAACAGGCAAAGCTATTTTTGCTCTATCACTCGTGCAAAACTTTCCTCAAAATGTTGTTTTCAAGGCTAAACTATACAAAATGTGTAATAAGTTAGTAGGAAAGTAGGTATGTAATGTACTATAATATGTAGGTAGTAGTTGTACAACCGAGTAGGTACCTACGTGCGATCATAACATTCCAAGAAGGTTCTAACTAAAGTAAAGGTCGTCATCTTGTCAAGAGCCCGCGAGGCTGCATGAGCTGCACCTCAAGCTGTAACAATGGTCTTTCTTTTTAAAACATTAAATATCATGCAAACTTTGTTTTTGAAAAGATGGAGAAAAGTCATTTAGAAACAAATGCTATAATTGGGAACCTCAATGAAGACAAAGGAAAAACTCGTGGGTTTTCGTTTGTTCTGTTACTGTTAGTGAAGCGAGTTCTCTGAGCCGGCGCGTGCGTCCGCGCACTCGGAGGCTGCAATGCAAGTGCTGCAACCTGTGCATCCGCGTCCTCTCATCTCCGTACTCACAGTCATTCTTATAATGTAATGAATGAACAGCTCGACCTCGCGGGATCGTGCTCCCCGCCCCGCCCCGCCCCGCCCCGCTGACTCGCGCGTACACATCATCTCTCTGTACTGACCCGCCATTACACACAACACAATGTAATTAACGTGCCATTTATAGGCATGCTATTGCTTTTTACATGGACATAGTATAAAACAAAGTAGCTTCCCGCTGGCTGTCTGTCACTATGAACGCTTACATCCTTAAAACTACGCAACAGATTGCGGAATGCGGTTTTAGATAGTGAATAAGTGATTCAAGAGGAAGGTTTATGTAGGTATACCTAGGTACAAGCGTGCGAAGCCGGGCCGGAGTAAATAGCTTCAGGAAGCAGCCGGAACCACTGGGTACAAGTCGTCGTCCAACCGGCGTAGGTACGACTTGTATCATTAATGACCGAGTCGCATTGAGTAAGCGAGTCGTCGGTCGTGCGTGACGTCGCGGCGGCAGGTTGCGAGACTAATGTCAGCCTCTCCGTCTGCACCTACTGAGGCGACGCGATGACATGACTGATGGCTCAGCCAGCGCTCAGCCAGCGCGACGTGACCTTTGAGGAGCTTCGATGAAGGGAAACCTTTACTCAGCTACTACTCAATCTACTCACCTTGTATGTACAATAAACTCAACTGAATGGCAACTAACGATTGCATCGTGAGTTGGTCGAGGTTATAAATATTGTGTACAAGATTTAAGGCGCTACCCATAGAGCGACACCGTAAAAAGTACAATTTTTCGTCGCACAGTTAGCCGTACTGCGACATATTACAAGCCCAAAAAAAATTCAGTGTATAGTCAAATGTATAGAAAAAAGACTTATACAAAAAAAAATTATAAAAACGATCTAGGATCGTGACAAAAAAATCACAAAAAAGAACAAAAAAAAACTTTTTCGTCTCGAAATACTCAATATTTTGAGTGACAACCATTAATAATTTTAATACCACATAAAAGGAAATTTTATCAACTAAAGACATACCTATATAAAAAAAATTAACAAACTGGTGTATTTTTTCTTAAATTAAATAAAAACTGCAAAAAAAGTTTATATTGCCGAGCAAGAGATTCAACTAAAATCAAACGCATCGCCATTTTCAACCTTATTTGTATAACGCGACGAACTCCCTAAAATATCGAAATATTGTCTTCATACCGCGCCTTAATGTCAATAAATAAACAGTTTTGACCTTAGGCTTATCCAAAATATTATATGAAATGAAAAAAGAACGGCGCGCAAAAAATAATAATTCTGATTAATTACCTTAGTACCTACCTAAAGTTTTGGATCGTCACGATCCTACTAATAATAAAGGCAAAAGTTGCCGTTGAGAAGATGTTTGGCTGAAAACAACGACGAGAGTATGGAATGGATCAAACCAAATGTTAGCGTAAAGGAGTAGAACATTCAGATAGATCTAAGTTCAGAGCGAGGTACCGTGGCCCAACTCGAGGCACGAATCTATCGGCACCGACACACTTCTCGCTGCCCCAACAAGGCATCTGACTATACCGCGATTCAAAAACTTAGATATATATTGTAAACAAATGAGGCTCAAAACCAAAGGAATATTGGTGGAACATATTTCAGGACTCTGGTATCATCAGAGCTAGCTGCAGGAGCTCCAAACGTGCTTTTGATAGTTTTCATTCATCATTCTATTGGTCTTTTAGTCGTTTTCGAACCCGAACTTGCATCTTTGAAGATTTTGTTTTGGTTTTTAGTTGTTAGCTTGATGTTATTATTATTATTATTTATTATTATTTATTTATTCATTAATCATAACATCATTACATCATCATCATTAAATGTTACCCTGCTATTGTCTGTTATTACCTACTATCAGTTTTTGTTAAGTTTTCATGAATAAAAGTCAATGTTTACACAAAAGATGTACGATTCTAAATCAGAGTATAGATAGATGAGAGGTGCACAACGAGACGTAGGCTAGGCATTGAGCTAGCTGGCGGGAGGGAGTGGCACCGCCTGGCGCAGTGGCGCTGTCAGCGGGCGAGTGCTAGAGAGAGGCGGGTGTAGAACGAGTGCGCAACAGGTGGAGCGCCGCATGCACACAGCATGCTCTCGGTGGGATCACATTACACGCGCCGCACCGCACTGCGCCATCGCATCGCATGCTGTTGTAACGTAACACGTGCACACGCGGACTGGACGCGACCGGAGACCCATTGTCTAGACGCCGCGCCATCTAAACCATTTACCCATAGGTTGTCCACAAATCAATAACTTTTATTCTTTATGCTTACAAAATAAGCATTTAGATAAGGTGTTAATTGTTTTTCTCTTCGTACCATTCGAAAACATCATCTAATGCTAGTCCGAACATCGATAAAGGCATCTCTTGAAAAGTGCCATCAGGGGGTAATAGATAAGGTTTCGGTTAATTAATTTGAATTTTGCCAACAAAATATGATATACATAGTAGCATGAGAATTCATAAAACCAAAAAATAAACCACATTAATAGCATAGTAACGCCCTGGTATACGTACCTTACCCATCAGTAAATACAAATCGCTGCCTATCTCAACGCAGGATACAATCGTACGAAAATAAAAGTAGGTGGGATCTACTACATTACTCATTAATGTGCTGGTGTACATTAGTTGTAGGTATTGTAGGTGTAACTGAACCCGTCACAATGCCTTTCATTATTTTAATTAATTCATTAGTTCGTTAATAAATTGTAAAATGATATTATGGGTTCACGTTCGGTTCGAATGGATGCTTATGGAATACAAAATGACGTTTATTACTGATAAAAGAAGGTCATTTCCTACATTTAAATTGACCTATGGTTGGTTATACAACACAAATAAATGTGTATCCGCAGCATGCGGCAGCGGGTCTCTCAAAGTAGGTTGAGATTCCTTCTCAAGCTGTAGGACGAGTCCATGAGCAGCGTCCCTCGAGACAGGCGGAGTGCACAGTGGAGCAGCCTCGTGTCGGGCGCAGCACAGCCTCGTGTCGGGCGCAGCACAGCCTCGTGTCGGGCGCAGCACAGCCTCGTGTCGGGCGCAGCACAGCGCCGTCCCCGGGCCTCTGAGCGACGTGTGTCCTGCTCTCGAGCGAGCCCGAGAGGGTCGTGCTCCGAGCCCCGCTCCTCGTGGACATCACCCCGCCCCGCCCCGCTGGTGTGCGCTCGCACGTAACGCGTAGACGCTGACCTAGCGGCGGCCTCGCTCGCACATTACTGACTGCAGTATAAAAGGCAGGCGCCCGTGTGTGGTGCAACGGCGACGACACGAGCCGCGCGCCGCCGAACCAGACGAACCAGTTTCCTCCGGTTACCGGTCCACCAGGCGCACCGCGACTGACCCCGAATAACTGTAATGGCAATCAAATGACTGCCATTCAATTATAAACAAATAATGATCCACACCGCATCATCTAGCTGTAGAGTGGCTCTAGATATCCGACCCAAGCAGAGCTTGTATTACGAGTACAAGATACATTACAAACGTAGATATTTTTTATTGATGCAAAACACCCAGTACCTCCGAACAGACATTTGAATATCTTACAAACATTAATTTGTCCTAGGGCGGGACCGCACCCGCAACCTGCGTCGCAGGCTTCGGTCGTCATATAGCTAACAGGGAAGAGCTTGTCGGTGGGCACTCTGACCAGGTGTTGTCTGCAGTGCAGTTCGATCTGTGTCGGGATGAGGGACTGAGACTGAATCTCAGGACTGATACAGTGGGCCTGCGGAGGACAGAGCCTCGGGCGGGACTGTGCTGGATGGACGACGGGGCCGAGTAAGTAATCTTTGTAACTACTTAAGTAATTTTAACTGAATTTGGTATGTAGATAGTTTAGGACCTAGAATAGGACATAGGCTATTTGGGGGTCAAAGGTGGAATTCCCCCAAAGAGTTACAGGGGAAGATCTTCCCTGTACCGGGTCGGCCCATCTGGCCCACATACCCGGGGTCTTTCGACCGACAGTTGATGTCGGAAAGTTCTATATAGGCTAGATGTTGCCGAAACCAACGCTTGCGCGATCTAGGAATAATGGTCACGTGATCTACTTTTTGCACTCAGAATTTTGTTATTTTCATTTTTCATTTTAGTTCAGCTCACATCATGCTAGATGTCGCTACAGGCTATTACAGTTTGTAAATTTTAACCTCTTAATGAGTTAATAAATATGGTGGTAAACTTAGTATGGAAAATTTTTATTCCTTGGTTCGTTTCACTCAAAACTCGATAACTATAAATAAACTATGGAATGAATAATTAAACACATATTTTTTATTTTTTATACAATAACCCCTAGGGAGTGTGCAATGAATTTCTGAAATTTGTACGAAAAAAAACTATGGTACGCCGGCGAAGCCGCGGGGCGCATCTAGTTATGAATAAAGGAAGCCAAATCAAACTATGATTAGGTAACTAAAAAAGGGCGAAGGCTTCAGCTGGGAACCACGACAAGATAACAGTTACTAAATAGGAAGTAGGTAAGTAGTGTATTATCAGTAATATTTTAACAATTAGCACCAGTAGGTACTGAGTGCTGTCAAGAGATGTTGTATTTGAGACATTGTTTGAATGTTGTACAACTCAAGGAAACCACCACGCTGCTCCACTGATCCTGACTAGTTTTGTCTGTTACAATAGAGAATGTTGCATCCATTACTTTTTTTAATTTATCATAACATAATTATTTATTATTAATTGATTATGACATCAATGTTTGGCCAGATGTCGCACATGTGTAGTAGTTTGTGGTGGGCTTTTTCACTTCCACTTGTGGACAAAGGATTGCAGTGAAGATAAAATCAATAACCTCTTTATTTCTTTAATTTATTTGGTAAGTAATTAATACAATTATGTACCTTTAGTTTAAAGTTTGACTTGCCGGTGTGCTTATTTTGTAAGCCTAAAGAAATAAATTAGTGATGTATTGAAAGAAATCTAGCTTATTAATGACTTCCACAAACGTCTGATTGTTTCCATCGCATTAGTGCCATGATTTAAGGAAATTACCATGCATAATGTAAAGTACCGCCATTACATTATGCATGCTAATTTACCACCTACCACTTACTGCTCAGCGGGTACTAAAAGTGTATTCAATTAACAAATGGAGTGTCGACCGGAGCCACTTCTCACTCACATGGCTTTACATGATCACCTCATCTTAATAGTTGACATTGTCATGGTCTGTGAGTACTGTTGGCTTGCACCCTCGGCACATAGCTGTGCCACAACACAACAGGATAAAGGGAATCAGAAGTCAAAAACAGCTGCAGTGCATAGGTACGCTCTTGAGGAATGCTCAATGAATTGGGGCCGTACAGCACCTTTTATGTTCCTTGGTTCCAGGTTTAGTACCAAAATTATAGTTAGGTACCCTGAAGGGGATACATAACGACATAGGTACTGGTCACAGTGCTAAGTTGAACTAACAGATTTTCACAGGTTGCATTATTTAAACTTTTCAAATATACAACACACACAGGCTTAAATTACAATTTGAAACAGTTAAAAGTTTGTGTTGGTCAATAACAAAAACACAAGTTGACCAACGGCTCAGCACAGGCGCCAAAGCAGCGCTCATCTCACCGGCGCGGCACCAGGTTATTGCAACACCAAGCACTACACAGATCAACAATAGTATAATAATGATTTAAATAAGGTCGAGCGGGGCTATTCCGACTAAAAAAACACTGACTTAAACTTCAAAAGTTAGCACTCTCGTTTGTGATAACGATACGGTAGATTGGATGAATGTATTATCAAAAGGCTTGATTTGAGATCATTATTCACCTATCACTTAGACAAAATACCCATTTTGTATGTTCAAAAGAACGAAGTTTCTCAAACAAGGCAGAAATAGTTGAAATTACCCCTCGGTGGGGTAATTCCAACTATCGCACATTTATATCCTGCTTATGCGAATATTGCGATAAATTTTTCTGCTGGACTATAATAATGGCATCTTTCAATCAAATTCGTATGTTAGAACAGCGTAAGAAGTCTCAGTTGTTGCAAAAAAACACTTTAACCGTTTTGGAGGGGTAATTTCAACTATTTTTCATAGATATAGGGCTGCGCGGTGCGCCGCATATGTCGATCAACGTAGTCGATAAATTGGATCAAACTAAATATAAACATTTGCTAGCCCTTACCTACTGAACAAGAAATAAAAATAAGTTTCTTTCATATTTAAATTAAATTTATACAAATAACAAAACTAAAAATTATAAGTACCTAAGTATAGTAAAAGTTAAAAATGTTTTTCTTTTTATTTAACTGCCTCAAAGAGGCGTGCAATAAATCTCTGATATTTTTAGGTCTTCGATACCTATTGTTCTGCATTTGACAAATAATTTACTACGAGGGCGAAGCCGCAGGTCGCAGCTATTTATCTAAAAAGTATCGATATATGGGACATCACTAGTGTTTTTCAACACCATACAAAACTGAGCGGGGTTATTACAACTTGAGGTTAGTTGGAATTACCCCACTTAACTATTTTGGCGGAGTAATTTCAACTGTCCAAAAATCTCTATAAAAACGTATCTTTTCTTAGAACAAATAAATGAATAACAACTAATAGTTTATATTTTCTTCACTCGATAAGTATTATCTAGAAAACAAGCGTTCAAAACACAACTTTTGATGAAAAATGTAACTTGTGTCTTGGCTGTCACTGTTGCGCAAAATGACGTCTGACAAAAAACGCCTATAAGTAAGACAGTTTATGCCCTAGAAGGGCCATCTATGAAGTATTGTCGAATTTACCTGTTCACCTACTTGGATCTAGATGGCGTTATGAGTAAATATAACCACTCACACGTCCAGCCGAGCCGCAAAAACATGGGTCTAACGTCCGTGTCGCGCGGCAGCGATTCACGGCGCCGCGAGTGCGTCCCATTTTTAACATAAATGGTTATATCTTGCTAACTACTACAGCTACGCTCGAAGAAAAAATACCATAAAAAAGCTAAAACCATACGGAATCGATATATCTATTGACTTAAGTCTTAGAAATAATCATATGGTCTCAAAAAGATGCCTAAACTTGAGAAATTAGTCGAAATTCATAAAAAATTTATTTCTTACTTGCATTTATACTTTAATTTGCAGTTCTACCTAATCCTGCATATATATTATTAAACTAGAAGATACAAGCTATTTTTTGATATCAATCAGTCACTACCTTCTCTTACAATAATTACCAGAATAAACCAAAACAATCCACCTCTCCACATTCATGAATGAATCTCGCTCTGCCTTGCGAAGTCGGCAAGATGGCGGCGTTTAAGGTTTGAATACACAATTTTCATCATCATCATCAGCTCGTCATTCAACCCAGAATTCTTTTTCTGACTAGCTTCTGACCCACAATAGGCTGATGATGATAATATTAAATAAAAAGGATAAGTACTTAAGCATTTTTTTGTTAATACACGCTCCAAAAAACCCAATGATAAAAATATATACATATATTCAAACGAAAATATATTAATATAATAAAAATTATGAGTGAACCACAATAGATTGATGATGATAATGTTAAATAAAAAGTAATTTTTTTTGGTTAGTAGGTACATGCTGTAAAAAAACCATCACAAAAACATACGACCAAACCACATTCTTGCGTGTACAAACACTTACTAATCACGTTTCGAGTTCCGTCCATGGATACTACATTATCCATGATGAAAGACCTGTAGAATGTATTGAGTTTAACGTGAAATCTTAGATAAATCGAGTATATTTCCACTTAAAAGGCTAAGGAGGCAGATAATTAATAACTGTTGTTCATTATTTACATAATATTTCATTAAATAAAACAATATTCTAAAAGAATTTACAAATTCTAGCCACCACTGTTGTCGTACGAGCAACATGTCGAAATTTGATTTTTTGTTTGCCATCTGTAAGTGAAACTTTATCTTATAATCCATACTTAATCGTACAGTAAAGGAATTCAAGATCATTTTGATGTATAATAAACCCAGAGTTATATTAATAATTGTATAATACTTACGACATTGTTAGCGGAGCTCCGTATGCACAACACAGTTTGACAGCGCGCACTGCTAGTACTAATTTCTGAATTTTTTCTTCACTAGAGGTCGCACTTCACAATGACACCTATGTGTTTTTACGGTAAACTATTTCATTGAGAAGCCATCTCTCAAGTGAATTCGTTTAAAAAGTACCTCCTTAGATCGCTAGATGGTGTTTTTTCCAATTCGGTGCTTTGGACGGTTTAGTATCCACGGACGTAAGACGCGACTTTTTTTTTGGATACTCCTGTATCCACGGACGGCTGAGTGGATAAGTAAAATAAAAGTTATTGTCATTAGTTGGAATAACCCCATAGTCGGAATTGCCCCGCTCGATGTTACGTTAATAAAAAGGGAAAAATAATAAGGATTGTTATTCTTATTTTTTTTTTTTTTTTTAATTTTATATTCCCTTTTATACATTTAAGCGACACTGTTGATTGTTTAGCACCCGTGCTGAGCCGACGGCTTATTAGTGTGAAAGAATAAATGAAAAGTATCAAGGAACTCACCATATCCAACAGGCAGCAGAGAGCAGGCGCGAGAGGGCGCGGACAGCGGGCAGCGGGCATCACCCGCCGAGCCAGCGCTGGGGACCTGCGGCCGGGCATCAACAGCGCGACGCGAGGGCTCCCGACTCCGAACGTTTCCTTTCTTCAGGTTGCACGCTTCACATTATAATTTAGAGGTTTGCGGTAAAACACTGTAGTGGTGGAACGCTCTAATAAGTACTATTTATGGCTTCTACTGGTCAGCATGCTCGCCGTAGCAATAGCAACAGCTTGATTTTTTGCTGCCGACCGACCTAACCGTAAGTAATCCATGTAACAAACAAGAAACAACACAACCAGTCAGACTGACTGACATTTATAATGACTGACTGACTGACTGCAGCAGTGTTGCCAGATGGAATTTGAAAAACACAGTAGAAAGTTCAGTAAAAAATCAGTAGATTGGAATAAAAATCAGTAGGTAGAAATTAACGACTGAAAATTCTAGAGGTACCATATGTATTTGTGTTTCGCGAGTATTTTGACTCGCATTTTGGCTGGCGACCTTTTTTTTTTTTTAGGTGCATTCGTAAAAAGGAAGCGATTCTTTGCATTTTTGCAGACAATTGCAGCTAAAAAAAAAAAAAAGGTCGCCAAGTGGTTATTTAGTCACGGAGCTATAGGCGCGGGAAAATCAGGTAGATTTCACGAAATTTTAGAAGGCGCTCGGGACATCAGGTAGATTTCTGATACATAATGAATAAAGAATTACCAATAGAAAACTTGGCTTTTATTAAATAAGAAATTAGGATATTTTATTATTAGACATTTGTCAAGATGATAGATAACCATAAGCAACTATATAGAAGATTTATACGTCATTCTCCCCCTCTATAGTTTCTTCATCGAGGAGGTAGTCATTGAGGCGTTGTGGTATTTTCCTAGTCCTCGCAGATC
This sequence comes from Eupithecia centaureata, assembly GCA_944547425.1. NCBI lineage: Eukaryota > Metazoa > Arthropoda > Insecta > Lepidoptera > Geometridae > Eupithecia > Eupithecia centaureata. The sequence goes on along the minus strand of OX155699.1, from coordinate 11,282,572 downwards.
TTCGAAGAACTCGTGAAGGTCCAACGTCTTGCGGTGGAGTTCCGTAAACTTCTTCTCCATGCATATCCTCGATGATACGTTCTTCTTCTAATTCTGGATTGTCGTCATCATCTATGCTGGCATGTGAGTTTTCATCATCGTTAGAGATTGAAGGAAGTGGTGCAAGATGTCTGTTAGATACAGTTGACTCCTGACCATTGTCTTCGAACGTATGAGTAGTTCGGATTACTTTGTAGTAATTCTACTTCTTCAACGTAAGGGTCTGTTTTTGACCGAATAAACTTTTTCAATAGTATTGGGCCTGGGACCAGCCATGATGGTATTGATTCTCCGATAGGAGTCCTGCGTGGAAAGTTGAATAGCTTCTCATGAGGAGTCGCGTTTATAGAAGTGCAAAGCAGTGAGCGTACACAGTGAAGCGAAAGCTTTAAGACATGCTCCCAGTTTTCAATGGGCAAATTCTTAGATCGCAAAGACAGCTGTAGAGTCCGCCAGAGGGTGCCATTTAGTTTTTCTACCTGTCCGTTACCTTGTGGATTGTAAGGCGTCGTGCGTGAACTGGCGATGTTGCAGTTTTTCAGAAAGGTTTGCATTTCTTCCGACATGAAAGAGGATCCTCTGTCGCTATGTATGTACAAAGGCTGACTGTATTCGTAAAAAAGATCTTTTAAGCACTTGATAACAGTTGCAGAAGTCGTATCTGGACACGGATACGCAAAAGGGTAACGTGAAAATTCATCTATAATTGTTAGAATATACTTGTTATTCGTGCTAGAAGGCAGGGGCCCTTTGAAGTCTATATTCAATCTCTCGAAAGGTGACACAGCCTTGATTAACGTCCCTTTTGTTTTCGCAAAACGCGGTTTGATTTCCGCACATACGCGGCATGAAGCAGTCATCTGTTTGACGTCATTCAAAGAATAAGGAAGATTCTTTAATCTAATCCAGTGATACATTCTGGTTATTCCAGGGTGAGAAAGCGCGTCGTGCAACTCATATAATTTGCTGCTATTCATGAGTGCACAAACTCGTGAGAGTGCGTCCGCGGCAACATTTTGATTTCCTGGCCTGTATATTATGTCGTACTTATAGCATGAAAGGTCCAACCTCCATCTTTCGATTTTATCGTTTTTTATTTTGCTTGAGTGATTTTGATCAAAGATAAAACTAACGGCTTTCTGATCAGTGATGAGGAGGAAATGTCTGTGAATAAGAAAATGGCGCCATTTTCTGAGACTTTCAACGATAGCGCAGGCTTCTTTTTCGACAGAGGCGTGTCTACGTTCGCTATCCGACAATGTTCTTGAAAAGAAAGCAACGGGGCGACCATTTTGAGATAAAGTAGCGGCTAAAGCAAACTCTGAAGCGTCGGTCTCCACCGTTAATGTCTCTAGGTCGTCAATAGCAACCAATGCTGCCTTTTCTATGTCGGATTTTAAAAGCTGAAAACTATGCTGCGCTTTTTCATTCAATGGAAAATTGTTGTTATTGATTAGTGGTTGAATTTTTCCAGAAAAGCTGGGGACCCATTTGGCGTAATGAGCAAAAAGACCAAGAGTCCGTTTCAATTCAGAGGCATTACGTGGTAGCGGTAGATTTATAAGCGGCTCGAGTCGGTCTTTGTCTGGTTGAATTGTGTTGTTTTTGACTGTGTAACCAAGGAGGTTGATAGTGTTTTTACTAAAGTTACACTTTTTTTCGTTTAAAGTAAGTTTATACTTCTTTACAGCGGCCATAAATTTCTGTAGGTTTTCATCGTGATCTCCTTTATCTATACCGCACACTGTGACATCGTCGAGATATGCATAAGTTCCTTTTAATTGTTCCTTGTCAATTATGAACTCGAGAGTACGTTGAAAGGCAGCAACTCCGTTAGTGACGCCAAACGGGATTCTCTTGAACTGCCACAATTTGCCACATGCTTCGAAAGCGGTGTATAGTCTTTCTCTTTCTAGAATAGGTACTTGGTGGTAGGCACTTTTTAAGTCAATCTGGCTAAAATGATTGAATTTAGCCACTTTTGAAACTATCGAGTCAATATTGGGCAATGGATACGCATCCAGATAAGTAAATTTATTGATAGTTCTAGAGTAGTCGACAACTAATCTCTTACGATGATTTCCGCCACCAGCGACAAGTACCTGAGCACGCCAGGGAGATACGCTTGGTTCAATTATCCCTTCATTTATAAGTTTCGATATTTCAGTTCGAATGAATTCGTCTTCGTCGTAGTTGTGACGTCTGGATTTGACAGCGATAGGGGTTATATCGTCAGATAAGTGAGTGAAGAGTGACGCTGGCGGTATTCGTGGAAGGCAGGACATTTAATTCTTTGGTGTATTTTACCTCCGCAAAAGAAACAACGCTTATGTGGTGAGGCGACCTCAACATTACGAAGGTTTGGTACGAAGTGTCTTCTTGTCGCTTCTTGTTGGTGACTCAGCATTGGTAAGGCATTCAAAGTATTAGGGACGGTCATGTTCATTGTTGTAGAGTCCTTTTCAGCGGTTTCCAGGGTGATGGCTTGGTTCATAGCCTCGTCTAGGGAAAGACAAGAATTTTCCAGTAGACGCTCCCTTATCTTTAGTGATTGGATTCCGGAAATAAACGCGCTTCGTATAGCTTGGTTCCTATGCTCGTCAGCTGAGACAGGCTTAAAATTACATTTTTGTGCAAGAAGATGCAAAGCGCGACAATAGTCAGAAATAGTCTCATCGTGTCTCTGCTTTCGTGTTCCGAGCACGTACCTGGATAATGTTTCATTTACGGGTTTCAGATAAATTTTGTTCAATAATGTCACAGCGCCGTCATAGGTTTTACATTCCTTGATAAAAATATAAATGTTTGAAGTCAAATGGTTAGCCAATAGTTTGAGTTTCGTAGTATCCTTAGTTTCCTTTGGAATTTCTTCGGAAAGGAAGTTTGAAAAAGTGTGGTGCCAATGTGACCACTTTTCTCCTGCTGCGGTATCGGTAGGTTGAACATCAAACCTGTCCGGTTGAAGATATCTTGATAAAGAGTGTGTTTCCGACATTACTCTTATTTAATAAAATTGATACATAATGAATAAAGAATTACCAATAGAAAACTTGGCTTTTATTAAATAAGAAATTAGGATATTTTATTATTAGACATTTGTCAAGATGATAGATAACCATAAGCAACTATATAGAAGATTTATACGTCATTTTCACTAAATTTTAGAAGTCGCTCGGGAAAATCAGGTAGATTTCACTAAATTTTAGAAGGCGCTCGGGAAAATCAGGTAGGTTTCACTAAATTTTTGAAATAAATCAGTAGATCGGTAGACGCCTAAAAAAGCAGGTAGATAGATCTACTGCTAAATCGGTAGATCTGGCATCACTGGACTGCAGTGACTGCTGGCTGACTGGATGCCTCTCCTCTCCTATAACTTGACAAATTTAAAACTTCAACTTCTTGATTATAGGACTGCGTCTGGTTTGAGCTCTGGGTTTGAGTTTGACCCACTGACCTCTATCTATACAAGTACGCTTGTACAGATAGAGGTAAGTGGTTTGACCTTAAATTGATGATAGTTATTAAGACCTTTAACTGATGGTTTCCGAAACTGACATTGGCATAAAATAGGTATTTGGATTTGGAAATGTTTCATGCTAGGATTTTGTTTCGCAGTGTAGCAAGTGGAGTTACTAGGATTAGTGGGTCACGTAGCTTTGATTCTAAATGAGATAGAAAATACGGATGTTTTTGCATAATTAAGTCAGAAACATACTTGCGTGTCGCGGTGTGTCGGGGCGCGCCAGAAGCATATCGGTTTCATACATTTAGTATGGTTAGGGACATACTTGTATGGCGCGACACGGTCTATCGTGTCGCAGAATGCTAGCCGCCGATTCGCCGATTGCGCCAGAGCGGTGGTGGGGGTTATGTCGCGACACGTAAATATGTTTCCGGCCGCGGCTCAACATTCAAGAAACAGATGACGAAAAAAAGCGTTTTCAAAAAAAAGGTTTTGGTTTGGGACAGCCGATTTGGCGGGACGGGGCGGGATCAACAACCAACTAGATAAGTAGTATATTTGTACTGTATTTGTGTGTGTTGTATTTGTGTGTGTTGTATTTGTGTGTGTAAATAAGAAGTGTCCCGCAATCCTTAAAAACTGTGTGTGTATGTATCTTTCCTACTTAAATTAGGTAAGTAGGAAATAACTGTATCTACCTACCTATAGGTACCTATCTGTTTTTAAATAAAATATGAATAAGTGTTAACTATTGGGCATAATTTTTTTTTGTTGTCTTATGCGTTTATCGAATGTCCTCCCAACCTTTATTGCTTTTTTGAAAAATATAAATGTTTCCTACCCAAACTTAAATCTTAATGTGAAATTATACATTATAGGCCTCGAGAATATGTTAAAATATCATTCAATTATCAAAGATTTGCTTTTAAAATTAACTTTGTTTTTTGCAAAACGTGATTTTTCCTATGTCCTTCTCACAAATCAAAATTTTAAAGTCGTTTTTTTTGTCAGTGCAAAGATTAATGTGTAGGGCTTACAGCCTTAGGAAATTGTTTTTAAAAGGTTTATTGTGTTAAAAATATTATATTATTTACTAGAAATTAAGATACATAGAATTTAACGTGTGGACTAAAAATGAACCTCAGTGGAAAATCCTATTGAGTTACGAACTATTTCTTAATTTTCTACCAAAATTACTACTCAATGATATTTGTTTATCTCAGAATAAGGATCTTCCTCCGAGTTGTTTATTGAAATAGCAGCACTGAACAGACGAAATACGTCATCCGTTTTATTTTTTTTTGTTCCTGTTTGAAACAGTGTGCCGTGGAAGGTGACGGCTCTCCGAGTGACTTTTTTGTATTCCATTGAGTGACGGAGTTTTTAGTGATAAGTAGCTTGTTTTACGTAGCAATTTATAATTATTTAGTTTTATATATAATCACTTTAAAACAATAGGAAAGGAATCGTCTAACCTATTTTGTTTTTCATTTTAATTTTGAATCAGCAGAACCGTTACGTTCCGTTGAGAAATTTCGTAACTCAACGGAAGAAATTGTAACTCAATGTAACGCTAAAGCCGCATTTATACTTGTGATTTTATTCTGTTTACCCTAGAAACCTATAATAACGGTTTTATGTTAAGCAGTGGTAACAATAAAATTAAATTCAAGAAAATAACATAGTAAAGTTGACTGAGATATTACCAATTACAGACAAATAATATTATTTTAATACTTTCGGTCGAAAATAGGATAAAAAGAAAAAAGATGAAAAAAAACGACGAATGTACCTAGATAGTCTATAATTTATTGTTATGTGTAGCGGTGTGTCTTACTGTTTCATATAGGTATTACAAATTTTCGAAAATGTTTTTTTATCACCCGATTAAAGTATGTAGGTACTTACCGTTATTTTGTTGTAGGAATGAACTAAATAGCGTAGACACCAGCCGAACGTATGAAAAGATAAAATTTTAAAAAGTACACAGAATACGATAAGAACTAAAAAAAAATTAAGATTTAACAGAGAAAAAAAAGAATACAGCGTAAAATATGGGAACCAAATACTTACTTACCAAATTCCTATAATTCGTTTTATTCTAAATTGTATTATTATTTTATTGGTCTGAAGTAATTTTTGTATTAAAGTATTCGAAGGTGAACACAGCTTTACTTTTTTGTTACGTTCCACTGAGAAATTGTCCCTCAATTTTATTTCAGTTTTATTTAATTTTCTTTTTTTTACTTCAAAATGTTTATTCTATCGTCATTAGTTTGTTACAAAATATGTTTTTTGATAGCTAGCAAGTCCCTTGCAACACGTTTTTTTAAACTTATTGTTTAATAATTAGGTAAAGATTGTGAATCAATCAGTATAGTAACTCAATGGAATAACTATTGTGAATATTACACCACAACTCTGATTTTTGTGATAGTTTTTGTGATAATTTGATAAAGAGCCTCATTTCTTTATTAAATTTAAAAAAAGATAGTTAGTAATTGGCGTTTTATTTTAATGTTTTATATACAATCTCTTTTGTTTCTCAATGGAACATTTTTTTCTGACTCGAGCAAGTTAAAGCTTAATATTTATAGATTTTATGTATGTATTGTTCTATGAACTTCTATATTTATTAGGTGAGTCAGACATTTATCTTCTGACTAAGGGTATTATAATAATAAACCGATCACTTTTTTTTAATATCGCTAAAAAAATAGTCAGACAACAAAAAAAAAAATATGCCCTATTACGCGTAATAAATCTGCATTTCTGACTGAAAATGGATTGAATATTCTCTTAGAATAAACGAAAAAATTCATCGAAAAGTTTTCTTAAAAAAAGTGTCAATGGTTAAATTAAAAATAACAGTGTCACTCTGTAGGTACGATGACCTCGTATGATGATTCTCGTAGGAGCAAACAGCTCGTAGGTAGGTAGTAGGTACACTAGCGCCATCACTTATTTTATCATTATATTAATTTGATTTAAGTATACGGTAGGTATTAAACCTTAACGACGAGGGCGTCCCATCTGCTCGAATAAAAGCTGAATGGAAGCAATGAGTTGTGAAATGAGCGCGAGGCGCACACGCGTGGCCGCCCGCTGATTGAAAGTGTATTGGATTAGTTATCGGGACGAGCCAGCCGCGGGGCGGGCGCCAGTGCGGCCTCGCTCCCGGCCTCGAGCGCAGTCCGGCAGCCGCAGCCGCGGGGCACGCGCGACATGCACGGGGCTCCCGGGAACTGGCTGGGCGCGTTCGCTCTTATCTACTTGACGTTCTTCTTGGATAATGTTCTTCTGACTGTGCTGGGTGAGTACCTACCGCACGTTGTCACACTCCGGCAGCCGCAGCCGCGGGGCACGCGCGACATGCACGGGGCTCCCGGGAACTGGCTGGGCGCGTTCGCTCTTATCTACTTGACGTTCTTCTTGGATAATGTTCTTCTGACTGTGCTGGGTGAGTACCTACCGCAAGTTGTCACACTCCGGCAGCCGCAGCCGCGGGGCACGCGCGACATGCACGGGGCTCCCGGGGACTGGCTGGGCGCGTTCGCTCTTATCTACTTGACGTTCTTCTTGGATAATGTTCTTCTGACTGTGCTGGGTGAGTACCTACCGCAAGTTGTCACACTCCGGCAGCCGCAGCCGCGGGGCACGCGCGACATGCACGGGACTCCCGGGAACTGGCTGGGCGCGTTCGCTCTTATCTACTTGACGTTCTTCTTGGATAATGTTCTTCTGACTGTGCTGGGTGAGTACCTACCGCAAGTTGTCACACTCCGGCAGCCGCAGCCGCGGGGCACGCGCGACATGCACGGGACTCCCGGGAACTGGCTGGGCGCGTTCGCTCTTATCTACTTGACGTTCTTCTTGGATAATGTTCTTCTGACTGTGCTGGGTGAGTACCTACCGCAAGTTGTCACACTCCGGCAGCCGCAGCCGCGGGGCACGCGCGACATGCACGGGACTCCCGGGAACTGGCTGGGCGCGTTCGCTCTTATCTACTTGACGTTCTTCTTGGATAATGTTCTTCTGACTGTGCTGGGTGAGTACCTACCGCAAGTTGTCACACTCCGGCAGCCGCAGCCGCGGGGCACGCGCGACATGCACGGGGCTCCCGGGGACTGGCTGGGCGCGTTCGCTCTTATCTACTTGACGTTCTTCTTGGATAATGTTCTTCTGACTGTGCTGGGTGAGTACCTACCGCAAGTTGTCACACTCCGGCAGCCGCAGCCGCGGGGCACGCGCGACATGCACGGGACTCCCGGGAACTGGCTGGGCGCGTTCGCTCTTATCTACTTGACGTTCTTCTTGGATAATGTTCTTCTGACTGTGCTGGGTGAGTACCTACCGCAAGTTGTCACACTCCGGCAGCCGCAGCCGCGGGGCACGCGCGTCATGCACGGGACTCCCGGGAACTGGCTGGGCGCGTTCGCTCTTATCTACTTGACGTTCTTCTTGGATAATGTTCTTCTGACTGTGCTGGGTGAGTACCTATCGCACGTTGTCACACTCCGGCAGCCGCAGCCGCGGGGCACGCGTGACATGCACGGGACTCCCGGGAACTGGCTGGGCGCGTTCGCTCTTATCTACTTGACGTTCTTCTTGGATAATGTTCTTCTGACTGTGCTGGGTGAGTACCTACCGCAAGTTGTCACACTCCGGCAGCCGCAGCCGCGGGGCACGCGCGACATGCACGGGACTCCCGGGAACTGGCTGGGCGCGTTCGCTCTTATCTACTTGACGTTCTTCTTGGATAATGTTCTTCTGACTGTGCTGGGTGAGTACCTACCGCAAGTTGTCACACTCCGGCAGCCGCAGCCGCGGGGCACGCGCGACATGCACGGGACTCCCGGGAACTGGCTGGGCGCGTTCGCTCTTATCTACTTGACGTTCTTCTTGGATAATGTTCTTCTGACTGTGCTGGGTGAGTACCTACCGCAAGTTGTCACACTCCGGCAGCCGCAGCCGCGGGGCACGCGCGACATGCACGGGACTCCCGGGAACTGGCTGGGCGCGTTCGCTCTTATCTACTTGACTTTAGTCCTTGGGGTAGACTTCGCGGAACGAATCGAACACAGGTAGGTTAGTGACACAAAAAAAAGTTTAAAATTCAGTTCTGGACTACTCTGTATGATATCTACATACTAAACCTCTGGTTTCAATAATTAGAGTGTTAACAGTCGGTAATTTAAATGAGTTTGTTTCGTGCAGTGCCGATAATCCCGGACTGGGTGCGGGGCCCCCGCGCGCTGGCGGAGCAGTGGGGCGCGCAGGCGGGCCCCGCGGCGGCGCCGCTCGCGCGCCTGCTCAACGCCACGCTGCAGGGACACGCGGACTCCGGTACACGCCACCGCCCCGACCTTAGCTCGCGCCTGCCGCGGGCGAGGCGAGGACCAACAGATACGATGCGCGAGCCCTGGGTCTCTGCCTCCCCCCCGCGCCTCCTCCCTGTCACACGCCCCCGCGCATCCTCGCCGCACCAACTCTCTCCTGAACATCAGCCCCCGCCGCGGTCTACTCGCGGATACTTTCAGGGAAATCATTTCAGAATGCTTAACATATTGTTTATAATTTGTATCCTTCCTTTTTAAATTTATACTTGGAAATGGGAATGATCATCTGGCCCATCGTTCTATTTACTGTCAAATACGCTAATTGCGTTCATTATTTTCTTCGGCTGGGACTGGCAATTATCCTTCGATGGATAATTTATTTGCAATTGAATGGATGGGAATCGGGTAGACCATCAAAGTGTCTTCAAATGGATGGGAGGTTTTACCGTAATCGGTCTGCAGGATGGATTCCAGGTCACGGAGCGCCAGCAGAGTGTCGTATAGAGCAGCGGGCACCGGCCGGAGCGGAGAGGTAACACTGTGCGTCGGCGCAGGAGCGGGCGGGTCGGCGGCCGTGGTGGGCGCCGTGCTGAGCGCCAAGGCGCTGGCGCAGCTGTGCGCCGCGGGCCCGGCCGGCGCCGCCGTGTGCGCGCGCGGGCCCGCCGCCGCGCTGCGCGCCGGCACCGCGCTGCTGCTGCTCGCCGCCACGGGTACGCGCACGAGGAGCGACACACCCTCCACTCCTATCGTACGAACCTCGTTCGGTGGAGCCGAGACGAGACTGCCCACGTTATTTGAGTAGTGATCTGTTTGTTGTCAGTGTTCGCGTGGTGCAGCTACTGCGCCGTGTCAGTGGGCGCGTGGGCGGGCGCGGCGGCGGGCGCGGGGCGCGCGGCGCACGGCGCGGGCGCGGCGCTGTGCGGCGTGGCGGGCCTGTCGCTGGCGCAGCGCTGCGCGCCGCCCGCGCGCCGGGACCGCGCCACGGCCGCGCTGCTCGGAGCCGTCGCCCTCGGTCAGTATGCCAGCCCCCCCGCCCCCTCCCCCCACGTGCGGTGACGTCACGTCGCGCTGTGTTGCAGGCGTGCTGGTGGGCTATCCGTTCGGCGCGCTGGTGGAGCGGCTGTGGCGCGCGCCCGAGGCTCCCTTCCTCGCGCTCGCGGCGGCGCTGCTGATGACTCTATGTAACTATCGCGCCGCTTGGATTTATTGATTTATTTCAAACGATAATCTAAAAGTTATGTCGATAACTTTGGTTCTATGTCGGATTTATTCATTAGGGATCCTTCAGAGAAACTCCGAGCATAGCTCTTTCCATAGCTTTTGAGCGACTCTTAAAAATCAACTATTCACTCTTTTTTATATTGTATTTCAGTCCATGTTCAGTAGCATACCTCTCACAAATCTTTAGTAGTTTACCGAGCCCACACGTGGACGCGCTTAGCAGCACCATGTCGTCCGCATAGCTTACTGTTGATGCAGACACCGTCAATGTGACAACCGACACGGGTAATGCTGAGCTCATCCACCAGTGCGTTCACATACACGTTGAAAAGCTCTGGGCCGTGAGCCCGCCCTGTCCGACTCCACCCTCCAGCCTGTATTGCTCCGAGTAAGCGCCGGACCATCTCACAACTTTGACTTGGTTTTGAAACCAAAACTTAACGAGTCATGAAGCTCTGGTCGCATATTTAATAGTTACATTTAGCTTTTTCCACAGAAATTCATAGCTAACCAAGTCGAATGCTTTAGAAAGGTCGAGGAAGCAGACAAAAATGGGATTTTTGCGATCGGTGTATTAGCAACCTTCTTAACAGTCTGCTTCAGGCCCAAAATAGTCGTATCTGTCGACAGATCCGCTTTAAAGCCGAATTGGCTACCATTAAGTGTTAGATAACGACTAAGTTGAGCATCTAGCTACTGTTAAATAAAGTTATGTACCTAGGTATGTTATGTATCTAGGTTTACCTCCCTCGGTATTATGCACTAACTGAACTACTCCCTAAACACATACATACCTACCAGTACAGACTACATATAAATTTGTCTTTATTTATTTGAGTTAGATGTTTGTTTCCTCGTAATGTTGTAAACGTCTTTGTTCAGTTTTGCAATACAAGTACCTGCAGGCCGAGGAGTTCAATCAGGTAAATCATTTCATTTCTACTAATTTCACTTTTCTTGTTACTCTCTGTCTGCTGTTGTCCGTCCGGGTTGGTCATTGAGTCGTCGTAGTTACGTGAAGCTTTTTTGTTTACATTTATTTCGGACTAGCTGGTGCCCGCAACTTCGTCTGCGCAGCATTCGTATTTCGAGTATACTCGCGGTTTCAATCGCGGAATTCCCGTTCCCGTAGAAATTTTGGAATAAGATATAGCCTATGTGTTATTCTGTGCCAATTTTCATCCTGATCCGTTCAGTAGTTTTTGCGAGAAAGAGTAATAAACATCCATCCATCCATCTATCCATCCATACTTACAAACTTTAGCGTTTAAAATATTACCTAGTAGGATAGTTCGTTCAGCAAACTCCGGACATTAGGCGTTTTCTAAAAGTCATTCTTTGGACTCTTTTCTTGTTACTATCAGTAGTCTACCTATGTAGGTATTTTAAAAAGCGTGAGACCTCGAAAATTTCAATTAGAGATTCTCAATTTGAGCCAGATACAGTAGGACCTCTTCTTAAGATTTCTGTTTTTTGAAAATTGAATATTCGTTAAACTTTTTCCCTAACGCCACTTTCACGAACGCGGAAAGCGCCTTTTCAAGTGTTTTAATTTAGAATGAATATACTTGGTGCATGTCGGGTGTCGTCTTCTTCGTGTCGTGCGTTAATGTCAGGTGTGCGAGTGGGACGGCGGCGGAGGCTGGTCGTGCGGCGGCGCGCTGGCGGCGGCGCGCGAGGGCGCGTGCGGCGCCTGCGCCGGCGCCGTGCTGCTCACCACGGCCGTCATGGCGGCGCTCGAGCCCTGCCTGCCGCTCTGGATCATGCAGCGCTTCCACCCGCAGGTACCTACCCGCCCGACGCACTCGCGACGGTACCCGTGCGACGCGACGCTCTCACACCGGTCGCGTTCGACAGAAGTGGGTGCGAGGCTTGGTGTTCATCCCGGACAGCGCGGGCTACGTGGTGGCGGCCAGCGTGCTGGGCGGCGGCGGCGCGGCGCGCGCGCTGGGCGCCGAGCGGCTGGCGCTGGCGGGGCAGGTGGCGCTGGCGCTGGCCGCGCTGGCGCTGCCGCACGCCTCCTCGGTACGTGTCTATAGGTCGCGGTGCGGAGCGCGCGCGCCCGCTGAGCAGACTGTGTGTGACAGGTGGCGGGGCTGGCGGGGCCGCACGTGGTGCTGGGCGCGGGGCTGGGCGCGGTGGACGCGGCGCTGGTGCCGGCGCTGCTGGCGCGGCCCGCGCTGGCGCCGCGCCGCGCCGCGCTGCTGCAAGCGGCCGTGAGCGCCGCCTACGCGCTGGGTCCGCTGGCCGGCGGGCTGCTCTCCGCGGCCTGCTCGTTCCCCACGACGCTGCGCGCGCTGGCCGTGCTCAACCTGCTGTACGCCGCCTACCTCTACCGCGCGCTCAGAGCCGCGCCGCTCTCCAGACAGGTGCCTTTCCTAGATACATCTCACGCTCGCTCAGATCGCATCATTGCTTGGCGGGGCCTTAGGCCTCTCCTTGGCGGACGAGGGGAATGTCATGTCGAAATCTCTGAATAGGTACACTCGGAGGTCGAAATGAGCACGGTCGAGCTCCGAGTCCAAGCTAATTATGATTTGACAGCGCAGCCTTAAGAATTAAAAAGGCTATTTTTCATGCAAAACCCTATTTATGGACCGGTCTAAGCATTTTTAGCCTATTTTTAGGGTTCCGCAAGTCATTGGAAAATAGGAACTTCATGTGATCACATTGTTGTTCGTCTGTCACCTCCTTACCTCAGGAACGCGTGGCGCAGTCTTGACTTTGCTTCTTGCCAAATATCATGATAGCACACGTAGAGGAAAAGTTCTAAATTATTAAGAAGGTAGTTAATGTGATTTATTCCACAACCAACCAAGTGCGAATGGGACTCGCGCATGAAGGGTTCCGTACCATATTTTTTATTATAATTTACTTCCTTAAAAATAACTAAAACCTATAAGTAGGTACTTCCCGTTGATCTAAAATCATCACATTTAGAAGCAAAGCCTGTTGACTTTAAGCAAACCTCTCGGTTCGCAAGGGGAACCCAGCACTTGACGTTTTGTTTATAAATGTGCCTTTATGTAAAGTGTAAACTTGTATAAACTCAGAGGATCGTGCGTCCTTGTTCGCTCGGCCTCGCACCTTGTGTCGTCCCGTGAGCGGCCTCCTCTGTTGCAGTGGGGCGCGCCCGAGGAGGAGGAGGAGGAGGAGGAGGGGGAGGGTGGGGAGCTGCGGCCGCTACGGGACCACACCACGACGCACTGAATGCGCTACGAACAATGCTACGCCTACTTTAGATTCTAATCAAATTATAAGCCCTAGTACATTCAAGATACCGTGTTTTATTTACTAGGCTAAGACCCTAAACGCCTTTTGTACTTACCTAAATAACAACATGCATAGTCCAGTGACACACAAGATTCAAAAGTCATTTGAAATCTTAAACGAAGCTCGAAAGCCTCGAACAAGCCTCGAACAATAGATGTAACAAGCTCGAAAGCCTCGAACAAGCCTCGAACAATAGACGGAACGTAAGGTACCTACTTGGTCTTAGGCCTCGAAACATAGATGTATAAAATATAGATGACTACATAGCGTGGCCGCCTGTGAGATAGACTGATACGAGGGGAGGTGTTGCCGTGCAAATTTTTTACCCAGACTAATTTTCTCATTTCAGTCTCAAGGTCTGTTAGATGGACATCATTTACCAAAAATGAATCTTATTAGTTTTATCATAACACAAATAAGTGATCACCATGAAAAAAAGTTTCTTTTAAAGGCGATGCACTATAATGAAATATACTTACCTAAATATAAATTAATACCTCGGTCCGTAGCGAATACCTAGTTATATCCTAGTTTGAATACTTACGACATGATAGTATATTTATGATTACCTATATTATGATTATAAGCAAACTTTTAAATAAGGTTAGGTAATGTAAGAAATAAAACAACACTTAAGGTATCACAATTATCAATATATGATGACCGATGAACCGCGGTGGGCGAAGATCTGCTTGCGACGCAGGAGGTTGCGGGTTCGATGCCCGCCTTGGAACAAGTTTTGCACGATCAACAAATTTTTGTTCTAGGGTATACTGGGTGTTTTCTATGTATAATAATAATAATTAACTATTTATGTAATGTATTGTATTAAGTATATCAGTCATATAGTACCCATATCACGAGCTCTGCTTAGCTTGGGGTTGGATGATGCTGTATGCATTGTATGCATAAAAGTGAATTTTATTAAAATGAGCGATAAATTTGAATCATAAATCTTATTTGAAACTGCATGAGAGATGAGAAAATTCGTCTGCTAATTTTGCATCGCGACAAAACATTGGCCATATATCCATAAAAAGATTTTAGGTTCTTAATCTTTATTGTTCTTGACTTTCATCCAAACCAGAGGCAAAAAATTGTTTAAGAGGAAATCTGTAACAAAATAAAAAGTGTGTTTGTAAATTAGGTATTAATAATATACCTACGTTAATGCGTACTTTTGGGAATTTTATTATCGATTGCAGGCAACCCTAAACTTTCGTAAGTTTAGGTTATAATTATTAAAATTTACTAAAAACCCAAGTTTAGAGCATTGTCTCCGTGTGAATCTAAGAAGCTGTTAATTTTAAACCTTGTTATAGTCAAAAGAACTTGTACCTACGAGTGGAATGACAAATCTGGCTCATTTTTTTCACTGTCGCTTTAACACTTTATAACACCGCTCAGAACCATTTTTTAATAAGAATTTTATCTCTATGAGGTGCAGTTATGTTTTCTAAGTCACTCTACCACATTTTCTTGAATAAAAACTTGCTTTAAGGTCTCGAAAAAACGAAATTGCGTAAATTTTGAAAGTCCGTCAATTTTGAAAGTCCGTCAATTTGTTTCGCACATCTAAGTGCGTAACATTAGACAAAACCAGCACCCAGCATGAGAGAGAATCCAAGTATTTCTTTCTCTTTTCTTCTTAGGCCATTTCCCTATAATTGTTCTCTTTCGTGTGTGAATGCGATAGCATGTGCGCATCTTCTAGGAGATAATAATTCTATGCCTCGAAATGAGCCTTTTTGACAGCCCAGCAAAATGTTGCCAGCTTAATGACATTAGGGACTTCCAGGTCAATGCTGATGGCTTTTTTTTTATAGAACCTTTTGGTCTAGTTTCTAGCTCAACGGTTTCGGTGATGCGAAAGGAATGCAACTTCTTTGGTGAATAAATAAAAGCGCCTCTTTTAAATAGTGACCGTTGGAGTTTTCCTTTGTTTATAAATTCCAAAATGTCACAGTTTGGTCACGGCTAAAACCAGCCGAAACGTTATGTCAAAATTATAGTTGTTTTAATTTCTATCCTAAATTCTAAATTATTGTAAAACCAATAAAATTCTGTGTTTTTTTCGTTACAAATTCGTAGGTACATAGCCGTAGCACAATGTCGAGGAAACCGCTAGGTAAGTCCTGTCGCGACGCCGCTCGCAGCCGACGACTGGTCGAGCACAGTGGGCACACGCCGGGGACGCGGCGCTCGGAGACTGGGGAGTGTGGGCTGTGAGAGCACCAGTGAGCGACGACGTGTCGAGGAGAGCAACCCCGCAGCACAGGCCAGGGCTTGTTGTGCGGCGGCAGCCGAGCCGTGCGGGCTGCACTTGAGGAGCTGATGCTTCTATAGCTGCGGCACTCGGGTATCTCCATCATACTACTACTGTACGAGCACGCACCAACATTGCTTTGCCCTCATTAATGTTAACCTTTGTCGCCAAATACCTCAATTGTATGGATTATGACGAATATTATAGGTAAGCAAAAACGTAAAAAGTATGTAGGTATCTAAAGACCTGAAATCAGGCCATGTAACATTGCGGTGGCTGTTCCACCAGGTTCGATGACTAATTCATCTGGCGTGATGGATGTTCCACCTGGAGTGATGGATGTTCCACCTGGATATGATGACTAATTCATCAGGCATGATGGCTAATCCATCGGATTATGATGACTAATTCATCGGGCATGATGGCTAATCCATCGGGTTCTCTGGTTACTGATTCTTAGTATTACGGGGACGCATCCCGTTATGGCCTCCAACCTCTCCTAAAGCCATCCCGAGCCACGCTCTAAACTGATTTACTTGTCCGCAGACGCATTGGTAAATACACAATAGTAATAATGTGAATCTGATTCTAATATCGGTGGCAAAGGTTCTCACTTGCATGCACAGTAACTCAAAGTTACTCACCGATGTCTCTCGCTCGTCGTCTCGTGACAGAATCAATCGCTCGCCCGTTCAGCATCAGAGGGCGCTGCGCGCGCGCACGCTCCCTTCGTAGGCTTTTGCCTCTCGCTTGTCATGACAGTTAGCTGTCATTGTATCAACCTACCAACTGCCTAGGTAGGTACTGATATAATATTTCTTCGCCTTCGCGACATTCCCCCCCTCCAAGGAAGAATGAGAAAGAAAGATATTAAACATTACCGATTTATTAAACAAGGATTTATATGTCTTAATTACCTAATTGACTCTGAGCATTATCTGACTTAATCTTGTGAATACTGTAAACAGAGCATGGTCCACTTTTTGACCTTTTCTCTGCAGTTTGCTGCCCAAGCCCTGGTTGGCTTCTTACTGATCTCTTCTGCATCAGCAACTGATTCTAGTTGCGCCGCAGCTTGATATTCTGGTTTACTTTGTTCCTCGGAACCTTGAGCTCTAATCGTGGGAACTCGGTCCACATTCGGAACTGTACTCTCTTTGATTTCAAGTGGAAATCATTTTGCTATTGAATGAGTAAAGCGTCTATTTTCAATGTTTTCACTCTTAACACTTTTATCTGCTCCAACTCAACCTCTTACTAATTATTATTAGTCCAACCTTACAGTGCGCCCTATTTCCCTCTGATGTTATCTAATTTATTTATTTTACTGATTGGTTAACATCTTAACGAATTCTGCTAAATCATCTGTCTGCAAAGTCAATATGTTCTCCATTTACTATTGATTCTATGTTCTCCATTGCTGAGCATATTGATTTTGATTTACTTAGTATTTCTCTTCTTCTTATAGTGGCTCTCCACTACTGGAGGTAAGCAACCAGCTCAGCGAGTTTTTCGGGATCTTGCGCCAAGCGAAATAGTTCTTCGACGCTGGCGATATTCGTCCACTCTCGGATGGTTCGCAACCACCACTACTTTCATCTGCCAACGCGTCCTCGTTTACCTATCACTTTGCCAATCACGACAAGTTGGATCAGCTGGTATCTTTCTAAGCACATGCCCAAAATATCCAACCTTTCTACGTTTGATGGTATGCAGCAGTTCTCTGGTCTACCTGATGCGTTGGCGCACATTATCGTTGGAAACCTTCTGCGTCCAGCTGAGCCACATCTTGAAAACTTCGAGACGTTTCTGGGTATCTGCTCATATAATCCAAGCCTCGCTACCTTATAACTACTACCGTATACTACTAGCCACGCGTAACAATTTATCTTATGCTGAAGATAAATTCTCTTTTTGTAGGTATTCTCTTTCACTATTCATATTAGGCTCTCATAAACTCATCCAAACTATGTTGGTTGCCTGGAAGAAATCGCTCTAAGCGATAAGGCATTGTGCAACTGTTTTAGTGTTAGGCTTTTTAGTTCTGTTTTTCTTTATTGTGGTGTTCAATAAAGAGTATTTAATAATAATAATAATTCCGGACAATCTACACAGCATCATCTAGCCTCAAGCTAAGCAGAGCTTGTGTTATGGGTACCTATTAGATGACTGATATACTGATATACTTAATATAATACATTTGTATTGTATTGTTGTCTATCAAGCTGAAGCTCATCAGCTGTTTGCTTGACTTATGTGGCGTTATCCGACAATATCAACTGTGACTGCAATAGTGATCCAAGCTCTTGAATACGCAAACCCAGCGTTTCTATTGAGGGTACTATTTTATTCTTTTTCGGTTTAATTCGTGGTTTTATCGACATTATCTTAGTAATAGTATTCGCAAGACCCTCCTCAACCAAGGAAATAGTCGTAATACTTTATGTTCGGCAAACTTTAGGTAATCTAAGAATGTATTGTCAGAAATTTACATCCTCTACGATAACTGACTCCTCCTGATCCTCGACGAGGCGGCCCGCTGCCGCAACGTTTCGCATACATATTCAATTTCTGCCTTTTAACACTTTTCTGTCTGGAGGACCTAAAAAACGTTACCTCCATTCGATTAACGATAATGGTAGCAGAAAAATGCCAAATTGTATGAATACCATAGTATTATCACGTGATCTGATAGGTACATTTACAATACCATCAAGCTCATCGAAAACATCGCGTAGCCAATAAGCACTTTTGAAAAGCTATTTCACTCAGTCGCTTCATCGCTTGTCTATATAATAACGAACTTCGTGGTCGTTTGAGCCATGACGATTTTAGAAATTGAATCGCTTCTTAGCGAATACTGTTAAGCTGTGCTAAGCCTGAAGCTGCTTCCAACCTGACTAATTCAGGTTTGTTTTCACTAAGTATCAAACTTGTTGTATCTGATTGTGCTTTATTACAAATCGATGTCGACACAAATAGCACGGTTCAAGTTGTGATTGACTGACTTACAATCAAAACAATTTTCTCAATCGCCAAACTTGTATTGTGATTTTACTCAAGACGGTGAGTTACGTCTGGGCCGATCGGCCCTCGAATAACTAGTCATACACAGGAAATAATGATAATTCAGTGGAGAAGAGACGAAACTTCATAACATGATAACTAACAGTTATTCTCGCCTCAGACTCGGAAACACCTTTTGTCCTAGAACGACACTAATCTAAATTTGTTAATCATAAATTAACAATTTTCAAATAATGCGACTGCAGCATATGCATAATTGCATACGTACTACGTATGCATCTATTTCGCAGTACTCTTTAGAATTATTGTTGTACAAGTTTTGTGAAAAACAGCATCAACATTGCGACATTGATGACATGAGGTAGGTGATGAACTTAGTGCGCCTGTATTGTATTCGTATTACGGATTTTATTATACTTATCCGTTGCATTTCCCATTAATCTAATATTCCGTGAAAACGAGAAATATTATCTATACTACTAATAAATCTTATCTGATCCATCATTTATTAACTTATATTATAATTAACTCGTAAAAGTTCCCACTTCCATAATAATTAGGGGTAATGATTTCGCACATAAAAGTGAACATGATAACTTTAGTTGAATGTCAACAAACAAACAACTCTTGGCAGTATAATATAATTATTTACGAAAACTAATTACTACAATCGAGAAAAACTGTTACTATCTCGAATATTACTCGGAGCTACTTACTAGGTAAGCTTGAAGCACTGTGATATTTACTGCACTTTGCACTGTAGTGTTAACACTACCTGATGTACCTAGTTCTTTTCATTTACAGCTGCCGCCTGTGTATACTTTTTCGGACTAAAAACTTTGCATTTGTAGGTTTTATGATTATTATGTCTACGTCTATTTTCTATCTTTTCTTCTGATCTTATTTTTAATGCTCCTGCTGTAACGTTTTCCGTCATCTCCTTCACTTCACTATTTGTCTCTTCAGTAATCTTTACATCTATCGTGTTTTTCTTTAATCTATTTGAGGTCTCTTTATCAGACCTTACATATTCTAGATATTATGCAATACCATCTATTTTCTTCTCCTCATCTGTCATCTTCATTCTTATCTAATATACCTAGTTTGATCTTCAGGTAATTCCTCCCTTATCGTTACTCGGAGACGATTGTGATCCACGTCTTCACCAAGGTAGCTCGATATGCGTATGTGTCTATTTCATTAAGTTTGCATCGCCACTAAGGAAGTTCAATGCGCGCGTAGGTGTCTATTTCATTGAGCGCGTGCCTGCAGTCTTTTCCTTCAGTTGCAACAACTGGCTTTATCCTGTATAGTGCCGCACAATGCGCGTTAATAATCGCCGCAGGACCGAACCTTTCCTTGAGAGTTCAGACAACTATGCTTTAATTTGTGTCAATTGTGTATAATCTTTCGATAGATTGTTTTGCATCACCTTCAAGAACGGATTGAAGAGATACAATAGCTTTTCTAAAAAATATCTGAGCGTCTGGTCGATGCGTCGCGTGACCCGCGAGCTGGCGAGTACCTGGCTCCGCATCATCATTGCCATACAGGGTGGTAATGCAGCCAGTGTCTTGGGAACGCCTCCGACTGGTATTGACATGATCAATTGAGCTACTTTTAGACTATTTGCAACCGTCTACATTTAGCCCAATGGTTTCAATTGCATATACTTACTGTAATTTTCGTTATTAATAAAGATGTCATACTTTTCTAACTCATTGATATTTCTACCGTCAACATTTGAGACAAATTGGTCCCGAACTTGGTACCATTTGAGTACTTATGTCACCATCAAATTTACTCAACTAGGTTAGGTTAATGTCCCTTTATTTTCATTTCATTTTTTAAATATATTTATTTTTGTATAACTTTTTCTTTGTCTATTGTTTTACGCGTGTCACAGCTGCTGCTGCTGCGCCCTCTAGGTTTCGCATAAAACCAGTGCACAGTAGCGCCATCGTTACTGTGCGTCATGCTGAGCGACTATCCTTTTTGATGTCACGTTGATAACTTTTATATGTTGGTACCACCTCTTTGTACTTGTAATTTTGTGACACACAATAAATGCCTTTTACTTTACTTTACTACTTTAAGATTCCATTCTCAGCTATTTTATACAAATATAGAGGCCTCCGCCATTTGTCGCAGCTGCATCACAGTTTTGGTTACAGCGCCTCACACGAATATCCATGTAAGACACCAACTCTTTGGCCTTAAATAGTATAGTCGTATATTCGGTGATCTTGTCAGTGTTAGGTTGTGCAGCTAATTTGCAGTAGATATTAATTTCTGCTACAAGCCACTCTAGCAATTAGCACTCTTTATTTTAGCTCCGATCAGCTCTAATTCTTTAAATCTTATCAGTATTAGGTTCTGTAGCTAATTTGCAGTAGATATTATTTTCTGCTACAAGCCACTCTAGCAAATAGCACTCTTTATTTTAGCTCCGATCAGCTCTAATTCTTTAAATCTTATCAGTGTTAGGTTCTGCAGCTAATTTGCAGTATTAAATTCTGCTACAAGCCACTCTAGCAAGTAGCACTCTTTATTTTGGCTCCGACCAGCTCTAATTCTTTAAATCTTATCAGTGTTAGGTTCTGCAAATAATTTGCAGTAGATATTAAATTCTGCTACAAGCCACTCTAGGAATTAGCACTCTTTATTTTAGCTCCAATCAGCTCTAATTCTTTAAAGTCAGCATCAACATCCGTAATTTTCGTAAGGGCGCACTGGGCAAATTTTATGCATGATAGGACTGATTCGTTCAATAGCGTCAAACGGGTATGGAGAATCTCCATTTTGTCTAATTTAAGTACAGTTCCTACTCTTAATCTCGGAATCTAACCAAGATCTTGCTTATAAAAACTAAAAATATTTAGCACTTCTTGTACCTTTTATTAAGTGCCTACCTACCTACATTCTTAGGTAGCAATTTTAAGCCGATTCCCAGAGTCACACGCGAGTTTATTCCCATCGTCTCACGGGTGTATAATCTCAGCGTCTCAAACGAGTTTATTCTCAACGTCTCACGGCTGTGTAACCTCAACGTCTCAAACGACTTTATTCTCAACGTCTCACGATTGTGTACCTATTCCCAACGTCTCACGCGAGTTTATTCCCAATGTCTCACTAGTGTAGTCACAACGTCTCAAACGAGTTTATTCTCAATGTCTCAAGGGTATGTAATCGCAACGTCTCAAACGAGTTTATTCTCAACGTCTCTCGTGATTAATTCCCAACGTCTCAAGTGAAACGGCGCGGCGGCACCCTTATTTTATTCTCTTTTCTTGCACTTTATTTCAAGATTTTATCATTAGTTTGCTAAATTCTAAGTACCTAGTAGGTACGTGCTTAGGTATCTACTACCTACATACCAACGTAGGTTTCTTTCTAATAAAGTCCCCCAAACATTCTTTGATTGATTGGGTAGGTACGTAATTATTAAGAACTATTTAATGTTTAAAACGGCATGTTTTAATGCATGCAAAGGGTTAAACCGACAGCAACCTTATTCTGGTCTGTGTCCAGCAGTGGACTAATTTGAAATGAATATTAGTAATCTGTATGGTTGTTTCAAAAAACCAAAATGTTCAAATTTTAGTACCATCTCGTGCTTTGATAAATCATTTCGTACGAAGGTTGCCTCGCAAAAGTAAGGCCTTTTATTGTGCTTAAGATAACAACTCTAAATACTCTAATGTCTGAATTTAACTTCGCACAAGGGTTGCCTGGCAGTAGTAAGGCCGTTTATTGCGCCACAATGTCTTAAATAAGAGAACATCCTGTTTGCTCTAACGTCTGAATTTAACTTCGCACGAAGGTTGCCTGGCAGAAGTAAGACCGCTTATTGCACCGCAGTGTTTAAATAGGAGAACCCCTCTAAATGCTCTTATATGTATCTGAATTTAACTTCGCAAGAAGGTTGCCTTCTTCAAATGCCTGATTTTTTGTTTGGCATGAAGGTTGCCTGGCAGAAATAAGTCCGCCTAATATCGTATGTAACTTAGTAGAACCATACTCAAATGTCTGATTTTTTGTGTAGCATGAAGGTTGCCTGGCAGAAATAAGTCCGCCTAATATCGCATGTAACATAGTAGAACCATACTCAAATGTCTGATTTTTTGTGTAGCATGAAAGTTGCCTGGCAGAAATAAGTCCGCCTAATATCGTATGTAACTTAGTAGAACCATACTCAAGTGCCTGATTTTTTGTTTGGCATAAAGGTTGCCTGGCAGAAATAAGTCCGCCTAATGTCCCAAATCTCTTTATCTCTTTTTAAGATATTGTATTGCCTTACGAATAGGTATATTACCCTTTCTTCTGCTATCGGGTAACAAGAACCAACTTTTACGAGTAAATCTAGTGTAAAATCCGCACCGCTCTTTTAGTGTACAAATAATGGTTACGCAGAATAACGACCTTCATTAGTACCTCGGTCTAAATGGTTATAATTATTAACAATACATTCGAGCACAAAGTCGTGCAATATTATATGATCATTTACAGATATTTACTGAGTCACTCCGCTTCGTCAACAGTGCGAGCACAAAAAGAAAATCTACCCGCATGACATTTTATAGAAACAATGTAAGCATTCTATTTTTAAACAGCAAGGATCGAATAACTGTTCGATCCCTGCATCTCCACCATGTCGCCAAATACCTCAATTGTATGGATTATGACGAATATTATAGGTAAGCAAAAACGTAAAAAGTATGTAGGTATCTAAAGACCTGAAATCAGGCCATGTAACATTGCGGTGGCTGTTCCACCAGGTTCGATGACTAATTCATCTGGCGTGATGGATGTTCCACCTGGAGTGATGGATGTTCCACCTGGATATGATGACTAATTCATCAGGCATGATGGCTAATCCATCGGATTATGATGACTAATTCATCGGGCATGATGGCTAATCCATCGGGTTCTCTGGTTACTGATTCTTAGTATTACGGGGACGCATCCCGTTATGGCCTCCAACCTCTCCTAAAGCCATCCCGAGCCACGCTCTAAACTGATTTACTTGTCCGCAGACGCATTGGTAAATACACAATAGTAATAATGTGAATCTGATTCTAATATCGGTGGCAAAGGTTCTCACTTGCATGCACAGTAACTCAAAGTTACTCACCGATGTCTCTCGCTCGTCGTCTCGTGACAGAATCAATCGCTCGCCCGTTCAGCATCAGAGGGCGCTGCGCGCGCGCACGCTCCCTTCGTAGGCTTTTGCCTCTCGCTTGTCATGACAGTTAGCTGTCATTGTATCAACCTACCAACTGCCTAGGTAGGTACTGATATAATATTTCTTCGCCTTCGCGACAACCTTTGCATCTATCCCACTCATCAATTTAAGCAATACTTTTATTATATTCAGTTCGCGTTCACCTGTCGATCGACTCTCGCGACTCATTATCATTCCATTAGTGATTACAGTTTATCTTTAAATATTTCAGTTACAATTGATCTCCTAGTTTTCCTGAAACAGCTCAGTTACTATACACTTGATGTAAGGTGAGGAAGTGCGAAGTGTTGGTGCCGTTAGTGAGATATACGTAATGCGTAGGTCCGGGGCCGGGCGCCTACATGCTGCCGACGACGGTGGGTCACCCGCTGCACGACCCGTCCCGCTACCGCAACCCGATGTACTCGTTCGGGATGAACAGCGGCGCGCGCGTGCGCGGCGTGGGGCCCGGGCCCTGCTACCGCATCGACCGCGTCACGCGCGACGGCGTCGTCTCCTCGCCCGCCTGGAGCTTCGGAGCCACGTAACTACCTGCCCTCCTCCTCCTCAGCCGCTCCCCGCAGCCCCCCCCCCTACACGCCCGCGTGTTGCAGGTTCCCGCAGCGCTCGACACTGCGCACGCCCGGCCCCGGCGCGCACGCCCCCGAGCGCTGCCCGCCCATGAAAGACCCTCGCGCGCCCGCCTACTCCATGGGCGCGCGCCTCGGCTACTCTCTCAAGCGACCCGGACCAGCTTCCAATGCTTACGCCATACGTGAGTACCCCAACTCTCATCTGGACACTTTACGTCGTCGGTCATTATTATAAAGAGTCTGGAATTGGCGATCCCCCGTATCTCTTGAAAAAAAAAATTTCTACTCCTGGTCTTTGGATCGTATGAATACATACATTATGCTAATTGTAGACTTCAAAAATAAATAACATCATCCACTGGCAAGTCTTGCTAAACTGGATAATATCAGTAGACTACTCCCAACCCAACCTTGCAAGCTTTACAGGAAAGTGTTGCCAAACATGTGTGGGAAAACACTCCAAGCAAAACTATGGAAACTTGTACACCTACCATGACGAAACTCATAGCTCCATGCACCCAAATGTACCTTGCAGTTCTATCGTGCCTACCGCTTATTTGAGTGCTGCACGGAGTAGTCAGGGTAGTCTGTTGTTCTGTGTCGGCTGAGAACTTAGGTAGTACTATGATAGTAGGCATGATAGATGGCAGAGGAGTTAGGACTAGGACCAGAACAGACAGCTGCCGTTGTCGTTGGTAAGGATAGGATGGAGTGGCACACTGGTGTTTGTTATCTACATGTCGTCACGTAGTCAATGAGTCGGTACAGGGAGGGATTGGTCGCAGGGTTCGGTCCGGGCAGCCCGTCGTACACGATGGGCGCGCGGCTCGGGTACAGCCTCAAGTCCAAGAGCCCCGGGCCCGCCGTCTACTTCCAGCACGACACCAACCTCTACAAGACCAGGTGAGCGCACCTCGCTACCGCACACAAGGACTTACAAATATGAGCCACACTTAGCAATGCTTAATTAAAGCCTTTCTGCTTAATTGGGAGACCATGATATCTCTTAGGGCGTTGCGTTCTGCGACACAGTATTTTTACTTCTGCAGGTCGCATCGGTTCCTATTTTTGTTTTATATTCCAAAATAAAGACTTTTTACTTTTAGTTTTGCTTTCTTGTATTGGGGCTCACGAGGCTTATAGAAATCGTTAACGATTTCTAAGTGAATATTTCGTCGAACGACGGAAGATAGCCCAGAAAGATTAATGTAGACAGGCCATTAGCTTGTCGACATTAATCCCTCTGCCTCCGGGTAATAAAATAGGCTTTAACCTTCGGTCAGTCGCGCATATTTTGTTTACGCGGTTAGTCGCGTGGGGTCTTTGAAGACCCCAAAAACAAACAGCCTAAAAAACCCCTTTTTCATTATTTTTTCCTATGTATCTCAGCAAATCATTGGTAATTCTCTTAATTACAATAAAACTACAACATGTTACGTGAAAATATTCTTTTATTTCAGCCTTAAAGTTAAGATCTAAAAAAAATTTCCCTCCTTGAGATACACAATCACAAAAAAATATTTTAATCTAACTAAATTAAGAAATTTCTCCTTGTAGTAAATCTATATGCGATTACACTAGAATAACGAAGACAGTTACGTAAAATTTGGTAAGTTACAACAAAAAATAGCATAAAGTTTTACCAATTGAAGTCAGTCAATTTTTTAGTGATTTTCTTTTTGAAAACAGTCGATACATACCGTTTTGTTATGTGTTGGGCATACCAAAATGGCAGACTGATTTGATCTTCGATCTGTTTGAAGAAATCTTTTCCTTTCCTTGAACTTTCCAAATCCGTGTATTGTTCATTTGAGTCTCAAACCACCTGCTATTCGTCCAACGATTCCAGAACCCGACAATGGTCATGCAAAGATTCTAAATTCTCAGGCAGTTCGTCCGGATACACTTCATGCTGTTCTGTAGGTTCGTCTTCATATTCCTGCTCAGAATCAGTCTTATGGGGTCCGGGTATATACCGTCTTCACCTTCCTCATCATTTCTACCACCGTAAACATCCTTATTTTTATCATCGTTGCTGTTGTTCGTCCATTTTACTACTTAATTAAATCAAAATCAACAAAAGAATATATAAAAATCACGTGAAAATGGAAATCCAAACCAAAAAATAGGTTCAATTTTACTTACGCGGTTAGTCGCGTGGGGTCTTTCAAAGCCCGTCCGCAAAAAACACTTCTGTATTTCACTGCACTTACGCGCGAACTGAAGCTACCGGCAATACGCGGCAAGAACAATCCAATTTAGGAGGGTACCAAAAATATTGAATTGCTGAGATAGTTTTAATTACGTAAATTTCACATTTTTGTAACACCTGGGCTTTCAAAGACCCCACGCGACTAACGGAGGGTTAATAAGAATAATCAGCCTCTGGACAAAGAAATATGCGGGCCCCTCTTTCCACGCAGCATGTAGGTAACATTTCCACAGGGAGAGCCTAACAGATTTGTTTGTGAGTCGACATAGTTAGCTATCTCTTTCTGCAACGCGCTAAAAGCGCGGTGTAGAAGCGCTACAAGTGTAACGTTTGTCATATCGTGTAATGGCAACACAAGCGCGGGTGCACGTTGCAGGCCGCCGGTGTACTCGCTGGGCGCGCGGCTGGAGGGCGCCGGCAAGGCCACCAAGTCCCCCGGCCCCGCCAACTACCCGCCAGACCTATACAACACCAAGAAGGTAACCCTTTCTCATAATTCATCCTATTCTTAACTTCTATTTCATAGAAATTATACTTAGTTACTCTGGTGTCAGTGTTTTCGTGTCGGATCCAGGATTTAGAATCAGCGCCTCGGAATCTGACGCAGATTCGCGCGAAATTCAAATATTTTAATGCGTTCTACGGGGAATATAAAATAACGGAAAATGTCCCATCATGAGTAAAACATTTTCTATCAACGCATGTTTTAACGTTTAGTACTAATAAGGTACTTTAGGAGAAATTAATAGTAAAAGAGACTTATTAAGTAGGTACCAAAAAAACATAATTACCAAAAGGTCCATTAGTAATAAATAAATAAATTACTAGTAACTAAGTACTTACCTACCTAAATTGTATTTTTTTGTAACATGGGGTGATAGAAAATGGTGTAAGTATACGTCTTGTAGATATAAGTAACTACTTTTCTGGTACTATTATAATTTTAAAATTATTATCTACCTAACTAATGTAGGTCAGATTCTGAGTCAGTTGAGTGATACACACAAGTACCTACTTAATTAAGTGTTCTGTGCGGTTAGGATTTCAAAGTACCTACCTACGTAACGTACCTACCTATAATTTTTTACCCATTCGATAAAGACGAGCAGCCTATGGCTAACGTGTCTGAATAAAACTATCACACGAGTAGGCTTCTGAGTTTGCATTGTCTTAGTTGTGTTGTATTGTGTCATTTGTGTTCGCTTGCTTCAGAATCCGTACGCGTACTCGTTCGGCATCCACCACGGCCCCTACGCGCCGCCCATGATCATCAAGGAAGACACCATGGACTGCCTGTAGCCGCCCCGAGCCTTACCTATTGGCGTAGGCAGGTGCGGTTCTATCACTAGATTCTATGAAAGTCTTCCTAGTCATAATGAAACTTGAAAACATAGAAAAATTGTTAATAAGCAAGTTGTGCAACGATAGGGAACAAGTTGTAAATGGTTGTAGTGAGAGCGAGACAGAATGTCTCGGTGACACAAGGCAGGACAAGACTCTGCGACGTGCTGTTCTGTGAATGTACCATTGCTGGTTGGCTCTAAAATGTGTTGTTTGTGATTATTAGTCTACAAATATTTTGAATTAATAAACGTTTTAAAAAGTGATGTGTTTTAAACATAATTCTAATCTTTATATTTTTAGACACCCCAAAATGGATTGGATTGGAAATTTGTTTCCCACTGCAGAAGATTTTTAGACAAGATTTGTAGATTTATTTAAGACTAGCTGACCCGACATACGTTGTCCTGTCTTAATTATGAATATAGAATTCGCATTTTCCGCGAAATTTCCTTAATTTTTTCTTTCATAAGAACCTTCTCCTGATAATAACGAACAGAACAAAAAAAGAATTAGCGAAATCGGTCCAGCCGTTCAGGCGTGATGCCGTGACCAAGGGAAATAGGGATTCATTTTTATATATATAGATTTATAGACTCAGTCAAAAGGGGGGTGTTTCTTGAGTCTTTTATTAAAAAAGAAATTTCTCCCTCCTATCATTGTTTAAAATAATAGCTTTTATCACATTAATCAGTTCCATAGGGATAGAAATAACCTTTAAATGTTTCCATAGAAACAATGGCTTGTTTAGCCGCACATAAAAACTAGTTGTCAAAACTTACTGGTTAGAGTACAATGAATTGATTAACCTCGTGGCCTGCCTGGTGCCCTGTCTCATTGAGAGTTGAACACCTAAATGTGATACAAGCTACATTTTTAGTGACTTCCAACCATTGTCACTATTGATAAATATAAAAACAACAGTAAATGTAAATAAACAGAATTTATTCCTAAGAATCTTAAACATATTTCTTAATTGTTACCTAGATAATAGCTAGTAAGTAAGGTACCTATGGTATGCTGAGCACAGCGCAGCGGTAACAATATATCAGTGAAGCGTTTTATACTAACTAGTGGTGAGCGTGGAGAGGGTGGTACGGCTAGAACTTCCTCATGGAGCGCAGCTTGTTGTTGCGGCGCATGCCGGCCGCGCGCACGCGCAGCCAGTAGGCCTTGGAGTCGGGCTCCAGCGCCTCCAGCGGCGGCGCGCGCCCCGTGCGCAGCGACCACAGCCACGACGGGTACTCACTGTCCTCCTTTATCTGAACACAACACTCAGCTTACCACCACTAATACCACTTTTAACAGGGTCTACTCTAGATATAGATAGACTCCGTATAGGTATGATTAAAATGTGAAAAGATTTGGTAAAGGTAAGTTATGATATATTAGTATGGGTGTATAGTAGGTACCTGCACGTCCTCGCCCGTGGTGTAGATGTTGGAGCCGCAGACGAAGGCGACGAGCCGCTGCGGGTCGCTCTCCACGGGCAGCTGCCTCTTCTCCACGGCGCCCAGCTTGCCGCCCTTCTTCTTGCCTTTGCCGAGACCCATCACACCTACACACACGGACATCTCTCATTAGAACTTTACTGCATCACCCTTGCATATTACGTAGTATTCTTCGAGATAGGTATCGATGTGAAAGTTGATTAGGTAGGATCTTGCCTCCAGCAGCAGACGTAGTTTTCTTCGCGGCGAAGAGCGCTGCGGCTGTGTGCAACTGAGCAGCGGGAGAGTAGCTCGTCCCGCCCAGTTGCAGTAATGTTCGCAATATCGAAGCCGAATACATTTTTACCACACACAATACACTTCCAGTCACAAAACTACATCAAAACAGATCAAAACAAAATACTAATTTTTGTGGTTAGAAGTAGGTTTATACTAGGTAGGAACCAGCTGATCGTGCTGATGACATTGACATTTTTTGTTTATTCTTTTTTTTATGAAATTTTAAGTTGCTTCTGTCAGCTGTCTAATTGACATTGAATGCAAGTCAACCGCTGTCGACTCCACTGTTTTGCACTTTTCATTTTGTGAATTCACATCACATCGTAAACAATTAAAAATCTTACAAACTACGCCTGTTTGAGGTAGGTAAGTGTGTATTTAAATTTGTTATTGATACATGATTATGGTACCGTAGCATTAGTACGACAAAGAACCGGTTATGTGAAGGCAGCTGAGAGGCCCCAAAGCTGTACTCCGCGATCATCCGCGAATGCGGAAAACCCTTCTCTGGGTTTTTGTTGATGACTAATATCGTTTCACTTGAATTTATCGCATCAGGAGCGCGCGCCGCAGTCTCCGCGCACTATCCGCCTGCGACGACCCCGTCCGCCGCTCTGTTCTCTGTGCTAAGGACTAACTTGTTGCTACTATGTTTTCAAGCTCGCATTCCGATAGATTCGCAGACTTTGACGACGACTGGTTCAAGGTTGGTGGTGGTTTTGTGCAAATGCCCTAAATAAAGTAGCTTACACCTATATTAAATTCTTGTCGTGTGTGTGTGTGTTTACTTATGAATGTGCAAATAAGATGAGTTGTGTGCACACACCACATTGGTTGTTGCTTATCCAAGGCAATAAGACCAGCACGCCTGGGGGAATCCCCTTGCTTGAGGAAGGGCCCTTGAATCAATCCTGTGATTAGACATCTCACTAGATAGCTTGTGACAGCAGCATGTATGTACCTATAGTGTTGTGCTTAGTGATTTAGTTTAGATTGCTTGTGGAATGCTTACTATTTGCAGTGTTACATACGCATCTACATTATCTCTTATCATATAACTTTATATTTTATCTCAATATTTTAATGAACTTATAGAAACATCTACTGAGTCAATATTGCATCCTGCCTCATTTTAGTTACCAACTGTACAGAAAAAGCCTTTGTTTACTGTATGAGTCACTTATCTTCTTTAATTATTGTGTAATTGTTCTTTGGTATCTTGACTTGGATAGAGTGATAGGTATCAAAAAAGGTTTTACATTGGAAAATACTTCAGAAGAGAACCTAATAGCTTTTGTTTGGCTAACCATGTAACCATGTATGCATAGTTCTCAATGGTCGGGATCTCTGTTGTAAAAGACTTGAATAACATTATTTCATAATGGAAGTTGAATTTGTGACCACTAACATACAGATACTGCAAAAGCATGGGTGACAAGAACATTTTTATAATTTCGATATTTTCTTGTATTCCTCATTTTCATATTAAAATTACAATTGAATGAAATATTAATGATAAAACAGCCATGATAGATTCATATTAAGTTGGTTGAGATCTAAGGAACCCTGTTGAAATGATATGTTGTTGATTCACAGGTTGTGTTTGTCTATGATATTACTAACTAGCGACCCGCCCCGGCTTCACACTGTTTTATTATACGTATAAACCTTCCTCTTGAATCACTCTATCTATTAAAAAAAAATCAAAATCCGTTGCGTAGTTTTGAAGATTTAAGCATTCAAAGAAACATAGGGAAATAGGGACAGAAAAAGCGACTTTGTTTTATACTAGGTAGTGATGATAGTGATAGTGTCTATTCAGTTTAAAGGTCCAGCCCGTGAAGCCAACACATACCTATGTTGATAACTTGATGCTACTATTACAACTAAATTGAGTGGTATTGTACTATTCAGAAACAATGAACTTGAATACTGGTATTGTTAATGATGGTGTGGGTATGAGCATGAATGTCCGTGTAGCCAGTCCTGGATTTGTAAACAGGCCGTATAGGCCGCGGCCTAGGGGCGGCGGCGTCCTAGGGGGGCGGCAGCGTCATAGGGGGGCGCCAGATTTCAGAGGACGGTCACTCGATTGCAGACACTAAAATTGTATGTCTATCGGGGGGGGGGGGGGGGGGGGGGCGCAGCTAATAATGAACGGCTCTGTACATGGGGCGGCGGAAAAAAGTGGCCTACACTCATAAAAAATATAAATCCGTCAATGTAGCTGGTGTCTGTGTTTGCAGGAGCACCGAGAGCACCGAGAGCACGGGCCGCCCGTGATGGAGATCGTGGTGAGCCTGGGCGTGGTGGTCGCGGTCGCGGTGCTCGTGGCGCTCTGCTGCAAGTGCTGCTGCGGCTCCCGGAGCAAGGGCCGCGTGCTGCACCGTAAGTACTGGCTCCCGGAGCAAGGGCCGCGTGCTGCACCGTAAGTACTGGCTCCCGGAGCAAGGGCCGCGTGCTGCACCGTAAGTACTGGCTCCGGGAGCAAGGGCCGCGTGCTGCACCGTAAGTACTGGCTCCCGGAGCAAGGGCCGCGTGCTGCACCGTAAGTACTGGCTCCCGGAGCAAGGGCCGCGTGCTGCACCGTAAGTACTGGCTCCGGGAGCAAGGGCCGCGTGCTGCACCGTAAGTACTGGCTCCCGGAGCAAGGGCCGCGTGCTGCACCGTAAGTACTGGCTCCCGGAGCAAGGGCCGCGTGCTGCACCGTAAGTACTGGCTCCCGGAGCAAGGGCCGCGTGCTGCACCGTAAGTACTGGCTCCAGGAGCAAGGGCCGCGTGCTGCACCGTAAGTACTGGCTCCCGGAGCAAGGGCCGCGTGCTGCACCGTAAGTACTGGCTCCCGGAGCAAGGGCCGCGTGCTGCACCGTAAGTACTGGCTCCCGGAGCAAGGGCCGCGTGCTGCACCGTAAGTACTGGCTCCCGGAGCAAGGGCCGCGTGCTGCACCGTAAGTACTGGCTCCCGGAGCAAGGGCCGCGTGCTGCACCGTAAGTACTGGACCGCGGAGCAAGGGCCGCGTGCTGCACCGTAAGTACTGGCTCCCGGAGCAAGGGCCGCGTGCTGCACCGTAAGTACTGGCTCCCGGAGCAAGGGCCGCGTGCTGCACCGTAAGTACTGGCTCCCGGAGCAAGGGCCGCGTGCTGCACCGTAAGTACTGGCTCCCGGAGCAAGGGCCGCGTGCTGCACCGTAAGTACTGGCTCCCGGAGCAAGGGCCGCGTGCTGCTCCGTAAGTACTGGCTCCCGGAGCAAGGGCCGCGTGCTGCACCGTAAGTACTGGACCGCGGGGTGTCTGCGGACCCCCGGCGGGAGACCGGTGGACCCCGGTCGAGGTGCACGGCCGCCTCGCGCTGAGACGGTTCTAGGGGGCTCGAGAAATATACTAACTAAAATGATAGACAGGGTGTTAGTGTAAACAGTCTTGTCTGGAAACCAGAGGTTGAGTATCATGAGTAGAGTATCAATTTGAGAATTATTTCAGGTTTTCAATAGTCGAAAAAAAAAATTATACTTTTTGTAATAGTTAGTTTGCCTGAGAGTGTGTATCTGTCGCAGCGCCGCCCGACCCCGCGCTCGGCGTGCCCGGCGGAGTGCACGGCGTGCCCGGCGGAGTGCACGGCGTGCCCGGCGGAGTGCACGGCGTGCCCGGGGGAGTGCACGGCGTGCCCGTCGCCTACCCTCAGCAGCAGTACAACACCGTCACGGGTGAGCACACTCAGTATATGTCCCACCCCACCACGTGACTCGCACTGCTTTTATTGTTTTATCTTATTTTAGAGTTACTTGTTTCTGGAATGGTTTCCATAACTATCATAAATTGAGAGTAGCATAGGATTGCTCCTTGCATACTCTTCTCTGATAGTGGTGTGGTGTGCTGTTGTGTTTTGTTTCTAATGAACTACCTTTAAGTTTTCACCCTCTCAGCCCGTCAGAATGTAATATCACCTGGGTTGAATGGTGCCTGCCCAGCGTTAGTATGTAATGTAGGTGTTGTGTAGAATGTGTGAGTGCTTGTGAGTCGAGCGCGAGCGCGGGATTCCCCTTCAGGCCACTGCATATTTGTATCATCAGCCATCAAACAGGCATCTTGCACTGCACTGTCTGCTATTATCACAAAGCGATTGCAAAATGTATGTGCACCCGTGCGAAGCCGGGTCGGGTCGCTAGTCATGACTAGAGCACGCCCGCCCGTTATCAAGGCACACCGTGGCTCCCCCCCCCCCGCGCCCCCTCCCCGTGTGTGTGACACACACATCCTGAGATAAGGGTGTCCTCTACTAACGAACATATATTATCTGAGTAGTTTCCGCGGAACAAACCTAAATAACTGATTAAATACTTAGTAGCAATTAGACAATAACTAAATGACGCAGATGTAAAAATAATGTTGGATAATCTAAACAGTACTATCTAGCCTCAAGAGTATAAGATGGCTAAACTGAATCACCAGACCCAACTGCATATACATGCCTGTATATTATATCAACAAAAGTATTAAGTTCAATTGTTAAGGAAATGGCTCCTTGTTTGGCCTATATTTTCAATAGTTGTATCGACGCAGGAGTTTTTCCTGATCTCATGAAATATAGTAAGTTAGTTCCTCTTTATAAATCTGGTAGCCACACTGATCCGGCCAATTACAGACCGATTTCAATACTTCCTGCAATGAGTAAAGTTTTTGAAAAAATTATTCTCACCCAGTTAACTTCAAGGGTAGATCGACAACGGATGCTGGTACAGTTCTATTAAGGATTATATTGGAGGCCTGGGATAAAGCCAAAAACAGTACATAAAACTAAATCTTATCAAGAAGGCATATTACTCCATAAATGATTACATCAATGACGTTACTGCTTGGCCAGATGTCGCTCAGTTCCACATCGACAATAGTATGTAATTATTTATAAGGCAAACATGTATTAGACACATAAGTTTTACACATACTAGTGGTTTCTATTTCGCCTCTTCCACTAGTGGACAAAAAACTGAGGCGAACTGAAAATCAATTATCACTTTATTTCTTATATTATATTGATAATTATGTACTTACCTATAGTATTAAATTTGACTTGTCTAAGTGCTTATTTTGTAAGCCTAAATAAATAAAGATATTGATTATTTGATTATTATTTGATTATACAGGGTTATAGGTATCTAATGATTAACCACTTAAAGGCGACTTGGGTGAATCAAGACTAACAACTTTTGTTCTATGACTTTTGCCAAAACGTAATACATCTCCAGTTTTAATTTTTTTTAGTTTTGGCGGGCATTTCTTTCAACCCCCGCTCGCCTCACCGCAACCCCTTTCTTTCCCTACTAGATTATGTATACGACATATAGGTCATATACCAAACTGATATGTCTCAATCTGCGACGCCTAGATAGAGCTAAGAAGATTAGAACTGGAAATTTGCTAATAATATTTTTTTTTGTATAGGAAAAAAAACATTGAATTAGAAAAAATCGTAGAACAAAAGTTGTTAGTCTTGATCTACCCAAGTCGCCTTTTCGAGGTTAATCATTAAACACCTTTAACCCTGTATACTAGAGGTAGATGCGCCCCGCGGCTATGGCCCCGCCCGCATGGAAATTACTAAATTTCAGAAATTTTTTGCTCGCCTCCTAGGGCAAGTTAAGTAAAATTTAAAAAAATACGTGTATAATTATTTACTTTGCAGTTTATTTATACCGAGTTTTGAGTGAATCAAATCAAGGAATAATATTTTTCCATACAACTTTACCACCCTATTTAACCCCTGAGAGGTTATTTAAATTTTACTATCCCATGTGTTTTTCTAGTTCATAAACTATTTACATACCGAATTGCATGCAATCTGAAGTAATTGCGGAGATTACTTATAATAAAAAACATTCACACAGACTTTCCCATTTATTATAATATGTAGGTTAGACAGTAAGATTTTACGACCTGAAAACAAAAACCTCTTATTGTAAGTATGTAAAACGTCAATGAAAGCCATTAATTTCCAGTACCGACGGGCATGATAGTGGGCAACGTGTCCAGCTACCCGCCCACCTCGCCGTACGGGGGCGGCGCGCCCTACCCCGCCGTGGCGCCCTACCCCGCCGCGGCGCCCTACCCGACGCCGGCGCCCTACCCGACGCCAGCGCCCTACCCCGCGCCCGCCGTGCCGCAGCCCGCCGCGCAGCCCAGCGCGCCCGACGCACACGGTGAGTCACTCATCGACATACTCCCGAGGCATGAAGAGTCTACGGGACAACGTGCGTAGGGTTTGTAGAGTCTGGAGTCATTGGGTCATTGCTCACAGCTTGAAATGAAATGAAATGAAATGAAATGTTGGTCCATTGTGTGACCGACGCGATGCTCGGTGCTGGTACCGTGCGCTGTGGAAGGCTTTCCGTACAGATGAAAATAACATCACATCACCTACTGCCACCACTAACATTATTCGGGTTCACTCATTGCATCGTGCACATTACGTTGACTACGCAGGTAAGGCAGGATAGAATCCAGATTAGATATAGAGTAGCCCCGATTAGATATAACAGAGGCAGCTGTGCTCTGTGATAATTACCATTGTTTAACATAACACGTGTAAATAACGATAGGAGAATGATACCTATGTGGAGTTGTCACGATGCTATCCGCAGCTATCTCAGTATGTGGTGTAGCGTCACCTGTTGATAGCAGTCTGTTAGCTGTCGCTGTGCCCCGTCGGAACCATTCATTGCGAATCTCTACCGCACTCTGATACAGTCAGGACAGTCAGTGTTCAAGGGATTAAGTACTAATTCATAATAAATTTCCCTCATGAAAGCGTGACTTGATATTAGCAGACATCTAATTCTAAAATTCATAACGCCTTTTAGACGTGATACCATCAAACTTCTAAGTCGACGCAATGAAGGGTTACATCAGTAGCATCTGCATATTTGGCAAGTAGCAAGGCCACAAGTACCTAAAGGAAGACATCAGAGAACAGTTTAGTAGTAGACTTACAAAATGTAACGGCACAGTGCGTCTGAGTGGAAACAGAAAAGTAATTGCTTATTACTTACTATAATAGAATAGTAATCACTTGCGCTATGAGCCCACGCTCAAACTAAGTTCCAATATAATATTTGTTCCAAGATAGTAATGGATCTCGTTCAAAACCTAACATTTTACTGAATTTGAACCTATAAAATAGTAAGAACGTCACCAAAGCAAAGGATCATCATTTGATTGCGTGTCGGGCTGAATGCGTCTCCTCACGTGTTGCACGAGTGAGGAGACTAACGTGCCTGTGTAGGACGCAATGTGAGCGGTCGTTGTATCACGACACAAGCGTGCACTCTGCGAGTCGAGCGCTGCGCGATAGTTAGATGATAGTGCGCTGACTGTGCCGGCCGGCGCGGCGGACTGGCTGCTCGGGGCTATACACACCACAGTCCGGCCGAGCCTCAGTGTCCCTACCGCGGTCCCTCCTCTTCGTATCTGTACATAACACGTGCCTGTGGTGTTGCTAACTGGCTTGTGTCCGCAGCTGTCCTGGGGACGGGCCCCCCGCTCCCCCCGCCAGGCTGGCTCCCGCACGGTGAGTACACACGGACACAACACACGTGTGCCTGTGTTTGTACACAGTGTAGAATGTTGCTGTTAATGATTGCTCTTCAATGTTACATAAATTAGAATAGAAGGCGTGTTTGTACTCTTTAGGATTTGCGAATGGCTAGAGATTATTAGATATGAGTGGTGTTTATTTATTGCATACTTGTACATTATCATTATTTAGCTTTAGCATGTACCCTGTAAGGGCGTAGCAATTGATTTTGTGTAATATTAGATACATTTATTTATTTAATGCTACAAATATTACCGTCGGAAAATACATATACGCAATGTCAGTAACAAGCATCAAAACAATTGTAATAGGATATGTCAATATTTGTACTCATCACCATGTGTTGTTGCTCTCAATGCAAGATATGAATGCATCGCCCGTGCTTGTGCCGGAATGTCCCCGGCTCTATCACTGACGTTATACCTGCGTAGTGCAGTGAGCCTGCGATAAGTTATACGGAGAGCTGTGCGAACTGCCCTTCCTTACGGATGTATATATGTTGGTTGATGTAGCTATGTACCTAGTAGATACGTGTAGTTTCCTATTCATTTTATCATTATTATACACAAATACATAATATATTATAATCCTTTTGTATGTCCTCATCATTTATAAACAAATAATGCGTAATCTGGAGTGCTTTAACGATCTCCGCGGTGACGCGAGAGCTCGCGGGCTCGCTTCCTGCCGTCGCTCTACAGATGTATTGCTCCGGGTGTTTCTATGTATCATTCAAATACACTATCGTAATAGTGTGCTACCTGTGTGTATAATGTTCAAGGTGTAATGTGTGTTTGTCTACACTAGTGTGTAACCAGTCTGTGTTGTTCGCAGCGCTGCCGCCATCGTACGAGCAGGTGATGTGCTCGGAGATGAAACACGCGACGCCCTACAACCCGACGCACGCGCCGCGCTAGCACGCGACGCCCTACGACCCTACGCACGCTGCGCCCTACGACCCTACGCACGTAACTCCCTACAACACGACGCACGTAACTCCCTACAACACGACGCACGCTACGCCCTAGAACCCGACGCATGCTGCGCCCTACAACCCGACGCCCGCCCCCCGGCCCCGCATCACCCGTAGCTACAGCGCTGCCTCTCGCGGGCTCAGAGCGGGACGGCACGAGACGCGACCTCTCTCTCCTCGCTCCGGTCTGAGCGCGGCAGGCTGGAGCGTGCGGCTGTAGCTGTTGCTATACACTCGTATTCATATGCATTTATTCAATCGTAGGTATTGATATTAACTATACACTTGATGTCGTTAAAGCTATTTCAAACAGATTAAATTAAAATGAATACCTAATGTCAACAAAGTCATACAAGCTGATGTATCAGGGCATTGGTATTAAGGGCTTAGGGGAGTTGTATAAGGGCACTAATGATTAGTGTCAGTAGTGCGAGGTCACGCACCCCGCGCCACATCACGTGCTGTGCGTCACTACAGCTCAGTTGCACGCTGCGGAGGTAAGAGCGAGCGAGTGTAGCGAGCCGGTTCACGTACAGATTGCGTGCCTTGATATTGGTGCGATTGCATCGACATAGTAAACTAACGATTGCGATCACTTTTAAAAAACATAAAACACGGTGAATATAACATTAAAAGTAGGTTAATAACTTTAATACTAAGACAATTACAATCTAAGAACAGAAACAGATACTATTTTGAATTATAAGTGAATTGTAGTGTTGATTGTAATATTAAGATCAGACAAACCAAGTTGCAATGATCGCTTTGGCTGCAATGTGAGGCGGTGTGTGGCGCGCGCCATTGTTCATTGCGTAAGTACCTACCTTCGAGTAATGGATACAAATATACCTAGAGGTAGTAGGCACTGCTAGTACATAATGTCGGCCGATTGTAAATAAACAGTGTCATTTGAACGTAACAAACATACTGTAAAGGACTGAAAATATGTAAAGGTGGGTACTGACCAACGTTACGAGGTGCAATGTAACATATTACACAGCGAGCATTCGTGCAGTCAGTACGTCGTGTTACGGCAAACGTAGTATTGCTAGAATCGTTGTGACAATACGAGATTCTAGCAATAATACGTTTACCGTAACACGACGTACTGACTGCACGAATGCTCGCTGTGTAATATGTTACATTACACCTCGTAACGTTGGTCAGTACGCACCTTTAGTCTGTAAAGATTATTAAGAGTTAGTTATTTTTGTGATACTTCAGGGATTTGTTATGATACGTATGTGCATATGTATAGTAGTAAAAGGCAAGAAGCATTCATATATTTGTTATGATATATATTGTAATATAATGTGAGCCGCCTGCGAAGTTACGAACGCGCTCTAATGTAACACGGTACTTATGTAAGCCCGGCTTTATTGTGTAAGTGCATTTTATACTTTATAACTTACTCGGATAGGTTTAAGTTCCACTGCTCTTATGATGATGTATCCTGCGTTGTCTTATTTTATATATAAGTAATAGTTCTACTTTGTACTGTTCAGTTGATTCCTTTGAGTTGTATATCACACACACTGACTGGACGGTGTGACGTCACACCGCGCACGCTCCTGCGAGTGAGCGGGACGGCATGAGGGGTGGCGTCCCCCTCACTCGCATTGTAGCAGCTTATAGGTTTATAGATATCAACATATACAAAGAGATGAAGTTTGCTCGCTTAGATGTACTCGTGGAAGGTATAATGTCCAAAACAGGAGATGCAATCGTAGGAATAGTTAAAATAAATCCTAATTAGTCCAGTCAGTTAGATTTTAAAGAAGTAGGGGGCATGTATTTGTCTTTTGTAAACATACTCTCATCGTTATTATAAACAGTAAATTTGATCATGACCATTACTTTACTTGATATAATAATCGTTTCATTACTTGATATACTATAGAGGAGTGCCCCCTAGTTCCAAGTATACACACATAAATATATACTTAGAGAGTTAGTTACCATAAACTAAACAGGGTTCATTTATATTTACTAATAACAGGTTCTGAAGCGCTCTTACTGTTGGAATGAATTTAAATGAGTTACAGAAGTTGTTTCTATAACTTGAACATAAATTAATGCATCTGATAAAACTCACTGTGTGTGACATTCTTTCGAACCAAATGTTATTTTTGTAACGTAACGATAATGATTATATTTTTTGAATTGTTTATATAAAATAAGTTAGGATTGGTACCTTGGTATAAGTTGTCTCTTCCTACTTCTTCTGTCATGTTCTAGTTATGTAAATGAGATTTGTAATTATCTAAGATACAACAGTCTGACTTAAAAACTCAAACTTTCCGCCAAAGCGATACTTTCATTATAATTCCATCGACGAGACTTCGGCACCTTCTTGCTAGAACGTGCGATGTTTGGAATGCTCACTGCAGACGTCTTCAAGTCTTATGAAGTGGAAGGAAGCTGTAGTCATTGTATACTGTAGCTAATTTTAATTAAGTAATTAATTGTAATTCATTATTTCTTTGAAAAAAGTTAATGCTCCAAGTACATGCGTAGTACATGTCAATGCGTTAAAATAATAGATTGTTGTCTCGGTGAGGGAACATTCGTGAATTACTAAAGATTTAAATAGTATAGCATCATATGCGAATCAATATTGTTAAAGTACAAAATGATTCAGCAGAAAATTCAATTTAAGGGTCGTACCACACATATGTGCACCGCATCTTTAGACTGACTCTGACACGCGCGTGAAGCGACATCTACGAACATCTTGTATGATTCGAAACAGAGCGGGAGACGCCCTTTAACCTCTGACTGAGAAGTAGTTGAGAACAGTTTGTCTACTTAAGTTGAAACCAGAAGATTATTTGATCGGTGTTCAAATACT
Organism: Eupithecia centaureata; assembly: GCA_944547425.1. Classification (NCBI taxonomy): domain Eukaryota; kingdom Metazoa; phylum Arthropoda; class Insecta; order Lepidoptera; family Geometridae; genus Eupithecia; species Eupithecia centaureata. Next base: position 11,241,432 of record OX155699.1, on the reverse strand, counting down.
TCAAATTATATTGATATTTGTACTATTTTTTGTGATGCGAGTCAAACACCCCTCGGGAATATAATTTTTACTGGACCATCTTGCAACCATTATCATCATACGATGTCGAATTAATAAATAAAAAAAATCTCGATTTCAAATAAACTTACAGTCAAACTATAGATCCTCCCTCTCCAGTTAAAACGCCGCTGAGCCATTTTTAAAGTCACATCGTGAGAAAGTCAAGGGTCTCCCTAAGATGGCTAACAACATGATTCTGTGCGTATAAGTGTGGAGTGACCCGCCTCAACACGTCACAGTAAGTCGCGCCCCATGTAAGTGCCTTCCCACTGGGGCGCTCCTACCTAGCTAGCTACATTCTAAACAGAGACAATATGCGATAACCTTAGGTATTTGGTGCTCTACTTACTATAAGTATTAGAGATTTAGAGGAAAAAGGCGTTTTTGAAGGAAATTGTACCGAGCGCTCGCTTAAGGTATTTATTTATCTAAAGTTATAATTCTAGTTAGGTAGATAGGTAATGATGAAATTCATGTGTGTACGGAAAAATATTAATACTTATAAACCCAGAAATTCAATATTGTTATTGGAGTTACAATAAACAAATTGAAATAAAACTTGTTTCATTTGTAAGGTACTGTCCCAGATAATATACCTAAATGGTACAGGTACGATCAACGAATGCTCTAGCTATAAGGGCTCCCACACAAAACTGCGATTTGGTGCGATGCGATGCGATGTGATGCGATGTCACACGAACTTGATTTGCGAATTTCTGCGATGCGAATTTGTGCGGCGAACCGTTTTGTAGGGTAACCATACCTTCAAGTTTAGTCAGCCGTATTGGACGTGTTTTTAGGAAGCGTAAGATGGATCCCAAAAAGATAATTGAACCGATTTAAGCAAAAATGATCCAACCCACACAAACCTCATTTCGAGATAATCGATATTTAAGTTTGTGGCGGTATTTCTCTAGCTTTGTAATACAAAATGTTGTTATTTTAATTTAATTTAATGCTATGTAAACTCAACTTTTATGCTATAAATAATATGAAGAATAAATTGTAATAGTTTAGTAGATAATTGGGAAAACTTGCGCCTGGATCATTATTACAAAATTAATTTTGTATGGAAAGAGCTATTTAGGGTGCAAAAATTAAAATGCAAAAATGATTCAAAGTGTGATAAAAATTAGTAATCATTTTTGTGTTTTAAAAGACAAAACAAACAAAATTGGCCCTACTCCTCGTCCAAATCAGAATAAGGTTCATCACATAAACCATCTACATCGTCTATTATTGCAGCTTCCCTTCGGTTTCTTAAATTAATCAAATCAATCATCTGGTATCTAATATTAGATCTGCTGGCCCTGTACTTATTTTATTTTATTTATTTATTTTTCGTTAAAGTACGAAACACACAGAAGCCGGAGGCGAGGCGGAGGCGAAGGCGTGCGAGTTGTATTCTATGGAATCCTATGAAAGCCTACACACACACCGCAGGCCGTGGCGAACGCGGTGCCATAGGAAAAACCGGCACGCCTTCGCCTTCGCTACGCCTCCGGCTTCTGTGTGTTTTGAACTTTATGGTTTATTTCGTTTACGTACTTAGATGGAATAGCAATTTCAAATATTAACTTGTCAAAGCTTAACTTGTTTTATATCATCATCATCATAATCAACCTATATTAGTCGACTGCTGGACATAAGCCTCCCTTAATGAGCACCATAGCTCCCTGTCTTCAGCTTGACGCATCCAGCATCTGCCAGCAGTCTTTCGCAGATCGTCATCCCACCTGGCCGGAGGGCGTCCTATACTACGTTTGCCAAGTCTCGGTCTCCACTCAAGAACACGTTTACCCCAACGGTTGTCGGTTCTTCGCGAGATATAGCCGGCCCACTGCCACCACTTCAGCTTGCTAATTATTTGAGCTATGTCGATAACTTTGGTTCTCTTTCGGATGTATTCTTTACGAATCCTATCCTTCAGAGAAACTCCGAGCATAGCTCTTTCTATAGCTTTCTGAGCTCTTTGAACTGATGGACCAGCTTAATATTATAGTTTGAATCATTGTAGCAAAATAGAACGGTTATATGTTAGGGTAACCAAAGCAACACAAAAATGATTCAAGTGGCATGAAACACATTTTAAAAAATGGTCTTCGACATGACAGTTGTGGGTTGGATCATATGGATTTTCCACATTTGTGAACATAGAGGTGTGAGTCTTTGATATGTTAAAATATACCTTATACTGATTACATAGGTTAAAAAAACTCGAAATTGACTAGGTTGTGGGTTGGATCATTTTTGCATAAATCGGTCCAATTGCACTGCTGTTATTGTTAAATAGATATAAAAGAAAAAGAAGATTCTGGATTCATCCATTTAATACGATTATGAACACTGAAGGGAACTATTTTACTCGAAATTACTATGAGTTGAGAACTGAAGCAGTTTTTTTTTACAACACAAAGAAGGCGGCTCAGGCAACGCGCATCTTTCGCTAAAGTTGTCTCAGAGCGGACTAAAAGGGGGGTCACCAAGTATGACGTTATATGACAGGAATGCGCGATGCAAATGAGATCGGACGTTATCGTGCGAGCTCGCAGATATTTGCGATGCGATGCGAGCTCGCAGTTTTGTGTTTGAGCCCTAATAGTGACTAGGTCTGTCTGTCGACGCATCAGGACCTATACACTAGCCAAACTCGATGTAGAATGTTTGTAAACAAACCACGACACAAAAAACTAAAATTCACTTGCTTGGCGTCGAATTTTAGATATGAGTGTACGAAATATTTAGTGAAGGAAGGATCTTAAATCGACAAGTAATGTAAATTGCGTATAAAAAGGCGCGGCAACAGAGTGTATTTTAGGTCAAGTATGGGCGGTTTGTTTACAAACATTCTACATCGAGTTTGGCGGATGTATAGGCACGTACCACGGACGTGATGTGCTCTGTGGCGGTACACTACACAGCAACGCGAGTAGGTACAAGGTCGGAAGCGATCAGACATGTCGGAGGAAATGAGACGATGTCGAAATGTCATATCGTACTAGTACTTTTCAATGATGCATCAACCGAACTCGAGGGCGTGTCCAAGAGTCCTGTAAGGTCTCACGCCTAAACCTAGGTACATGAAAAAAACACTAAGTTTGTGATTATAATTGAACTCCAAACTCAGTAAATACTTGTCGTCGTAAGAGCCAACTGAAGAAATCTAGCAGAGGAAAGTCAAAGGCTTCCCTTTCTGGCAATCCGCCTTGGTATTGTGATTATGGTACTATTCTATAAATAACTGTATTTATGGGTTTGACCTTACTACCCGAGTATCGTGAGTAAAAGGGGTATTACACTACGATAATCAGGGACCCTAACTAAGAGTGGTGTAATAAGATTTAGGGTCCTAGGGGACGGACCCAGCAAGCCTTGCTCCCTAATCGACCTAACTACCGGGCCCTGAATAACGTGTACCTACATAGTGTAATACCGCTTTAAAAGCGTGGGGTTGGTTTGGACTTGTCTTAGGCAGGCATGCTCAGAAGAGGACGTAAACCGTATGACGTTTAATGACCACACGAGTGCCTACGGAATGGCAACACCGTCGAGGAACATTTTATCTTTTCTCTTAAATAGTCGTGATCGCAAGTGATAATACCAAAGATTGATGGTACTAGTTGGTCGGGAGCGCAACAGACTTCGATAAGGTTAGGCAGGGCACCTAAGCACCGATTCAACTCTCTCGTAATATCTGAATGTCAGTTGGTGTTCGCTCCAGACAAGTACGTAGCGCGCCTCATGACGCAGGTGATGAGTCACGCGACGTCACGCGAGGCCGGTCAGAGAGGCTCGATCTAAGAACATTCCAGGAATGTCGACGTCCAGCCGACGTGCGAGGAGGGCTCGAGAGCAGTGTCACCAGGCGGGGGCAGTCCGCGGCGGCGGGGGGGCTCCTGGCGGTGCGCGCGCACGTCCTCCGGCGCCGCGGCGGCGCGCCGCTCGTCCTGACCCCGGGGCTGCCGCTCCTCGCTCCACACACCTACCTACCTTCCTCAGCTGCCCGTTTATGGGTCTTGTCTTGATGTCTACAACAGACTCACATAGGAGCCGAGTTTGGAGTCTAAATGCGGTTAGGAAACTTGGTCGGTCGGTAGTTAAATATTGGAGTTATTTATTATATTGGTACAGCTGCCGTCACAGAACCAAAATCAAACAAGGATGAGTGGATATCATCATCGTAATCATCAACCTAAAATAAATAGTCTTCTGCTGGACATAGCTTGTACTCCAAATGCGGTCAGGAGAGTAGGTACTACATGTAGATAAATACTGGAATTATTAGATAAGTACCTACAGCTCACAAAACCTAAATCAAAAAAGGATGAGTGGACATCATCATCATCAGCCTAAATTAGTAGTAGGCCTACCATAATGAGCACCATAGCGCCTTGTTTTCGGCTTGCCGCTTATGTTGTCATGCAGTTATAGGTAGATATATTATGCAATTAGGAGTTCCCTTCTCCAAGAGTGGCCATCCAGCTCTACTCAACGAATATAATATATTATGTCCTTACTTACCTGCTATAAAAAACTAAAAATGGCTACGTAGGCATATCTGTATCATCTTTTTGTTTGACTACGTGCCATCCCTACGCACGAGTGCCGTGTGGCGCCGCGGCGGCGCGCACTTGTTGCCTGTCTCGTCTACATCCCCTCCTTCCATACACCCCTGCCCCCCACTCGCCCCCGTTCGTCCTGGAGAGGACACAAATAGTTCGCGAAAAATAACACATTCTCCATTAAATAAAATAAGGCAGGGATGCAACCAGGAGGGTCGGAGGGGCTGGAGACACACGGGTGAACTGAACACGTTGATTCAAACGTGACGTTCTTGAATCAACAACGGTCACTACGACAAGTCGACGTCATGCACCGCACTGACCGTATGATATACAGGGTGTATGAATTTTATGATAGGGTAAATCGCCAATCAAGTATACCTATTGTAAGGTTGGGAGGAAGGAATGAAATTAACAATTGCTGCACGGATCCATAGTGGACCGGCTATTTTCCTGATATCATCGTCCAATGTTTTAAATTGTCTACTTCCCTCATTTTATATATCTCGGGTACCATTTGGTTATCAATTTTGTCCATTTCTCTTTTCTTTCTCTTAGCATATTATTATGTCAAGTCCATCGCCATTTTAACTGTCCTTAATGTAAGAAAGGTGTTGAGAAGGCGCCCCTAGGACTCGAGGTCCGGCCCTGGCTGTGAGTCACGACTCACGCATCAGGCAGTCGATCTCGGAGGCGCCGCGATCACTGCGCTCCTTCGGCGGCGGCGCGGAGCTGCCAGCTCAGGGACATTCAACCTTTTACACGGGGTTTTGATCAAAAGAAAGTGAGATGATTAAGCTTGTTCCATTCGTTAATAGTTAGCGGCAGATGAGCGGGGTCGTTGACCTGGGATCTTGAGACAACAGACACCTTTCATAAATCACGTAAGTGCATTTACCGCTTTAACTTAAATTCAATGTTGTTAATTTTATTCTTACTAACTATACCTGGTTTTACTCAGGTAATCAGCTTTCATCAAGTTCTCACATGCGCCATTTTTCAAAATTAAAACCCTCATTTTACAATCAAGATAATTATTTTAGAAAAAAAAGGTATTATTTATTAGGTATTGTAACTTTCTCCTCAATGTATCAGCATTAGCTACCTATATCAATAAGATCGTTAATTCATTTAGCAGTGAAAATTTTAACCGAGAAATTTGGTTGGTCTTGCATAAATAGGAATTTAGTCCAACACCGGGTATCGGGGTAAAACAAGGACCCGTCCACATTTATAATACACTTTTTAAAATGACGCGCGTGAACGATCTACTTGTCCACGAACGCTACGAGGAACTAAATCAGTAAATCAGCAAATCAATATCTTTATTTCTTTAGGCTTACAAATTAAGCACTTAGACAAGTCTAATTAATTTAATACTATAGGTACATAATTATCAAAATAATATAAGAAATAAAGTGATAATTGACTTTCACTTCGCCGAAAACTGGAGTCGCGTTGATGTCTTTTGTTTGCTACGCGGTGCCACGTACTGCGGTGCTACGAAGATCTACGTTAGAATATGTTTCTAACTAGTCCAGTCATTTAAGCTTAAATTAGGTAAGAATCTCGGAATTTGAGATACCCAGCTGTGATTCTGTAAATGCTTGTATATTGGCACCCTAAAAGTTGTCTCAAAACCTACCTATGGTAGGGTGTGCGCAACTATTAAATTTCAAGGTCGAAGGTCACAAAAATCCGTTTTCTGCGCTATTTTTGTAAATATCTCATTTCCCATGGGTTTTTTTGCTATTTGTACTTATTATCAATATTGTAGAATACCATGTAAGGCCCCTTTCTTGATTTATTTTATTTCTGTGTCCACGGAGCCATTCTGCGTCTTAGCGTCTGTCATTGTCAAATTGGAGTTGACAATGACAGCTCCAAAGTGACGTCTGTCTATTCTACTGTCTGCTCGCGTTGTCATATACCTAGGTGTCGACTCATTACTTTTTTTGTCACGGACCTCGAGGCTGGTTAGATTCCTACATAATCCTTGAATCCTCGTGATACCTCTTCAGCTGGTACGTATTCTGGCCATCAGCCTGTGCGTGGTTTCGCCAGCGGTCTGCCTAACCATCCGTTGTTTCTGTCAAACTCCAGGATCCTGCATTCAGACTCCCAGGGTTACCTCGTGGCATCCGTAGTACCGTGCAGTTGAAGTTGCCTGCCCGTGAGGCCGTGTCGTCTTCCTCCTACGTTTGGGATCGTTCGATCTCGATCAGGTATATTTCTATATAAATTTCTCAGCGCCACGTGTCGCTAGAGTTAGTACGCGTTCTGTCTATAATATATCTATTTTGTCCTACAGCTATCTGGCTGCAGGATCCAGCTGAGGGAGTGAAATCTTTGTATGTGCTGTCCCTGGGGAGTGGTCGGAGAGAGACCGCTCGGAGGCTGTTCGGTGCGGTTCAGTGCAAGCCCCTACCTTTGTGCCTGCCTGACCTTTGGACCGACAGCGCTAGCTTACTGGTAACACGGCTGGACCCTAGTCCCCGTGTCTCAATTATTACTTGTGCTGTGACCCAAAACTAACCTCACTCTGGAACCATCCGGAACCCTCTGTTACTTACTCCACTCGCTGAACATCATCCGTGCTATAAATTAAATAACTGTAGATTACTTCATTATCTGGTTGCTAAGAAGTTGAATGTAGGCTACCTCCCCCTGTTACTTTACTCTAAGCTCTACCGCTGATAATAATTTTACTTTACCCTAAGGCGCCCAACATTACCATACTTTCCTCATGTAAAATTTAAATAAAACTATGTTTATATTGTAACTCTAAAACTTTTATTTGTATACCAACCTCTCCACAACTATAGGTCCTTCCTCCTCCTTCTTCCTTTCCTCCTTCCTCTCACCCATCACTTTTAAAGCGTTACAGTGGCTGCCCAACTGGTAATCAACTCTTAGCAACCAATCTTCTTTTTATTTACCTAGGTCAAATCTTACTAACCAACAAATTACTTTGTAAAATATAATTGTTGTGTTTTACTTCCCCCGTGATTGTTTTGAATTTGTATTTTATTGTGTGTAGTGTAATCTATAAGATAAGTGCATATTATATGGTGTAAACTAGTAAACTTTACTAGTTAAACTTTAACTAAACAAACTAAACTTAAAAAACTTGTAAACATTACTTGTAAACTTTCCAGTTATTGTAATTCTTAGCAACCACATAGGTACTTTGAACTTTTTTTTTACTCAAATCTTTTACTAAAACTTTCTTAGGGTAACTACCTAAATACTGAATAGGAAACTTTTACAAACTTGAAACACTTGATTTATTGCATTTTTTCACAATAGTGTGGTAAAAACTGAACTTTGGCTTGTAGGAAGTTTTTTTGAGTCCATGATTTTTATTTCTTGAATTCAATTCAATTTTGGCTAGGATTTTTCTCTAATATTCTAGGAACCACTGCTAGGATGATCCTTAGCTTGATACATTCCTGGTTAGATTCTTTGCTTAATCATTGTGTTTTCTAGGATACCTGGTCATATTGAAACTTTGTTGAACTTGAATTAGTCTTGGTTGTTTTGATAAATAATTACTTCTTCTTGAATAGTGGTTGTTTTGGAAAATAACTACTTCTTGAATAGTGGTCGTATAGTTGGACATTGATTTACTTGTAATATTACTAAACTAACTTCTCTTCAAATAATAAACATAGCCTAAATATCTACACTTATTCTACACTATAAACAATAAACATAACCTAAATATCTAAACATTTCAGTGATCAATCAACAAATTAAATTATTAACTACTAATTAAATAAAACAAATTACTTGAATATACTACATACAGATCTTTCTATTTTCTATTTATTAGATAGTTGTACTCTTAAACAATGTCTACTAAAATAAATGTGGGTAGGTTTTCCTCACTAAAGCTGGCACCTAAATTTGTAAAATATAAAATGAATTCTAAACTATCTTATTATGCTTATTAGTTTACAAACTCTAGGATGAGCATGCTAGGAGCGCTGGGGTTTGGCCTGTAGGAACCTTGGAGCTTCTGCCTAATTATTCTTAGCAGGACTGACTAGTCTGAGGTGTACTGTTCTGAGGTACGCTGTTCTGATTCTCACTTTCACAATATTTTTTTGTGATCTTAACTTACTAGGAGTAAGTAGCTACTACTACCTACTCTCTCTAAAACTAAAACTTAACTTAAACTTAAATCTTAAACAGTTCTGACTGGGACTGTCTGACACTCTACTTAAACTTAAATCTTAAACAGTTCTGGCTGGGACTGTCTGGCATTCTGAATGCTGAAACGATCCCCGGACCGTAGCTATGGTTGCGTATCATTTGTCCTGGGTGTTGGTCTAAACTTGGTTTGTTGTATCCCTTTGAGGTTGGTTCTTTTTGTTGGAAGGCGCAGGCCCGCTACCTTGTTGGAGTGTCGCGTGGTTGGTCTCTTGTTACCACCACCCTTCACTTCCGCCGGCCTGTTGCGTGGTTTGTTAGATTAGGTTGCTTGTTTAGATTTAGTTGCATGCTAGTTTAATTAGATTAGGCGGTAGGTAGCTAGGAAGTAGGTAGGTTAGGGCTTCTTTATAGGTAACCACTACCTATGGGTTTTGTTCTTGTTCTGCAGTTTTTTTTCCAAGGAGTTGTTCCCTAATTGCCATTTAGCGGGTCGTGACTATTAAAATAAGCCAACACTGGGTATTTTAGATACACTCACTTGTTTGTTCTTGACAGTCTTTCCTTGTCTAAACACGTAGACTTCAAGAATCCTTGTCTGGAAGTTTCTAACACAGTATCCTCAGTTCTATAGAAGATACTGTGTCCGGTTGTGGAAGTGTGATAGTGTGATTTGTTAGTAGGGGGGTTGTATGAAAGTAAAGAATGAAAGAGATGATTTGTTTTGAGTGAGAATGCATGAGACTGCTTGGGATCTTCAATCCTAGGGAACTAAACTCACTAAGCTGTTAATACTTACTACCTACCATTAGTTCTTACTTTAGGCTAAATACTTGTAATTACTTTTGAACTCTGATACTTGTTTAGGTCATATTGTACACTATTTGTTACAGCTTATGCCTACTTGGTCTTAAATTTCTTACTTAACTGGATAGGTAGCGGGACTAAACCGTCGCTTGTTCATACTCAACATAGCTTAGAATTTTCTTTGTAACTGAACTGTTTTTTTTGTTGTTTATATTTTTCTTTAAAGTAGATTATTGATGCTGTTTCTTTTTCTGTTGTGGTTGTCGGCTGGGGGCAGCCGATCGAATTTCCTGCGTAAATTCTGCGGGGTTGGGGGTGTACTGTAAGGCCCCTTTCTTGATTTATTTTATTTCTGTGTCCACGGAGCCATTCTGCGTCTTAGCGTCTGTCATTGTCAAATTGGAGTTGACAATGACAGCTCCAAAGTGACGTCTGTCTATTCTACTGTCTGCTCGCGTTGTCATATACCTAGGTGTCGACTCATTACTTTTTTTGTCACGGACCTCGAGGCTGGTTAGATTCCTACATAATCCTTGAATCCTCGTGATACCTCTTCAGCTGGTACGTATTCTGGCCATCAGCCTGTGCGTGGTTTCGCCAGCGGTCTGCCTAACCGTCCGTTGTTTCTGTCAAACTCCAGGATCCTGCATTCAGACTCCCAGGGTTACCTCGTGGCATCCGTAGTACCGTGCAGTTGAAGTTGCCTGCCCGTGAGGCCGTGTCGTCTTCCTCCTACGTTTGGGATCGTTCGATCTCGATCAGGTATATTTCTATATAAATTTCTCAGCGCCACGTGTCGCTAGAGTTAGTACGCGTTCTGTCTATAATATATCTATTTTGTCCTACAGCTATCTGGCTGCAGGATCCAGCTGAGGGAGTGAAATCTTTGTATGTGCTGTCCCTGGGGAGTGGTCGGAGAGAGACCGCTCGGAGGCTGTTCGGTGCGGTTCAGTGCAAGCCCCTACCTTTGTGCCTGCCTGACCTTTGGACCGACAGCGCTAGCTTACTGGTAACACGGCTGGACCCTAGTCCCCGTGTCTCAATTATTACTTGTGCTGTGACCCAAAACTAACCTCACTCTGGAACCATCCGGAACCCTCTGTTACTTACTCCACTCGCTGAACATCATCCGTGCTATAAATTAAATAACTGTAGATTACTTCATTATCTGGTTGCTAAGAAGTTGAATGTAGGCTACCTCCCCCTGTTACTTTACTCTAAGCTCTACCGCTGATAATAATTTTACTTTACCCTAAGGCGCCCAACATTACCATACTTTCCTCATGTAAAATTTAAATAAAACTATGTTTATATTGTAACTCTAAAACTTTTATTTGTATACCAACCTCTCCACAACTATAGGTCCTTCCTCCTCCTTCTTCCTCCTTCCTTCCTCCACCTCTCATTTTTAAAGCGTTAAAACCAAATTCTCTACAAATTTTGTTTATATATTTTATTATACGTGAACCGTTTTCGAGATAGAGGGCGGAGAACGCGCGGTCACATCACTCCGCGGCTCGCCCGCATAGAAATTTCAGAAATTTATTGAACGCCTCCTAGGAGTAGTTTCGTCAAAATAAAAAATACGTGTTTAATTATTTATTTTGTAGTTTATTTATACCCAGTTTTTAGTAAATTGAAACAAGGAAAAATTATTTTCCATACAAACTTAACCACCCTATTTAACTCCTTCAGAGGTTAAAATTTCCAAGTTTTAATAACCTATGTCCTATTCTAGGTCTTAAGCTATCTCCGTACCAAATTTCATCTAAATAACTTTAGTAGTTACGGAGTTTACCTATAACAAACATTCACACAGACTTTCCCATTTATTATAATAATAAGATAAGCCAATAAGGTTTGGGTTCAATAAAAATTGACAAATATCTATAATCATTATTTATCGATAGCTCATCAACTATACATGACGCGTTTTTGACCGGAGGCACCGGTTGACCTGATGTGATGTGACCGCGCGCTCTCCGCCCTCTATCTCGAAAACGGTTCACCGTATAAAAATTTGTAGAGAATTTTGTATTCTACAATATTGATGATAAGTACATATAGCAAAAAACCCATAGAAAATGAAATATTTACAAAAAATCTATTTTTGTGACACTTTGACCTTGAAATTTTATAGTTGCGCACACCCTACCATATGTAGGTTTTGAGACAACTTTTAGGGTGCCAATATACAAGTATTTACAGATTTACAGCTGGGTATCTCGAATTCCGAGGTGAACTTACTAAAATGACTGGACTAAACACATCTTAGGGGTGAGAATCAGCCAGTTCATTTAAAATAAAGGGCAAAAGCTCTATAATTAATATCACTGAACAGCTTAACTCTTCAGGTTTTGGCAGTTTCAAAGCCACGAGGTGTTATAGTGTAAGAAAAGTGGGGTCTCGTTAAAGTCTTTTATATGCTACGCGGAGGCGTCGTAGCACCGTAGCACGTGTTACGAAGGTCTACGTTAAAATATGTTTCTCGTTATGGGATAAAAAAGGGGAGGGGTATGGCCCCTTCCCTTTTTTATCCCATAACGAAACTTATAAAAGAAAGTTATAGATGTCAGATCAAACAAAACAAAATTATCTATAAAATGGCGAAATCTGCAACTCTCTACGACGTCTATTTCCAGAGATATTAAGAGTTTTGCGATTTTTCGCGCGAGTGTCCACTCGCGCAAGCGGCAACTCGCACAAGTGGTCACTCGCGCAAGTGTTTTTCCGCGCGAATGTCTTTCGCGCAAGTGTACCAGACACTGATTTTGGACATTATGGTATTTTTGGTTTTCACACACAGCAATGCCGAGAAATATTGAAAGTAATAATGACCGACAGTTATGGGATTAAAATCAAAGCAATGTGCTTTAATAGAAATAAAGTTAGCTAGTTTTCTGATCAGATAGTGCAACTTCAAAATGACACAAATTTGTGCCCACAAAAAGATTAAATGTCGACGAAATAAGCATCACAAAAGTACCTTAAAAGAGAAGTAATTTCTGTAAAAGGAAAGAAAATAGTTTTTAGTATTTAGATCGTCAGATGACAGAGGAAAGCTGAAAAACGAATCAACGACCTTATTTTCTCGCGCTGATATTTTGTCAAAACCACACGTTGTGAGATAGATTATGAAGAGTATGGCGTCGTGAAAAAACTGTCATTATAATACGAGATCATAGAGGGTGATGATGACACAAAAAAAGGAAAAGCGAAAGTTGTTCCTATATTAAATCTGACTCCGAAATTGAACTTGTAAGAAGTCATAAAAAAATGAATGAATGAACACATACCTTTTGAAATATAAAACTATACTTTAATTAACTTATATCTAAATCTTATTAAAAATAAACTGATAGATAACATGTGTGTTTATTGCACAGAATTTTTTTGCAATACCAAATCAAATAATTATTGGGTACAGTGCTTGTAGTATAATAAAAAGAGCTCATGAAAGTTGCACGGGGTGGGAGACAAATAAACTTAGATGAGTTTCATTCTTATCGTTGTGGAGGGTAAAACCGGGTACGGTACCAGATTTTGTAACACCCATGGAGCAAAATTGTTTTTTTTTTATAATTAGCTACTACATATTTCTGTTTCGTAATAAAGCTATAAAACAATTTAAATTGTGTGAATCATAAACCAAAGTTCCTATTCTATAATAAAATTGATCCGTGTATCTTAAAACTTATTCTTTATTTATGATTTTCCTTAGGGCCCGATCTTACCACACTTTCCCCTAAATGAATGGACGAGTGTAGTCAAATAAGTGTTGTGTTGCAGCATGTCAGGCGGTAAGGTGGTGAGCGGCGAGCGCGCGCGCAGCCACCTGGCGTACTACGTGGTGATGGCGGCCATGCTGGCGCTGCTGGCGCTGCTCTGCTGCTACGCCTGCTACTTCTTCATCTCCAGGATCAGAGGTCAGTCCGTGCCCACCTCTGGAGCTCTCTATGTACATATGCTGGAGGGGACTTACTATGGCGATGCATATATTTACTTCTGCTTTGTTATTTTAGTAACCCGCTCATTTTTGACCCCTTAGGATGAGAATTTAAAAATGTCTTTTGTAAAGGTACTATTCCCTACTAATATGAATAATAAGCACTTGACCAGCTGTTTAAGATATGCGTTGTCTGTCAGTCAGTTAGTTCTTTATGTACCAAGATAATTAATACATTGACATTCGGGGTTAATACACTTAGTTACTATAAATCGGTGCTGTTATTATTTCACCTATTCGTAATGCGTACAGTCAGCACTTGAACACCTATCAGTAGAGTGTCCTGTTTCCGTGAGCCTGTCGTATGAATAGCTCCGCGAGGGCTCAGTTCCACTGAAGCGTGTCTGACTGCTGCTCCCTCGTTGCAGAGCTGTCTGCGAGCGAGCTGCCGCCGCCGCACGCCACGACCTCGACGCGTTGCACCAAGGAGAAGGAGCAGCCGGCGTATCCCGTGCAGCCAGGTTACACTCACTCCACGCTCCGCATTTACAGTTTTAAATTTGGAAGTATGATCAAAATGCTGCTGAAGAAATGATCTTGGAATGGTGAAATGAATGCCTACGACTGATCGCAATTGATCTCATGTTAATGTAACGAAGGTCCTTTCGCAGAAAGCTTAGTATGGTAGGTGCAGTACTACCGACTGACTAAACTTTCAGAAGCTCGTTTCCTCGACGAAATGTGCCAGTCAGAGCCGGCGTTAGGGTTCCCCCTTAAGCATGGGTCTACGAACAACAAGTTTTAGATGGAATCTGTCGTCAGGAAATATGAATGTACTAGCTGATGCCCGCGACTTCGTCTGCACAGGAGTAGTATTTCGAGTATACTCGCGGTTTCAATTGCTTAATTCCCTTTCCCGTGGGAATTCCGGGATAAAAAATAGTATTATTATAGGCTACCATCTATCTCTGTGCCAAATTCCAGCCAGATCTGTTCAGCAGTTTTTGCGTGAAAGTGTAACAAACATCCATCCACCTACACATACTTACGAACTTTCGCGTTTATAATATTAGTAGGATAACTGTAAGCACTCATGCTACATTGTGTTCCAGTGGTGCGAGAGTCTGCGACGGCGATGGCGGCGCTGTGTCGCCAGCTGCCGGCGTCAGACCAGGTCAGACCAAGCGTCTCATCACTTCTACTCGGGCTGCTGGGACAGGGCACTGTGGTGCTCATTGCGGGAGGCCTATGTCCAGTTGTACCCCCACCCCTACATAAAACCCCACCCCAAGCTTTCAAGTCCTCTAGAAGTCTAGATAACCTGATATTCATTTGTAGTAGGAAAGCCTTCTGGGTCTGGTACACTTGCGAGAAAGACACTAGAGCGAAAAACATTTGCGCGAAGGACATTTGCGCGCTAAGATACTTGTGCAAGTAACCATTTACGCGAGTGGACACTTGAGCGAAAAATCAGAATATTCTTAATATTTATTTATTTTAATTTAATTTACATGGAAAACAAATAGCTTAATAATGCTTACATGAATACAATGGTGGTTAAACTAAAGCTTAACAGTTTTCACTTGTGGTTATTTAAATATGCCTAAACTAAAATACATTTATATCTTTCGAAATAGACGCCGTAAAGAATAGCGTCATTATGTAGGTAGTTTTGCTCTCTTTCTTTTGACATAATATACTGTTTTCCCATACCTCTACCCCTTCTTACATCATAACGAGAATAGTACATTGTTACCCAAGGGTTGAAGAGACGGGGCTTAGTATAGTTCGAGGGACTAAATAAGTTACTTTCACCCGAGGTAAACACTGTGCTTTTCATTACGAATACAAGGAAATATAAATAAAAAAAAGAGAAAACAAATTAATGAAATTGCCGCAATTTTTTTTATATATTAGTTCATCTAGGACAGGCGAAAGCCATAAAGACATACTGCCTTGTGTTTTGTATTTTTTGAATTCAGTGAATTGTCGCTAAAAAATTTTTTTTTTCTTCAGCCTTTGTCTTGCCATTATCATGGTTCAATAGTTACGTTATAGCTGTCAATTGAAATCTACTTTCCATATGGCTGAAAAGTATCACTTTCAACCCTTCAGGCAACTTCAGACCTACTTTCCGAGTATGAGTAATGAAAACATATTTTTCGTTCCGTCTCGCTCGGGACTACTTATGTTACTTTCAACCCCATTACCGTAGACCTTCGTAGCACGTGCTACGGTGCTACGACAGCGTCGCGTAGCAAAAAAAAGACTTCAACGCGACCCCACATTTCTTACTACACACTATGCCTAGTAGCTCTGAAACTTCCAAAACCTTTGGAGTTAAGCTTTTTAGTATGATTAGTAAAAGCTTTTGCCCTTTATTTTAAATTTAACAGCTTTTTCTTACCTCTCACCCTTCCTTCCTAGTATGTAGATTAATAAATAGGCATGGTATTTCGTAGACCTTCGCAGCATTGTAGCACGTGCTGCGAAGTTCTCTCTTTCCTCCGAGAACGTAAACAAAGGATAAAAGTTGGTGACGATGTCAGTCAGGACGAAGACATTCCTTGTGGAGTTCCGCGAATCAGCGTCGTCGGTCCAAATGATCACTCGCGCAAGTGTCCGTTTTACTACTTTCATATAATACATAAGTCTTTGGTCAACAATTTTGCGAACAGGCATGCGGCCACCTAAGTGGTTAACGCTTCCTATGGACGCCTACCAGACCAGGGACACTCTGCTAGATCAGGGACACTACACACGCCTAGTTGACAGAAAGAGTAATGTACGATGCTCCCTTACATCCAGAATCAACTTACATTCCGACGCTTTTCGAGAGCAAATTGTATTCCAACTAACTGTGCGTTTAGTTGTGGTTGAGTACATCGCGGCCCTGTTCCTCCAGGTGTTCCCCGGGGCGCGCTCCCCCGCCCCGCGGCCCGCGCTCGCCAGCCCCCCGCCCGCCCCCGAGGCGCCGCCCCCCGAGCCGTGCGTGCCTGCGGAGGCGGCCCGGTAGATACAACCCAGTGGAGACAGACAGTCAGCAGCAGACGCCGAGTGCGAGCACACAGCCGGTGCTATCGACGAGCTAATCCGTTCTTACTGCAACTGTTACCGCATACTGTCAGAAGTGATGTGTGGCGGCGGAGGTACATGAGGATTTTGTGGTGTCTCTTGTATGTCACCACAAAATCCTCGTGAAAGATGTGTTCACTAACCAATGTTCCTGTTTATTCCCGTAACGGAAGACACATACTTACCGATTTTAATCTTATGTCGATATTTGCAAAACAAGCGTATGTTTCTTGAAGAGTTAAACTATCCCCCATATCTTTAGTCGTTTCCTCAACCTCGAATCCTCGTCCAATCAAAAGAGGATCAATTGAGGAGTTATGCAAAGATCTGGGTGTATGTTTAAATGAAAATCCGTGAAGTCTAAAGTATAAGCCGATTCAATAAAGAAACGAATCTTAAATGGCGGCACTTATCATGGCCTCTCGCTTGCACACTAGTGCCTCATACTCACTCACGCGCGTACAGTATGCAGAAAAAAAACAGTCTTGATTTGCTTTCACGCTGTCTTGATGCGCCTGGTGATCTGAACTGTTACGAATTCGTTGTTATAATTTTCTGTTATCTTTCCGTTGTTACTTGTTTGTTATTGTTATTCTGTTGAGTTTTCGAATGTTGTCTTCCAAGAAGCATTACAAGGTATTTCGATCTACAAATTATTATAATTCAAGGAATAAAAAAACCACGCCGGACGAAGTCGCGGGCATCAGCTAGTTTGAAATAAATACGACCCGGTCTTGTTTTTATTACTTATAACTTGAAAAATTCTTTGATCTGAAATTTTGGATGCTAACTGTACTATCTGTCAACGCAAGTACAAGTCGCCATTTTAGATTCGTTTCTCTAATGAACCGGCTTATAATGATTGTTTAAACTTAAAAAAAAACAAAGAATGGAAACTCGTCGTAGGTTTTAATTAAAAAATGTGGGGGTTCAATGTTCTTCTATGCCTACTACGTATGGTTATCCTTTTTGATTTGTTGTTTCATATTTTTGATGGTTCATTGTATAAAGAATGATTCTGAGATGGCCCTGTAATGATTTTATTCCCGAGAGATTTGTATTTTTCTAAACCTTAAGAACAGTATTAAACATTAAAAAATGTTAAGTGTGTATTTTCGTAAAAATAAAAATTATTTTAATGCAATGATCACTCAGGTCCTACCTGGGTAGGGCTTGTCATGTGACCTCAAATGAGTACTATTTATTGGGGAAGTGTTGGAGTTTTGTAATATGTACCTTGTATGGACCTTTGATGTTGTGTGCCTAAGGAAGCTTCTCATGTTATCTGTGAGTATATAAGTATATAACCGTCCGTAGCGAGTGCGTTGTTGTGACCAAGTATTACTTAGGGTAAGAACTGTTATCTCTAACTGTGGACCTATGTAGGATAACTTTTTTACTCGATGCCAAAATGTTACCGAAAGAGTATTTTATCCGATGTATTGTATTAAGTATATTAAACGAGTTTGTAAGTGTGCTTGCCGTTTATGTATTTGAATATTTGAATTAAAATATAAAAACTTGTCGTCATTTTTAGTAATTCTTACCTATAACCACCTTATTTATCTTATGCAGGTAATTATCACGAAGTATATATATCCTGACTTCCTTTTGACTTTCCTTTTGATTGTTGAAGTTTGTTAGATGTATGTTTGTTCCTCTTTCACTCAAAATCTACTAAATGGATCGGGCTGAAATTTTAAATAGACGTAGTTCTAGCCCTGGAGTAACACATTATGCTACTTTTCATCCCATAAATCAGTTCCCATGGGACAGAAATCTTGAATCGTTTCCACAGAAACAAGGCGTGCGAAGCGACGGTCAGATACTAGTATATTCTACCTCTATAGGACTAACTGGCTGACTGACAGACTACGCTCAGCCCAGCGCTCAGCCTGGGCCGCTGCTCCTAGAGACTTGAAGGTTTGATTCTTTATAAGATTTAGAGGTGTAATAAGGAATACATTTACAAAATTGGCATTCTGAGGGCTACAAATAAGGAGTCGAATGTGAAACAAAAAGCTCTGGATTTCAGGAACCGTTTGTATTAGACCATTAAAATTTAGCAAGCAGGTTCCCCTAACAAAGAAAACGCATTTGAGCTATTGCTGCCTGAAAAAGACGCAAAACATTATAGTTTCCTATACCTTAGCCAGGCAGTGTGACCAGATTCAGTATTTTAATACTTTTTCAGTATATTTTGTCGATTATTTTGAATATGAGTATTTTTGTAGGTATATTGCCGGAAGTCGGTATTTTTGGGTATATTTTGGTAATGAAGTTGGTAGCACCGTAAGCAATGGTCCTCGCGAACGTCGGTCGTCGCGAACCAATGTTCGGGGTAACCCGTGAATATCAACTACCTATCTAAATAAACCCCGGATTCAGTCTACCTTAAGGATGATCGATATTCATCAATGGTAAATAAACATATAAGTGTATGAAAACATCGATAACATTGGATTCAATAAGTATTACACATAAATAATTAAACAATGTTGAACAATTCACACAGCATTATCTAGCCCCAGGCTAAGCATAGCTTGTATTATGGGCAGGTACTAGAAAACTGATTTACTTAATAGAATACACTAAATAGATCGTTTTTTTTATTATACATAGAAAACATCCAAAAAAACCTAAACAAATATCTGCAGATCGTACACACATTTGTACCGAGGCGGGAATCGAACCCGCAACCTCCTGCGTCGCAGGCGGTCCTTCGCCCGCCTCAGACGTCGTCATGGATGTTAAAACTGAAAAAGTATATCACTACAAAGTATAAAACAAAGTCGCTTTTTCTGTCCCTATTTCCCTATGTCTTCATGTCACTTTGACTGCTTAAATCTTTAAAACTACGCAACGGATTTTGATGCGGTTTTTTTAATACAGGGTGTTAGTGTGAACACCGTTGTCCTTGAAACCAGAGGTTCAGCATCATGAGTAGAATCCAAAACCGATGAGAAAAGCTTAACACCTATTTTAGTTTTGCAAGATTTTGATATTTCATGTCTTCGCTATCGTACACGATGCCATAGTCACTCTACATACTTTAAGTACCTACCTACGTAAGTACTTATACCCGCGCCTTACTTGGATCGTAACTTCATTACTTGTGCCCTTCAAAAGACGGGATATTCGCACAGAGGGTGATCCAACACTGAGGTGCACATGCCACGTGTCGCCTGGTCGAAGTACTTGTGTCACGTGTTTGTGAGCAAACGTTTAGTGTTTTATAAAAATTTTCTTTAAAAATTAGTAAAAATAGAATCATTTTTTTTCATCCGTTTTGGATTCTACTCATGATGCTGAACCTCTGGTTTCAAGGACAACGGTGTTCACACTAACACCCTGTAGATAGTTTGATTCAAGAGGAAGGTTTATGCGTATAATAAACCCGTGCGAAGCCGGGGCGGGTCGCTAGTATTATCTATCTATACTTATAATAAAACTGTAACAGGTCCAAATCTGTACATTGAAGATATTTTGAAAATTTTTTTGGAGGGCACTCTATTATCGATACTCAAGCCAAAACTGTAATTTTTTTCATTCATGTCTGTCTGTCTGTCTGTCTGTATCGTAAACGCGCATCACGCCGAAACTACTTGATGGATTTAAATGAAACTCGGCATGATTATAGGTCATACTACGAGGAAGGACATAGGATACTTTTTATCCCGGAATTCAGTAAGGTTCCCATGGGAGAGGGAATGAAAGCAAAAATCCTTTACCGCGCATCACGCCGAAACTGCTGAATGAGTTGGAATGAAACTCGGGACGATTTGAGTTCATACTACAAGGAAAGACATGGGATACTCTTTATCCCGGAATTCAGTAAGGTTCCCCTGGGGTGAAAGAAAAATTCTTTAACTTTTTTATTCATCACGACGGAAGTGAATGGATTCGAATGGAACTCGGGACGATTGGACATGGGATACATTTTATCCCGGAATTCAGTTTGGTTCCCATGGGCTATACGGGTTTCTCACAGCATCTGAACGACGCGTACACACGCGTCGTTCAGATGCCGTGAGAAATTTTTGAAAACCCGTATAGCCCAGGGGAACCAAACTGAATTGAACTGATAAACGCGTAAGTTTGTAAGTATGAATGGATAGATTGATTGATGGATGGATATTTGTTACTCTTTCACACAAAAACTGCTGAACGGATATGGATGAAATTTGGCACAGAGATAGATTATAAGCTGTAATCACACATAGGCTTTATTTTATCCCGAAAATCAAACGAGAAAGGGAATCACGCAAGTAAAATAGCGAGTACACGCAATACTAATCATGCGCAGACGAAGTCGCGGGCACCAGCTAGTATAAAATAAACGTCATTATTCTTTTGATCGCCATCTAGCGTCTAGCATTGGACGTACTTATACTAGGTTTAACTATCAAGTTAGTTAGATAGTCATTAGATCAATATTGAATTCAACTATTTTCCACTAGATGACACTGATCACATTCGTCGGAGTAAGTTTTTTTTTGTTATTTTGAACAGACTAAAGAGAAAACACCTGACAAAGAATTTTTTTTAAAGTATTAGAAATATACTGGGAATTTTGTAATTTTTTTGTCAATTTATTTGATAAAATTTAAGTATTTGTTACTGAAAACATTTATCAATTTTAATCCTTCGAAAAGAACGTTAAAATATTTATATCTAACTCCAACATTTATAGCGATGATTGATGATGATTATTACAATAAATATGTATAGAAAATCAGTATTTTTATTGGTATATTTGCCCTGCATAATAATAATAATAATAATAATAATAATAATTTTTATTCAAGAAGAAAGGTCTTATAGGTAAACAAAACAAAGCAAACAATACAAAGTAGATAATCAAATCTTAGACCTATTTCACATATTGGTTTCGTCACCTCGCTCTAACTAAGTTCTAGACTTGTGATGTAGACGCGAGGGTTCTCTACCTCAGTAAGTTAGGCTTACACTAATTTTTATTTCTAGGATACATAGGAAAACTATACTTGTTAATACTATATTACATATAAGCCAAAAGAAAAATACAGTGTGTAGGTGAGTGTGTAAAAGTGTGTGTTATGTATGCATGTGAGTGAGTAGAGTATGAGTTGAATGTGCTTTTAACTAATTGTTTTTAGTAGGCTTTCTGTTTTATCATAGTTAAGGTTTAGTAAATATGATTTTAACTTATTTTTGCATTGTCTGTAATTTAAATTTTTTAAATCTATATATTTGCTGATGTTATTATACATATATGGGCCTAAAAATGGAAAATGTCTATGTGCAAGCGACGTGTTAAAATTAACTGTTTTAAATATTTTGTCTTTTCGTCTTTTGTGTTCAATTTCTGTGTTTTTGTTGAAAATCATACTATGCTGTTTTAATAATATTTGTTGGATACATAGTTGTCTAACTGTAAGTAATTGAGTGTCTGCATATAGTTTTGTTGTTGGAAACTGGTATGATTTCGAGTATGCTACTTTGATAATTGCTCTTTGTGCTCTCTCAAGAGGTAGTAGGTGAGTTTTTGCTGCGCCCCCCCACGATGTAGAGCAATATGTAATTATGGATTGACAGAGAGCGTAATATATTTGTAAAATATGGGATTCCGTAGCAGCGTGTTTAATTTTTTTGAAAATGGCAATTAGTTTTCTTAATCGGGTTTTCAATAGATTTATGTGTGGACCATATGTCATTCTAGAGTCTATAGATATACCCAGGTATTTTATAGTGTCACAGCGTTCTAGAGCTGGGCAGGATGTACAGTTTGTTGCATTTGATGATAAGCAAAGTGTGTTATGGGCTTTAATTTGGTAAGACGTGTTGGTAGAGTTAGGTTTACTAGATGTATTCAAGTAGAAAGCTACGTATTTAGTTTTTTCGGAGTTTAAGGTAAGTATGTTGTTGTAGAGTTTTTGGCAGATAGTATCAAAACCCTGTTGAGCCTGACTGTATACCTTTTCCCAGTTATCCTCTTTAAACAAAAGTACGGTATCGTCCGCAAAGGAGATTATCTTACCAGAGGGCACTTCCGTTTTGCAGATATTATTTATATACGCAAGGAAAAGTGTTGGACCTAGGATGCTTCCTTGTGGAATGCCAAAAGAGACTCTACATTTACTAGAAATGTAATTTCCTATTTTAACACTTTGTTGGCGATCTTCAAGGTAACTACCTAATAAATCTAGTTGTTTACCACGTATTCCAAGATCATTAAGCTTCTTCAAAAGGACTGGTATGGATACCGTGTCAAACGCCTTTGCTAGATCAAGGAAAATGGCAAGACATTTTTTGCGTTTATCAAGTGCGTCAATGACAAAATTATTAAGTTCCAACACAGCGTCTGCAGTTGCTCTACCCTTTCTAAATCCATGTTGATTGTTTGAAAGCAAATTGTATTTCTCGAAGTAATTTACTAACCGTACATTAATAGCTTTCTCTAGAATTTTAGAGAGAGTAGGCAGTATGGATATTGGTCTATAATTAGTGGTAATAGTTTTGTCTCCGCTCTTATAAATTGGTAGTATAATTGATGTCTTAAAAACTTTCGGGAAAACTGCTGTTGAGAAACTTAAGTTACATAGATAAGTGATGGGTTTTACCAGTATAATTTTATTTTCTTTTATAATACGGGCGGATATTTCATCCCATCCAACAGAACAATCGATCTTTAATGTATTTATTATAGAGTTTATTTCCTCTTCAGTTACATCGATTAGACCAAAAGAATTTAATATTTCCGAGCTACTATCTATTTGAACATCAATTTGTTTTGATATGATTTTCTCTGCCAGGGATTTACCGACATTTGCAAATGTTTCATTGACAGAGTTTAATGTTGGAAGCGGATCTTTGTCTTTTATAAGGTCTTGCGGTAAGTTTGGCTTTGTTTTAAAGTTTGTGATGTCATTAATTACTTGCCACGTCTTCTTCACGTTTTTCCCAGCTTTATTTAGTTGCTCTTTTTCATAAGATTGCCGAAGATTTTTTAATAATTTGTTGCAAAAATTTCGATACCTTTTGTATGTGATTTTAAGATTTTCATTTATTGGGGATTTGCGTACTTTACTATGTAGGTTATCTCTATGTTTCATGCAACGTATGAGACCAGGTGTTATCCAGGGCTTGAGTGGCGTTTGTCTATAAGGTCGATTTATTTTTGTTGTGTTTCTTTTGATTATGTTTTTTATAATATTGACAAACTCCTCTGTAGCTGAATCGCAGTCTATGTTGTTAGTTATTGTACTAAAATCCGTCGCATGCAGCTCATTTTTTATACCTGTGTAGTTTATTTTAGTAACAATGTTGTTATGTGTTTGGTTCATTGATTTATTTGTGTGGTTTTTCAGGATCAATAGCACAGAGTAGTGATCAGTTACGCTATTTTCCAATACAATAGTTATAGCAGATAGGTTTGTCTTTATGAAGCAATGATCGAGGCAGTTTTCTAGTCTAGTTGGAAAAGTATGGGATGGTAGTAAACCATGGAAAGCCATGAGGTCGAGGTATTCAGATGTTTTTTGGTCAGGTAACTTATTTGCAATATTTATGTTAATATCTCCTACAATTATAATATTCTTATATTTAGATAGTGAAGTTAGTAGTGTATTTAATGAGTTCAAAAATCTATCCAAGTTGTTATAAGCTGGTGATCGGTATATTGATATGATGACTAAGTCGTGATTAATAAATGTCAGTAGACAGTTACTGTCAACGATGGTTGGCTCTACGTGATTGTATTTCATATTATTTTTTATATAAATCACTACACCGTCATTTTGGAGGTTATTATTACAAGTGTAAACAGAGTCATATCCATCCAGTGATGGGATAGTATGACTTTTCTTTAACCAACATTCTGTTAACACTATTACATCTGGTTTAATCTTTGCCCGTTCAATCAATATAGTAAAGTCATAAAAGTTCTTTGTTATACTCCGAATATTTTGTGTTATTATTTGTAAGTGTGTATTTGATTTGGGAACAAAAGAGAGGCAGTTTTGGGCGTTAGTGCAGTATGCATCCGAAACCTTCACATTATCTATGTTAGTATATATTTCTTCTATAATACTACACATTATAAATGTATTATTACATATTTTGAGTGTTTACTCGAAACACTCATAATTTTTGTAGAAGGTAGAGTAGTTTCATAGTATAATGATAATGGTTTCGATTTGCTTATGCCTTTAAGTTTTAACTTCTTTCTTGATGTATTATATGTTGTCCCAATGCAAATTACTGTGTGTGTGTATGAATGTGTTTGTGTATGTACGTTTGGAAGCAATGTAAGTCTGAATGTATTTGATTTTTGGCTGGATAAGTTAATTTTAAATGTTAATAAAGTAGTATATAACTTTCTAAATTCTAAAACAAAGAGGTATAAGGTATATAAAAGGTATGTAACAGGTACTCGATACATGTAAATAATGTCCTGTAGTCATATCTTCTGTGCCAAAGTTATAAGTTGCTCTTCGTCTCGGGTCCAGATGCTATTTGTACCCTCCTTTTCACGCAGTTGAACCTGCCCATTGGTAGTCCAGCAGAAGGCATAATTATTTTCTTTAGCGTATTCGCGTGCTTTGTAGAAAAGAGTTTTTACTCTTGGGGTAAGATGATCGCCGATATACACTGGTTTTGAAGGGCTATCCGTTTCCATTATTGGTAAATGTGATGTAGACAACCTTCCCTTGCTATTCTTTCTATTATAGTTTTTATATTCTTGCATGATCGTTTTCTTAACTTTCATAGTTGCCAATTCCAGTAGAATAGTTCTAGGCAAGTTAGGCTTAGCCGGAAGTCTTCTTGCTTGGCGAATATCGTTAGGCAATATTTCTATGTTTAAGGTTTTCATTAAATTAGAAACAATCATCTGCAAATCTTGTTCCGATTCTCCTATTTTATATGGAACGTTTCTAATCTCTAGTTTAAAAGAGCAGGATTGACGATTCAGATCCTCAAGTCTGTTTTCCAGCTGTTTTATTTTTGATGTATTGGCCTCTAATTCCGTCGACAGTTTTGTATTTATTGCGGTTACCTCCTCGCATCTATTTGCCAGTATCTCCAATTTACTTTCCGTCTGAACTTTGAAAGTATTAAATTCCTTGAGGTCCTGCTTGATAACATTCATGTCAGATATCAAAGCGGAGAGCTTTTTATCTTGATTTTTCTGGAAAGCTGAGAATAGTTCGGTCATATGTTCACTTATACCTTTTTTGAAGGAGTTTAGTGTACTCTCAAGTTTAAACGAACTAATCAACTCGGGGCTACGTAACGCTCGTCTTTTTATTCGACGGTTTGTCATATTGTCTTCATACTCGTCGGTCTCTGAAAGGCTTGGAACAGATTTTGCAATGTCTGGTGAAGCATTACGTGGTGGGGTATGTTGCATCATTTCTAGTGTATTCGTAAATAAGCTGTTCGACTTTCCACGTAATTTGGTGTGTTGCTCCTAGTCTTTTTTTAAAGTAAAGTAAGATGATTGCTCTTGTAAGAGTTGCAGGCGCAGTGAGATCCTATTTGTTAATTTCGAGCGGGCGCTCAATGCTATTGTGGCTCAGATGGACTAGCGCTGCCTGAGACGCGGAGGGCACCTGGTTCGAATCCACAGAGGTGCACTTTTTCCAAGTTTGTCGTCGTCAAAAATCACTCACTCAGTCATACGATGTGCGAGGAGCTCCAGAGTAAGGCCTTAGGGACGCAGCACCCAGATTTTCTTGTGTCTTAGGCACTCGAAGGCCTCGGGCTTCAATATTTAAATAAATTTTAAAATAAATTCCTAAAACACGTCCACTCACTACAAAAGCCGTGAGGCGAGAGAGATTTGCCCTGCATAGGTCAGTATATTTCCGTATTTTCGGGAGGTGCCTCGGTATTTTCACAAAAAATAATCTGGTCACACTGTAGCCAGGTTACAAGGTGTTGCTACATACGAGCAGTAAATGTTAGTTTTAAAGAGTAGAGATGTTTTTTATTTGTTTTTAACTACTTACATTACATGTCAAAATAGGGCTTCTTAATAAAAAAAATGTAGTGTGGTGTCAGTGTGAAGGTCATTAAAATCTAAAGTCTCAGTGAATTTATATGTGAAGGATGTGCTCCTCTTAGTTGAAGAGAGCAAAATGGTTGGGAAATCAAATTGAAGGACGAAGTCGCCGGGTGCTGCTAGTATTAGAATAAAACAGGATTGATTGTGGAACAGTAGTTTATTAGCGTGTCTTCAAGTCGACTCGTTCGATCGCTACCCGAGGTACATAGGTAGGTATACATAGCTACAAACATAGGTACTTAGTGGGTAGTCGCTCATACTTTACTTCTCAAGATAGCTGCAGCATCAAAAATATTCTCAACGTTGTCTACATTAGGTACATAAAATAAACTTTCTTATAATTGTAGGTAATATTATATAACGTAACATTTCTAATTGACCTTACCTAATTATAAATTATACAAATCTGTAATGAGTTTATTATTGTAATGGTATTTGATTGAGGTAATAAGTATTTCGACTAAAAATAAGCTATACCATAAGCTCTTCAATAATTCTCGAAAATTATCAAAAACACAACATAATAGAGAAAAATTTTAGTTTAAATTTATATTTCCTGCACGAATGACCACATCGCCATGGTCAAGGGTGAGTGCCAGCGGACATCGAGAACGAGGAATCACATTTCCTAATGTAAGGTTCTAAACCAGTGCTGGATTTATATTTTTTATGAGCGTAGGCCACTTTTTTCCGCCGACCTAGTAGCCCTATGCTCGTAGGCATACAAGGTTTGAATCCTGCAATTGGCAATAACATCTTTTTTGCTTTAACAAAGCATAAGGCACCCAAAAATTAAATGACAGCAAAATTGCACGGCCTATTTATAAATCCAGGACTGTTCTAAACCCATAAAATGAGTATTATTATATTTTAAAACCGGGTCTTGATATTCTGTTCTGCGTACAGTTATCAGAGAAGCGTTGCGGGTCGCGGACTGAGGGCGTGCTGCCGGCGCTGGCGAGGAGCGGCTCGGTGCTGGCCGCAGTTAGATGGCGCTCTACAGAAAAATCAGTGTTTGCTCTGCGAGCAAAGCTATGCGCTGAGTCATTGCCTTTCTGTTAGGCTGCAGCACACACATACTTAAATTTAAGATTTTTTTTTATTGTTCCTATAGTTCTTAGATTACTTTTGTTATGATTGTGATGTACTTATATATTTTATTTTTATTTTCTTTGTGTTATTGTATCGTATAGTGTGTTGCAGAAATAAATAAAATCTTTATCTATCTATGTATCAACAGTTAGATGGCGGTCTCCCTGCGCTGCGGCGAGGCGAGGTGCTGGAGCTGGTGGTAGGCGGGCGGCGGCTCCGGGGCGTCCAGGTCCAGGTCCAGGTCCAGGTCGCTCTCTGCAACAGGACGAGGGTCAGGGACCAGCGGAGACCAGGTCGGAGACCGACGGACAACACTAGTAAATAAAAGTTGTTTACTTCAAGTACCTATGTGATCATCATGCGATGTATGCCTACATATCTATGATGTATGCCTACATATCTATAAGAGCTATCGTAGCATAGGTATATCTTTGTATTGAGTGTCGTTTGTAACGTGTAACGGACAGAATAAATCAGTATTTAGAAGAGTGAACATCTTTTTCATTTGAGCGCCTTAGCGCGCCGTCCACCAAACCTTATAAGCAGACTACGTGACGTCACTAATGTGCAGCGCCAAGCTTACGGTACTTCATAATTCATAACTGATACTATGTGCATGCCTTTGCTCGTGCTAAAGTACGAAATCCTACAAGACGCTGGAAACAAAAATACCATGCATGCTTTTATTTTATTCTAACTGTACCTATTCAGGAAATGATCAGATAACTTGATGACTAGTTTAAACTTTATATTATACGTGCTGTTTACTAACTACAACAAAAGTTACTGAAATCCCATTTTCCCCTTTTACAGGTTTTTAAAAAAATTGTGAACGTTTCAAAATTTCTAATATTTTCTGTAAGTTTCAAGCAAATTAGGCTACTGGTTAAGGAGTTACAAAAACACCGAAAAAAATTCAAACCTAATCCCAAATTTCCGAAAATCTCTTCTTATGGGGTGTCTATGTAGTTGAAGGTACCTCTTCTACAAATTTTAGCTTTCTAGCTTCAGCGGTTGGGGCGGGGCGTTGTCTACAAAAATTGACTTTTCTTTTATATTAGGTCCTTACATATGAAATTGGCGTTTTTCGTACTGGCCACTTTAATCACAAATTTCTCCTCTTTGGTAAGGAATTCCAAATTCAAATTTGTACAGCTATAGACTCATGTATTTGTGCTTCGATGATCGTCATTCATTTGTTTTTTTTCTTCTGTTTTTTTCTGTTTGCGTCACTCATTTTACAAAATG
This sequence comes from Eupithecia centaureata, assembly GCA_944547425.1. Classification (NCBI taxonomy): domain Eukaryota; kingdom Metazoa; phylum Arthropoda; class Insecta; order Lepidoptera; family Geometridae; genus Eupithecia; species Eupithecia centaureata. Next base: position 11,212,439 of record OX155699.1, on the reverse strand, counting down.
GAAAACTTAAAATATCGCATTATTTACGAGTACGAGTTCCGCCGTGGCACTAGTGCTGCGGAAACAACTCGAAGGGTGAATGATGTGTATGGCGGTCGTGTTGCAAAAGAAAACACAGTTCGTTTTTGGTTCCAACGTTTTCGTTCTGGAAATTTCGACTTGCAGAACAAGCCCCGTGGACGGCCTGAGACTCAAGTTGATAATGAAGAGTTGAAGGCTATTGTGGAAGCGGATCCATCGCAAACCACGTCCGAGTTAGCTGCAGGCTGCGGTGTTAGTGATAAAACTGTTTTAATTCACTTGAAGCAAATTGGGAAGATTAAAAAGCTTGAAAGGTGGGTACCTCACGAATTGACTGAAGCAAACCGGCAAACGCGCGTCGACTACTAAATTAGAAGAGCTTCAATTGGAAAGTCTAAGACATCCTCCGTACTCCCCGGACCTTGCTCCAACAGATTACCATTTTTTTCGAAATTTGGATAACTTCTTGCAAGGGAAAAAATTCAACTCCGATGGGGCAGTCCAAATCGCCTTCAAAGATTTTATTGATTCCCGTCCGACTGGTTTTTTTAGTAAAATGATCAATGAACTACCTATAAGATGGCAAAAGTGCATAGAAAATAATGGTTCATACTTTGATTAATTAAATATATTATATTAAAAAATATTCGACTTTTTGTTCCTCCCATACAAAACGCCAATTTCATATGTAAGGACCTAATATTAAGACAAGTGACATAATTAACTTAACTAACACAGAACTGGAAGAAGAAATTATCAAAACCTTCAACACTCAGAATTGTTTTTAATTAAGCGGATGAGTTTTAAATATCAAATATAAATGTTAACCTCTCTGGAGAGAACATCAAAACATTTGCCTGACCTGATCAAGGCTGTGATCTGCCTGTAGGTAGTTATAAACGTTTGAAGAAGGTTTTCTGATTTTTGCGAGTTCTATCCTAGCTGTTGCCGCGGCCCCGACCGATCCACTGAGCCATATTTAAAATGCCATGCGAATAACAAAGAACAAAAATATACAAAAAAGATGCTAGAGTCGTCGGCTGCTGAAGCGACCGCACTGACCTGAGAATGCGCCGGACTCAGGGCGCTGCGGGGGCCCGAGGATGTCCCCGTCGCTGGCGTGCCGCGCGCGCAGGGCGAGGGGCGCGCGCAGCCCGGCGCCCCCGCGCCCCTCCGCGCCCCGGCGCCCCTCCGCGCCCTCCGGCAGGAAGCCCTCGTACCCGGCCGGCTCTACGCCACACCCACACACACACAGCCACACACCGGGTTATAGAACACAGGAAGCAGCGATGCGTTAGTAAAATATTAGAGCATTTAAACATTCTCAGGCATCACGGTAATGCATCAGACCGTGTGGCAAATCGTTTTGTAACATTAACTTTCAAATAACCAAAGCAATAACAAAACGAGTGATCTCAAGCTGCAAGTTTTTGGGTCCGAACGTCGAACGGTGTCAGCGGATACTTCCCTGCAGAGACTTACCGACGGAGGGCGGCGGGTGGAGCGGCTTGCAGAGACTGAGCCGAGACTCCAGCGAGTGGTGCTCCGCGCCCGAGCGGTCCAGCGACTCCAGCCGGTCGATGACGTCACCGAGGTGGAACCCGAGCGCGCGCTGCCCCTCCTCCAGCGGCGGGAGCGCGCGCCGCGGCCGCTCCTGGCTGCGGAGGGACTCGTTGAAGCTCTGCTTGGCCTCCTTGGCCCTGTACACGGACCGCGCCAGAGCCTCCCGCTGCGGCGACGCCTCGTTGTCTCCGACGTAGAAGGAGGCCGTCTCCGTCGCGTCGCAGTCCTTGTCCTCGTCGACTCGCTTCTCTTTCCCCTTCGACGACTTGATGTTGGTGTGATGTTTCTTGCAAGGTCTGCCGAGGGTCTGCTCGTCCGCGGGGCGCTCGGCGAGGTCCTCGGGCGGCGGCGAGTCGAGGCTGTCGCTGGAGAGAGAGCTGGTCTGCAGGGAGTCTGGTCGGAGCGGGATGCGCAGCTCGCGCGCGGAGCGGTCCCAGTCGCGCCGGTGGAGCACCTCGTGGATGACGCTGGGCGCGGAGTGGTAGCGCGCCGCCCCCTCGGCCGCCGCCCCCTCGGCCGCCGCCCCCCCGGCCGCCCCGGCCCGCGCCCGGCGCCCTCCGATCTCCTCGTGACTGCGGTGCGCCGACAGCGGCTCCTTCTTGCTTCCTGCGAACGATGCTCGAACCTTCAGAAGGTTGGACATAAGCTCTTGGAAACACAGAATGTAAAGTAACATTGATGTCGATTATGTCTTCTTTTTAGCACACATGTGTGTTTCCCTGTGCACCTGTTCGCATGGAAAGAGGAATCCTGCCAACCGGCAACATGGTCAAATACCAAGGCGTTCACCTAGATAGACGACTGACATGGGCGAACCACATTAAAGCCAAGAGAACTGAAGCAAAAATCCAATTCAAGAACTTCTCTTGGCTGTTGAGCCGGAAATCATTTTATTGACAATTTTATTGTTATGTTGACTTGAAATAAATAAATGTTTGTGACCTTTGATTTGACCTTAAATCTCTACTTTTATTGTTTTCCTTAGTCGTCAATTTTGCTGTATTTTGCTTGGCTTTATTGTTTTTGTACCTAACATTGATTGAGTTTTCACAATAAAATCTCTGTTACTTCAGCTAGTGCCAGTTTGGCTCTCATCCAAAGGCTGCGTACGATATGGGCCAAGGTGAACTCCCTTATTTACAACTTACCCAGTAAATGTGCGTGCGTAGGGAGGACAAATAAGTATCGTCCAATGACCCTAGTGCTGAATTTAAAGGAAGAAGTGGAACAAAAGTGATTAGCACAACATCTTTTAAAACGTTCAACTCAAAAGGCAGTTGTTCTAGACCAAAAGTCTTTCCCTGTAGAGTAGTGAATGGAGGCAGTTGATTCTGTGAGACGAGAGACTGACTGGAGGTGCTGGGCAGGGGCGGGTGGAGGGACACCGCGCTGCTGCCCAGGCGGAGCCCGAACGAGTGGCCGGTGTGTAAAGAGTGAGACGAGAGACTGACCGGAGGTGCTGGGCAGGGGCGGGTGGAGGGACACCGCGCTGCTGCCCAGGCGGAGCCCGAACGAGTGGCCGGTGTGTATAGAGTGAGACGAGAGACTGACCGGAGGTGCTGGGCAGGGGCGGGTGGAGGGACACCGCGCTGCTGCCCAGGCGGAGCCCGAACGAGTGGCCGGTGTGTATAGAGTGAGACGAGAGACTGACCGGAGGTGCTGGGCAGGGGCGGGTGGAGGGACACCGCGCTGCTGCCCAGGCGGAGCCCGAACGAGTGGCCGGTGTGTATAGAGTGAGACGAGAGACTGACCGGAGGTGCTGGGCAGGTGCGGGTGGAGGGACACCGCGCTGCTGCCCAGGCGGAGCCCGAACGAGTGGCCGGTGTGTATAGAGTGAGACGAGAGACTGACCGGAGGTGCTGGGCAGGGGGGGGTGGAGGGACACCGCGCTGCTGCCCAGGCGGAGCCCGAACGAGTGGCCGGTGTGTATAGAGTGAGACGAGAGACTGACCGGAGGTGCTGGGCAGGGGCGGGTGGAGGGACACCGCGCTGCTGCCCAGGCGGAGCCCGAACGAGTGGCCGGTGTGTATAGAGTGAGACGAGAGACTGACCGGAGGTGCTGGGCAGGGGCGGGTGGAGGGACACCGCGCTGCTGCCCAGGCGGAGCCCGAACGAGTGGCCGGTGTGTATAGAGTGAGACGAGAGACTGACCGGAGGTGCTGGGCAGGTGCGGGTGGAGGGACACCGCGCTGCTGCCCAGGCGGAGCCCGAACGAGTGGCCGGTGTGTATAGAGTGAGACGAGAGACTGACCGGAGGTGCTGGGCAGGTGCGGGTGGAGGGACACCGCGCTGCTGCCCAGGCGGAGCCCGAACGAGTGGCCGGTGTGTATAGAGTGAGACGAGAGACTGACCGGAGGTGCTGGGCAGGGGGGGGTGGAGGGACACCGCGCTGCTGCCCAGGCGGAGCCCGAACGAGTGGCCGGTGTGTATAGAGTGAGACGAGAGACTGACCGGAGGTGCTGGGCAGGTGCGGGTGGAGGGACACCGCGCTGCTGCCCAGGCGGAGCCCGAACGAGTGGCCGGTGTGTATAGAGTGAGACGAGAGACTGACCGGAGGTGCTGGGCAGGGGCGGGTGGAGGGACACCGCGCTGCTGCCCAGGCGGAGCCCGAACGAGTGGCCGGTGTGTATAGAGTGAGACGAGAGACTGACCGGAGGTGCTGGGCAGGTGCGGGTGGAGGGACACCGCGCTGCTGCCCAGGCGGAGCCCGAACGAGTGGCCGGTGTGTATAGAGTGAGACGAGAGACTGACCGGAGGTGCTGGGCAGGTGCGGGTGGAGGGACACCGCGCTGCTGCCCAGGCGGAGCCCGAACGAGTGGCCGGTGTGTATAGAGTGAGACGAGAGACTGACCGGAGGTGCTGGGCAGGTGCGGGTGGAGAGACACCGCGCTGCTGCCCAGGCGGAGCCCGAACGAGTGGCTGCTCCTGCGGGACCCCGACTCTGAAACAATATCTAAGTATGAAGTACTTATCTGAAAATTTTTGACAATTTAGTATAAATAAGCTTTTTAGGTCTTCGGGTCTGTAGTTACTATGGGTGTACCGCAGGGGTCTACCCTCGGTCCTTTCCTATTTTTAGTTTATATTAACACCCTGCCTGATCTTGTAAAGAATAATCACGAGATTATTTTGTTTGCTGATGATAATTCTTTAATTTTTAAATGAAAAGACATTCAACAAGTTTCGACGATGACGAATAATGCAATCTCAAAAGTTGTCCACTGCTAATCTTTTGCTTAACGAAACAATAACGAAATGTATTAGATTTATTCTACCTTATGTGAAACAAGTTAAGGCTGATATAAACATAAAAGGAGAAACGTTAGTCATTGTAGGAAGTACTATAATTCTTAGGAATCACCCTAGACAGTAAGCTTCAATGGGGCCCACATATAGATAAGCTATCAAAAAGACTCAGTTCTGCAGCATGCAGTCAAAAAAATCCGTCAACTTACAGACGTAGATACTTCTAGACTTGTTTATTTCAGCTACTTTCAGCCGTTTTTGTGTTGCAGAAGAGGGCTGTTCGGGCAATCTATAATATGGGTCCCAGATAATCCCTACGTGATAAATTCAAAGAAATTAACATAATGACAGTACCATGTCAATATATCTACGAAAACCTGTTGTACACTCTTAGAAATATCAATAAGTTTTCTAAAAAAAGCGATATACATAATGCCAATACTAGAAATAAAAATAAACTCGCCTTGCCTACAACTAGACTAAACAAGGTTAATGTATCTTTCAAAGGGCAATGTATACGCATAAAACTCCAAGTGAGTTGCAATAACTATCAGTAAATAAATTCAAACCAATTGTCAAAACTATTCTTTGTAAAAAGGCTTACTTTAAAGTATCTGATTATTTAGATGATAAAAAAGCTTGGGATGAGTTTTGCTCCAACTCGAAAAATAACAACCTAACAAGGTAAAGGTTTCTGTTCGCTTGTTTACTTTACGTTAAAAAGATTGAAGTGAGCACTTTATTTCCCCGTTTAAATTATTTATAAAATGTATTTTATGACGTGTCCAAGTGTCCTGTAAGGTCTTAAGGAAATAAAGCACTTTGACTTTGACTTAGAACAAATGATTAGTAATTTTTTGGTTTGGTTGTTGAAACTAAAATGAGTAGTGTAAGTATGAAAACTGACCGTGTTTGATTGTGGACCGACGACTTTGATTTTTTTCTGAGCTCGTATCTGAAAAAGAAACGTTATAAAACGAAAACATTGAAAAGTCAACAATAAAGCATGATTTTTATTGTATTTTCAAACATACCAACTTTCAAATACCTATTTAAGACAGTGCCCTTGTCTCAATACTGAGTTCGGCTCTGAACTGTTCGTCGTAAAATTTCTTAGTACAATTTCATAGTACAAAAAAGCTAGTGGTAATTAAGAGGCTCTAAATTAATAACCTATTCGTCTATCCATACATTTTCTTCATCACTTATTTTATCAAATTATCACCAAGGCGTTGACAGATCTACTCCTCTACACTCTAGTCTAAATACATTATTGTAGTCACATATTTAGAATGTACCTAGGTAGAGAAATTCAACCTATTCGCTTACTCCCAATCTCCTCCATCTAATTAAATTGTCTGTCTATCAAAGACAAAAATGACAGTTTTGACCTGACGTTAGGCAAAACCCAGTCTTTACGGGCCCGCATTCCACTAAATAAATCGCTTCATCCAAGCTTCACCATTTAAATAGTACCTCTATAGTGTCAAAATATCAGTGTTAAACTCTTTTTGGCATTCTACTAACACAAACTTTTTGAGGTTCATTCATAGCTGTGGCGATTACCTTTACCTAAGACCAAGTAGGTACCTTACGTTCCGTAAGGTAGACGGAGCATATGGTTACTGTCATCCTATAAGGCGATGTAGCCGATTTGATATTGTTTTGGTTTTGTTTGATACCGTACGGTGACAAGTGAATGTCAGATTGAGAAAATGAAAATTGGTGTTTGTTTTATTTGTAATTTTGTGTTTTATATATAATATTTAATCGAGAACTTAGTATATAATGACTTGTGTAGCTGTGGGTTGTAAAAGCCGTTTGGGATCTTTATGTGAAGATAAACGCAAGATATCTTTTCATCGGTAAGTCTATAATCGTGATAGACGCGGATATTACGCGGATATTACATGTATTTTCTTTGCAATATGTTGAATAGTTTTTTGTACATAGAATATAATAACTGTTTTACTACGTTATTTACAGCTCATTAGCAGTATAATTCTATAATTCACTAATATTAAAGTACAATACGAAAAACTGACATCTGATGTACCATTTTGATGCCACCTAGTGAAGCACTGGTAGTTGTCGATAATTTATTGTCGATGAATGTCTAATACTGGTTGACAAAATGATGATTCAAAAGTAAATTGTCGTAGTTTGAGAATTATACCTACCTACCGAGATAGTGCTACGGTACCTACATGGACCGACTAAGTTGGAGTTAGAAATCAAAACTTGATTATGGTGTCGCTAGTAAGATCTAGGAGACTAAAGATTGCAATGTAGCTAGAAGTTCACAACTTATTCTTATCTTTCACTTCTAGATATACAAAATATCCAATAACAAAAGAAAAATGGAAACAAAACTTGAGAAGACATGTCTGGGAGCCATCATAGAATTCTCGTTAGTGTTTTTTACATTTCCATGTTTCGTGCCACAGAATTGGATATCAAAGGACTTACAAAAAAACTTTGAAAATAAAGGTTATATGATAGCATCCAAGTGGTATCTAAGCACAAAATATTTCAGTTAAGTATAGTAGTATACGACGTGAAAATACTTTAAAAATAATTTCGTTTATGTTAATGTAACTAAGTACCTACCTAAGTTTTCTCACTGCTCATATCCTAAATAACGACGGCAAACAACCATCACCGCTTAACCCCATTTTAAATAAAAACATAATTATTATCAAGAAGATTTATCAAGTTTATGTAAGTTTTAACAAAATAACCTTAGTAGGTCTTTATTTATATACCTACAGGGTCAGGTACCGGTTAAGTCGATCTAGATCCTTGAGGGGGTTGTAGTTTCAATCATTACCAGCTGATTGATTTAATCATTATTGACTCACATACTCCAAACTTAATATAAAACCCCACAAACACCCAAAAAATATAGGTGATTAATGAATATTGGTATATCTTTTCAAGTAAAATTACAGCTTGCGGATTTTAAACATAACTGAATTTATTATACTCTTTTATAATAATATATAATAATGCTGGACAATCCACAAAGCACCATCTAGCCCCAAAGTAAGCTACTCAAAGCTCGTGGTATGGGTACTAGATAACTGATTTATTAAATACATTATTATGCATAGGTATACATTTTTTATAGTACATTTATACCCAGACCAACGGAACATAGGTATATCTGCAGATCGTTCACAAATTTGTTCTGAGGGGTTTGATTCCCGAACCCGTAACCTCCTGCGTTGCAGGCGCACCTTCGCCCACCGCGCTACATCGGTCGTCATGATCAACATACAATGCAGCGGTTACAACAAACCTGCTTACTGAAATCATAATTTAATCGATAAGTACAGAATTTCACATCACTATTCTCACATTTCAGTAGAATGTCAGACAAGAATCAGATTGACCACATACGTATTTGAATGTAACTGAAACTGAACTGAAAAATTATATCTATCTTTTTTTTTCATATGGCATACTCCCAAAGAGCAAGAAGTCAAAACAGTGTCAAATGTTCGTTTTTATAATGTTACATCTAGTTACTATAATATAATCTTTGACCTTTACAACTACCAATTTAACATTCTAATTAATAGTAATAGTAGAATACCAAATGAACAAACGTCATTTTAATCATCTTGATTGAATGACACTATTGAGACCTTTGTTTTGACATTTGTGGTATTTGGCCCCTGTAGTTCCGCGACGTGAGCCTAGTTCAGTAGGTGAGGGTACGACCACGGGTAGAGCCAGGGCTCACCTGAGTTGGAGTCTGGCCAGCAGCACAGGCAGTACATGAGCAGCACCGGCGCGCCTCGCCATGCCGCGCCCATCGCGCCTGCAACCATTCACTCTATTTACATCGATGGGGCTTGCTATTCTATTCTTTCAGGAGAATCGAAGCTTTAAAGTTCCAAACACACAGAAGCCGGAGGCGGAGCGGAGGCGAAGGCGTGCCGGTTTTTCCTATGGCACCGCGCCGTCACCGCCTGCGGTGTGTGTGTAGGCTTTCATATGATTCAATGAAATACAACTCGCACGCCTTCGCCTCCGCTCCGCCTCCGGTTTGTATGTGTTTCGAACTTAACGGCTGTGATGAGAAAAAAAAATACGAATATACGTTTTTATATCTATAAGAATATCAAGTTTTATTAAGGGATTCAATTAGGTATATAAAATTCAGTGAAAGCATTAATTTTACACAGTAAGCAACAGCGCGCGAGCAACATACCCGTTCAGTAAAACTCAAGTCAAGTCACAAGTCCTCAGCGGCCGCGGTCTCCTGCACTTTATCTACACATTCTCAAATGATAGGAATCATTTTAGTTTTACATCATCTTAATGTATATTTACGAAGCAGTAGATAGTAAGGGCCGAGGGCTGGTCCTGGTGCGGTGGAGGGATGCTGCGCGCTCGGCGGCGGCCGGCGACTGGAGGGCGGGCGGCGCGGGGAGGGAACGGCGCGGGGGGGGAAGACATGCCTTAGGCCCGGGGCACACTGCGCTGATGAGGGACGTTGATGCTAACTTTGGTATATGTAGACTCCTCGATCTACTACATAAAGTTATAGTTCATTGATACCGTTGATTTATCTATCTATGTATCGTCATCGTCATCATCAGCCCATATTAGTCCACTGCTGGACATCTATGTATATAATGTGTTAAATATATCAGTTATCTAGTACCCATTACACAAGCTTTGAGTAGTTTACTTTGGGGCTAGATGGTGCTGTGTGGATTTCCCAGCATTATTTATTTATTTATAATATCAATACAACAGATATTTTGTATCTTCAAATTAACATTATTTTACCACAAGTTTTTTGAAGTTAATAGTAATTAAAATGAGCTATCTAGACTATTTGCTGTATAATATTCATTGATCCTTTACAATTAAAATCAGTCATCGCAGAGTATACCTACTAACTTATCAAAAAAAATTTTAAGCAATAATTACTTACATTGACACTTCCAACTGGTATTGTCATGGATCAGTTGAGCTTCCTTTACACTGTTTGCAACCATCTGCAGTCAGCTCAATGGTTTTAATTATATACTAGTTTGAATTTTCCTATTCCTTAATTGTAATTTTCGTCGTTAATAATGACTTAGACCCAAATGATTCATTTGTAATTCGTTTCAATAAAGTCTCCCCCTCGATCCCTCGATCGAATTTACCAGAGGATTTAAAAAAATATCAGGAAATTTATTTAATGTACATTTGAACAAATGGCTTCTAAGTAAGTGTTATTATTCAATTAATCAATATTTTAACTATAGGGACTTAGATGACTTTGAGTATTTTCATTAAAATTATATAATAAGTCTTAAAATAATTTAACGATAAGTTAAAATTCTAAATAATTAAATACAACTCCAAAATTGACTTAAAATTTGCATGCCTAGGATAAAGAAGAATATAACTGAACATATTTTAATTTTAAGACCAAATTGTACTTGTATTCTTGAAAACAACCACATTTCATTTAATTTCCCTCACAAGCCCCCGGTGTGCCTCGGCCCGCCGGCGCGGCGCCGGAGTGTCGGCCGGCATCGATCCCGCATCGCCTCTGGACCAAACACACACACACACACACCTACGTCACTACACCACACACCATCCTCTCATACTGACTATAAAAAGGTGAAAGTTTGTCAATCTCTGGGATATTTGGACGAAGACCGAGCCACATGTATCCAGGATTTATTAGAGTCATAAAGAGAGAGCGCTGAACGGATCAATCCGAAAGTTACCTACCAAGTTCTAGGCCTGAAATAACGTTAATGCATTTCATGACGGCTAACGTGAGTGAAAGCGCGTGCAGAAGCTAGTTGTGCTATACATTTCCGCGTACGGATGAATAGGTGTTGTTCAGTTAACTGGGTTAAAGGGACGCTGGGAGATTTGGAGAACTAAGTAGGTTATTATCGGGCCCAATCGTGGTCAAGTTAATCTGGACCATATATTTGCAGAAGATAATTTCCGTTAAATCTTCGATAGTTAGTTCGATCAGGTAGTGGATTCGGGATCTAAGAATGATAGAGAGAAAGAAAATACATTTATTAATTTAAAATACTTTATTAACAACGAAAATTACAATCGAGTAATAAAAAAAAAAGTTATTAATATTATATTAACTACTAGTTTTAATTAAAATATTTTTATTTGTAAAATACTTAATAAACTTAGTGTAAATCTATAAAAAAGGCTCTGCCTCAGCATAGGTTGGTTGCCTAGCAAGCAACAAACCAACGCTGGGGCAGAATTCCATTATTTTTAAAAACAAAGGTCTCAATAGGGCTATGGCTTGATAGTATGCTATCAAGATTGCTAAAATGACATTTTTGCATTTGGCATTCTACTATTTTTTGCACTGGTAGTCATAAACGTAATCATAACAGCTATGAATGAACCTCAAAAAGTTTGTGCTAGTAGAATACCAAAAAGAGTTTTACACTGTGAGTTTGACATGATACTATTGGTATGGTAAAGCGATTTATTAAGTAGAATTCGACCCCTGGTCTTTAGTCACATGCTGACTTTACGGACTACCAAAGTCCACACAAACAGGGAACGACTATCAATAAACAAATGCATGTGAGAGAAGTGTTCGTATTGGAGTGTTGTGCTGAAGCTCACAGCATCTCGAAGAGTCGAGGACGCAGTTCCATCAGCACTAAATAATTCATTTTACAATATTTGTCATTATTGTTTTGGCGATTTTATCTGTTAATTCATTTCACTGAATTGTGTTTATAATGGATAGGTAACTATAGACCTACCTAAGTACTAATTGAAAATTATATTTCACTCTAGCAGCGCCTCGCGGTTTCACCCTCGTGATTCCCGTTTTCGTGGGAATTCCGGGATAAAATATAGCCTATGTGCTATTACTGACTATAATCTATCTGTGTGCCAAATTTTATCCATTCCCGTTCAGTAGTTTTTGCGTTAAAGAGTAACAAACATCCATCCATCCATACTTACAAAATTTCGCGTTTATTATATTAGTAGGATTGTAAACCGAAAATAGTTGTATTTTAATTCTCAATACTTTATTGGTAAATAACAAAAATCTAAATATGCTTGCTACGCGTCGCAGCCGCACCGTAGCAAGCTACAGCGCGGCTACGACGCTACGACGTAGCTGATGCTACGGCGTAGCAGCCTCTACGGCGAGGCGAGCTACGATACGAGCTACGCAGTACGGCTTTCACCAGAGCGCCACTAGTAGCTGCGGCTTGTAGCGGCATTATGCTGAGACAGGGTCCTTTTGGCCCCTTATCTAAATAGTTTTAGGAATACAAGTAGGTGTGTTAGTTTATTTCAAATTCAAATTCAAATTCAAATAATTTATTTCAGACACCAGGTTACAATTTAGCTCCATAGTCCATATATCGTTTACACAAAAATAAACAAATTGGTTAATAAGTAATAATAAATTAAAAAAAATAAAAATAAAAATAAAAAAAAAATAAAAAAAATCAAATTGAAATTTTTAAAAATTAGAATAATTATAATAATACCTACTTAACTTAATTATAGCTTAAAAAATATGTTTACTCAACCAGTATTGCATGAAGGGGGAAGCTGTGTCCAGCCTTCCTGCAATGACCTGCAGGTAGCTGTTGGCGCTGCCGCGCACCCTGCGCATCAGCGACGCCGTTCTCTTGCGCAGGATCGCAGTGAACCCGTCGACCCGTGCCTCCGCGAACATGCCTGATGCGCTACAGAAGCGCGGCAGCCCCATCAGCCACCTGAAGGCATTGTTATATTGGACGCGAAGGGCGTTCCAGGTCTTCTGCGTATGCTTGATCCATAGGCTGCACGTGTAGAAGGTCTGGCAGTACGCTCTAAACAGTGTTGTCTTTACCTGAGTACTGCAACGCGCAAACCTACGGGCCAACATATTAGCTCGGACCGTTAACGCCCTTCGCTCCCTCTCCATGTCTACATCATCCGTGAGTGTCTCGGTGACCCAGTGGCCCAGGTACTTAAACTCTGACACGCGCTTCAGCTGATTGCCGTTGAGTGTAACTGATGGGACTGTGGCGTAACTTTTTAAACCCGCCTTGAAGACCATCAGTTCACTCTTGCCCGCGTTGTACCTGAGCCCGTGAGCCTCCGCATAACACTCACAGATGCCTATCAGCCTTCTGAGGGCACTGATCGATGGGCTCAGCAGCACCATGTCATCCGCGTAACTAATATTGTTGATAGTGACTCCATCAATAGAGCAGCCGACCTGAGTGCTGCTGAGCTCACGTATCAGACGGTCTATATATAGGCAGAATAATCTCGGTGAAGTTCCCCCGCCCTGCCTCACTCCGCACTCTAGCCTATACACATCCGATAGCGATCCCGCCCAGCTTACATTGTTCTCCTGGTGTCCATACCAGTACTTAAATAATGAGATCAGCTCTGGAGGAAGCCTGGTCTCGCTCTCGAGCTTCCGCCACAGCCTGTCGTACGAAACAAGATCAAATGCTTTTGATATATCTAAAAAACAGGCGTAGACAGGCGTGCTTTTGCTCGTGTAATACTGGACGGTGTGTTTGAGAGTCAGTACTGCGGTCTCTGTTGACAGTCCGGCTCTGAAACCGAACTGAGCGTCGTGCAGATTAAGATGCTTTTCTAAATGTCTATCAATCACACCGTCCAATACCTTGGCTACGACCGTGGCGAGTGATATCGGCCTGTAGTTGATCAGGCTGGATGCGTCACCAGTCTTGTTCTTAATGATCGGAACAACCACAGTCCGCATCATCGCCGCCGGCAGGTACGAGTGCCCGACGCAGAGGGTGAAGAACATGGCGAGCACGCCCGGCAGGTGGACGCCCGCATGCTTCAAATGCTCAATGCTGAGCGAATCGTGTCCAGGGGACTTACCTCTCTTCATGTTCTTCACCACCCGCGCCACCTCCTTCGCTGTGATCTGGACAATGGGCTCGCCTCCGCAGCCCCCGTCCTGCTCCGTCCCCTCGGACGCAGGTCCCAAAGGCGAGCTCACACAGAAGTGATCTTTAAACCGATTGGCGATCTGGGCGGGATCACTAATACCCTCCACACTCATTGGTATGCTCGGCCTTGGATTCAGCTTATTGGTTTGCTTCCAAAACTTACCAAAGTCTTTAGCTTTGTGAAATGATGCAATGATGTCCATTTTTATTTGTGCCTGATTATTTTGGCACCATTTAAGCTTCGATTTAAAGTTAGATCGTGATTCGTGCATATTTTTGTATATGGGTCCAGATTTTGGTTTCCCACATGCAACCCAATCCAGAAAACAGAGCCGAGCGTACGCGTGAGCTTCCCTAACATATTTGTTCCAACCTACTACATGTTCTTTCTTTTTTCTATTTTTCCTAACACTGACTTTTTTACGAAAACTACTAGAGGCGGATATGCTTAATGATTCTACTATTTTACTATACAAATCGTCCAATATAACCCTATGCCCGAGGTCATGACAGGTCATATCTCCACATTTTCGCAATTCCGGCGGAAAACATATCTCTCTCAAATTATCTGTACATAGTTGACAGTACTTTTTAATTTGAGCGCTGTCCCTCTCCCCCCACCTAACGGGGTTTGGAATTGAAAAATTATGGCTTATTTTAGGCAAAACTAAGTTTAAATTACATTCAATTTGTAAAGGGAAATGATCTGACCACGAGATGCTATAATTAATTTTAATGTTCAAAATAGTCTTTTTCGCAGCTTCCGTAGTGATTACATGGTCTAGCCATGACCTAGTTCCGTGCGCTTCACTAATATAGGTATACGAGTCCGATGCCCTTCCCAGGTAGTCAATATCTGCACAAGTCCAACGTTGGTCGCTACAAAAGTTATCTAGTTGCTTACCGAAGGGCGCACTCGGGTGGGCGTTAAAATCCCCCAGGACAATCACTGTATCCACACAACAGCTTTCGATAACCGCACTAATTTCACTTAAGCACTCAGTAAATTCCGTTAGATTGTCCGTAGCGTCCGTAGGCATATATACTGAGAACACTAACAGCTGACGATCTTCGATATTTACTGCACATAAAATAACTGCATGTTAACTTGTGTCAAATAAATGATTTTGATTTGATAATATGTTAAACCCAAATTAACGATTTTTCTTTTCTTTTTTCTAAAGCTAAAGGTCAAACAGGTGATTTAGATGAGACATAGAACTCGTCATGCGCAAGAAAGGACCTTCTTTGTCTGAACCTGAGATAGTTTCTAAAGCATTTAATAAATTCACAAAAAGTTTCGACTGCGAAGGTTTTTGAAGCTTCCTTCAGCGCGGGAATGCGATGACCAATTACTTACGAGTAGTGACCGACATCTTGAACATTTCTGGAGCGT
The DNA here is from genome assembly GCA_944547425.1 of Eupithecia centaureata. NCBI lineage: Eukaryota > Metazoa > Arthropoda > Insecta > Lepidoptera > Geometridae > Eupithecia > Eupithecia centaureata. Next base: position 11,197,262 of record OX155699.1, on the reverse strand, counting down.
CCTGCGTACTCTAGCTTCAGAAAGTTTGTAGTTGAGGAAGCAGAGATCCTGTCTCCCCTTTCATTTCCTCACAGGGGATCATGGCACCGAGAAGGTACTAAAGTAGAGCTCACTCTACACTGTGCCAGTGCTGCATGTCTGTGGGAGCAGGAGCGATCATAGAGCGGTGTTCATCGACACGCGCGCTAAGATTCTTTATCATGTCAGAAAGTTGTCCTATGCATGTACCTATAGCAAGTTATTCGATATAATTAATTCTAGCTGCGCCCCTCAGCTTCGTCCGCATGGAAATTTATTTGTTAAGTTTCAGAATCCGTTCATTTATTGTTCGGCTCCTAGGGGTAGTTTCGTAAAAATAAAAAAACACATATTGAATTATTTACTTAGCTGTTTTTTTTGTATCGAGTTTTGAGTGAATCAAACTAATTCCATACAAAATTTAACTCTATTTAATCCCCTCAGAGGTAAAAATTTAGACATAGACATTCATTTATTTACTGCTTAACACACAATACAGAACACATTTTTTTCTGAATTTCCTGATATATACTATGTATTTGTTATTTTAGGTCCTAAGCTATCTACGTACCAAATTTCATGTTAATAACTTAAGTAGTTACGGACATTACTTATAACAAACATTCAAACAGCCTTTCCCATTTTTATAATAGTAAGATAACAGGATAAGATAGTAAGATATAATTCTCTTCATACTGACGTACCTAATCAAAATATTTATGTATGGATAGAGATTAACTTGAAACTCCGAGAGTTACTTTAAGGAGCGAATGTGAGGCGCCCGTGCACTGGAGCGCGGAGCTGGTGGCCAGTGTGGAGCCTGTGGCAGCGTGAGGGGCGTCTAAACGGGCTATATCTTACGACAATTCGTGGCTGCAATACTGTGGCCGGCAACATTGCTAGCAATGCCAGCCACACTGTGCAATATTTTAAGGATGGCCCGGCGTTATAGCCACATATTTTTTGTTATGTCAAAATGTTTTTATATGTAGCCGGCGTGTGTTTGGCTCATTAAAGGGTTCCGAATCAAAGGCCATACTATTGCAGTCATATTGCCTGCATGTTGCCTGCAATTGATTGCTCAGCCATAAAATGCACTAAAATGATTGTTTGATGGCTGGGCAATGTTTGCCAATAATTGCAGCCACAAATTGTCGTAAAATATACCCCTTTTAGAAGCCCCTTAATGTATGTGTGGTGAGTGTGTCCGGGTGAGCCTCAGGGTGCGCGCGCCGAGGCAGAGCGCCCCGAGCCCTCCGCGAGCGGACGCGCATGCGCCGCTCACTCGCCGCACCCCAGCGCTGAGCGGACACAACGCACGCAACACCTACTGTTATTACATACCAACAAACTTGCACACTAATACAAGCACTTCATAATCTCCTGCCTAAATAAATAGTTGATTTCTAGCTAGTGCTGCAAGTTGATATGTGAAGTGCAATTGATTAGTTGTGATCGTGCCTGTGATGTGAACGGAGGAGCGAGCGACGTGAAGCTAGCTGCGGTTGGTTGCGGACTTGCTTGCGATCTACTCGGTGGGTGCTTTGTTTATTTCTATTAGCTAAAACACTGACGACCCTCCAACCCTTGACATTACCTTGTGGTGATTAAGCACAATTACTTACAAAGTCTAGATTTTAGGATTTGTGTCCAAAGAACGTAAGTAATAGACTGATGTTGATTTGTGTCATGGAGTCTGCATTAGCATCAACTCAGATCAATAGTGCATTTATCAAGTGATTTGTGAATCTCTTCTGCGTTATATCATCAAAGTATCATAACTGTATCGGTGAGTACATACAGTAGAGAACGTGATTGCAGAGCGAGTTTCCACATTACGAGGTCAAAACATGAAACTCATTTATATGTATGTATGTAGTAAGGTAACACTGATGATTTTGCAGGTGAGGGAAGTGAGTTAAAGCACAAGACTGACGTGAGAATGACCTAGGTTCATATGATTGGGACAGAAAAAGTATCTTCAAGTAGGTATCTAGAGACATATGAAAATCTTTTAGGCACACAAACCGACCAGTGCCCTAGTAGATTCTAGGCCTTGGTAGCTTCCAAGGTGAACCTACGATCACGCGAAACGTAAAAACAGGCAACTTTACTGATAATTTTGACATTTTGAGATATTTCAACTAGTCGGCGCGTAGGAGTAAGGAATATTCTGCCACAATTTAAGTACCTATAGCTATATACTCACTAAAAACAATATACATATATGTTTTCTATATCTAATGCCTGCAATTTTTTGTATATCTTTGTAAAGAGGCGAAGGCTGCAGTACTTTTAATGATAAAATGTGAAACGTTCGTTTCCCGAGAGCCGAGAAGTATATGTAGCTGCGGGTCAAGGTCCGCTCTACTCAACTGACAATCAATACTCTTGCGTTACCTGTTCATTTCAACTATGTTGTGGTTAATTACGAAACGAGAAGAGAACTCTACTTGCTTTCATTACGTTAATCATTTATTTAAGTTTAGGATTAATCCCATAAAATGAGTCTACTATTGCGCGAGTTGTGCAGTGTTTCTACGTGTATTGTGTAGGTACCTACGTCTTGTGTAAACAAATACGTACATGAGTACTAAGTCCTGAGAGTAGTGTTTTCTGTATAGTTCAGACCAGAGTCAGGCAACTCTCGGCATGCGATATTTTATTTATTTATTTTACAAATTGTACCAGCGCAGTGTACACATGTAAAACATGGTTCGTAAAAATAATAGTGTTACGTAGTGTGAGCGGGCACGCGATGTGACCAGACCGGCGCCGGCGGCTAGTTCTGGAGCGACCAGGGCTGGTCACTTCTAGTTGTTCTGCACGAGTGCGGGACCAGAGCAGTTTAGTGAAACCAAGCGAGTTTGTTGCATCACCACTTATTTTATCATATAATTACGTTAAGCAAAGGAATTTCCAAAATTCACACGTACAGTTTGTTAAAACTATTAAGTATAAGCTTTTTTTAATTAATTTATATTATAAAATAAGTGTATGAAATTCGGAAGGGACTGAAGAAAGAAAGAAAGAAAGAGAAAGAAAGATTTTTATTTTCCTTACGAACTACTACACGATAAATCTAATCTATTAAATGCTACGCCAAGCTCTACCTAATTACGATTTGTGCGTAGCAGAGCGCAAAGCAAACGTGGCTCCGCTCAGCATTGTGCTGGATACACCTTGGTGTAAGCACCTAGCGCTGGTTTTCAGCGGGAACCAACCTAGTCACGCCACGACCCTCAAAAAACTACAATACAAAGCTCTACAAAACGTCTCCGCGAGTGACAATAGTTGTTTGTACAGTTGTATGTGTTTTGCAGAGCATGGAGGGCGGGACCCTGCCGCCGGCGTGGCTGTCCCCGCCGTGGGCCGTGTACCGGCAGGCCGGGTACAAGGGAGAGCGGCCGCGCTCGCGACTCACCATCTACGCGCTGGGACACGACCACAGCGCGCCCATACTCAGGTCACACACCACACACCACACACCCCGCCGTGTACCGGCAGGCCGGGTACAAGGGAGAGCGGCCGCGCTCGCGACTCACCATCTACGCACTGGGACACGACCACAGCGCGCCCATACTCAGGTCACACACCACACACCACACACCCCGCCGTGTACCGGCAGGCCGGGTACAAGGGAGAGCGGCCGCGCTCGCGACTCACCATCTACGCACTGGGACACGACCACAGCGCGCCCATACTCAGGTCACACACCACACACCACACACCCCGCCGTGTACCGGCAGGCCGGGTACAAGGGAGAGCGGCCGCGCTCGCGACTCACCATCTACGCGCTGGGACACGACCACAGCGCGCCCATACTCAGGTCACACACCACACACCACACACCCCGCCGTGTACCGGCAGGCCGGGTACAAGGGAGAGCGGCCGCGCTCGCGACTCACCATCTACGCACTGGGACACGACCACAGCGCGCCCATACTCAGGTCACACACCACACACCACACACCCCGCCGTGTACCGGCAGGCCGGGTACAAGGGAGAGCGGCCGCGCTCGCGACTCACCATCTACGCACTGGGACACGACCACAGCGCGCCCATACTCAGGTCACACACCACACACCACACACCCCGCCGTGTACCGGCAGGCCGGGTACAAGGGAGAGCGGCCGCGCTCGCGACTCACCATCTACGCACTGGGACACGACCACAGCGCGCCCATACTCAGGTCACACACCACACACCACACACCCCGCCGTGTACCGGCAGGCCGGGTACAAGGGAGAGCGGCCGCGCTCGCGACTCACCATCTACGCACTGGGACACGACCACAGCGCGCCCATACTCAGGTCACACACCACACACCACACACCCCGCCGTGTACCGGCAGGCCGGGTACAAGGGCGAGCGGCCGCGCTCGCGACTCACCATCTACGCACTGGGACACGACCACAGCGCGCCCATACTCAGGTCACACACCACACACCACACACAAGTAGCTGACCTCTAATTAAGTCCCACCAGTCCACACTTCAGTGCCTCATACAGAAGGTATAAGGCACACTCTACTGTGTTTGCTCTACTGAAGCTCAGTTAACAAAAGCTGCTATATATTTCTCCAGGTTTGCACACTTTCTAATGTAGCTCAGTGATATCTCGCCGACAGCTCTAGGTGTCTAAGAGTGATCGTACTTCCGTCAGCTTTAATTTATTGGTGTGTGCAGCTGGGCCGAGGGCGGCGCGAGCTCGTCCCCGATGGGCGCGGGCGGCGGGCTGCGCTGGGAGCGCGTGCCACTCAGCCACGCGCCCTGGCACGTGCAGGCGCCTCCACAGCCTGAGGTCGTCGACCGCCCGCCGCTGCTCGAGGTAACATACACATACCGTCTGCGACTCGTGCCCGAGGGGCGCGAGCTCGTCCCCGAGAGGCGCGAGGTCGTCCCCGAGAGGCGCAAGCTCGTCCCCTCGGGGCGCGAGCTCGTCCCCTCGGGGCGCTCGCTCGTCCCCTCGGGCGCTCGCTCGTCCCCTCGGGCGCGGGCTGCACTGACGCTCGTGTGTCGCAGCGCGCGGAGGAGGGCGGCGCGGGCGCGGCGGCGTGGAGCGGGGTGGTGCGGGGCTGGGCGGCCGGCGCCGCGCTGCTGGCGCTGCTCGTCGTCATCGCGCGCCTCGCTGAACACTTCCTCGACTGGAAGTATCTCATGCGTACGTATTCAAAACAACCGGGCTACCTTACAAAAATCAAGTTGTATCCTACATATATTCAAGAAACATTTTCCATTGTCCACAAAGACAATTCCAGTAACAAGTACTTGAAGAATGTTGACCTGTATATTTTCGAATTTTTATAGCACTCATGTACTTACCTAAATTGCCGCTGTGTATTTCATTCAATACTCTACATAAGTAGTGCCTCGAACACAGAGCTAACTCCGCGTCTCCCCGCAGGTCGGCGCCGCATGCAACGCGACTGGCAGCGCGCGAGCGTGCGCGCCAACACACGTAAGACTATGTACAGCTTTGCTTGTTCGCCAACACTCATGTGTTCACTACGGACATGCCTGCCGAGCTTGTTTCACGTAACCACCTCGGCAGCAGGAGGATTGGAGACGTCATTATACACAGAGCAACTACCTACCGTTTTTTTGTGGAAACGATATTTTTTCTGCCAAAGATCATAAAATTGATCAATGAAGAAACTTTTCATCTATATAATTCTGCTACTCCGTTACATCTTCGATTTCATAATACCCTAAAAGACCGTTCCCCATCCAGTAACGGCCATTTAGGACATCATGAAATAATATATATAATCTATAGGTACTTATATAATGTTTGATCGATCCACAAGAAGTATCCCCCTGATGCCTCAGGTAACGAGGAGGGCTTCGTGTTCCCGGGCGACGCGGAGGCGGGCGCGCTGGCCCTGGGGCTGTGCGCCGACATGCCCCCGCCCCGCACCGCCGACATGCCCCCGCCCTACTCCGAGCTCTCCGCACCCAAGGTACGCCACTACACTCACTGACCAATCAAACCCTAGCAAAACGTCCACTGCAGCTATGGGTCTCCCTCAAACCTTAAAATGGGGGAATCACCTTAGCACGTTTGGCAGGCTGTTTGGCGATTGCAGGATTTTAAGAACTCTGGTGGATGCTTTTGTGTATTTCCCTATTCACCTTCTACAACATCCAGGGTGGGAGGATAGATATAGATTCGTTATATTCTTTAACAGGAATGCCATGGAAGACTACACGAAGAATCTACCATTGCTCATTAAATTATCTGTCTAATTGAACTCAGCTCGTCAGCCACCCGCTGCTACACTTTGCTAGCCTGTTCATTGTTACCAACTTACCATCATCCATCCAGCTAACGTAGGTCCATTCCGTAACACTTTATATTGAGTACCTACAGGTTGATCTGCTAGAAAACCGCCTACCAACACCATCCTGCAGGTTGTGGGCCGCAAGTTTGGCTCGCCCATCATGCAGTCTTTCAACAGAGTCCTGACTCTCTAGACTCCATGGGTTGAGACTCTGTTGAATGACTGCTTCAAATAATAATTTTGCCTTGTGTGTGTGTTTAATTAGTTACTTATATATTTTATAAGTCAAGCAGCATGTGATCCTACAGGTGGAGGAGCCGCCGCCCCCGTACGAGAGCGAGTCGTGCGTGCAGCTGGCGAGCAAGCGCGGCGAGCCGGTGCTCGTGAGCAAGCGCGGCGAGCCGGCGCTGGGCGAGCCGGCCGGCCGCCGCCGCCTCTCCTCCTTCCACCCCGCCGGCCTCGTCACCATCATCGCTGACGACGACGAACTCATCGGAGAACCTCCTGCACGTGTCGACAAGGAGGGAGCTTCCGACCAGGGAAGGTCTGATAGTGGAGCTTCTACCGGAACTAACGGAAATATCGATACAGATGATGACGCAAAGGACGGCTCTGTGGCCGTTTGAACGGGAAGTAAATAATGAGTAGGGTTTTATAGGAATTGAAGAATGGGATTGGAAACACCGCGCTCGAGATAAAAAGATCTGCAGATGATTGTAATTAAGAGCATCTTTACTGGTTTCGATGTTTAACTATGTAGGTTCAGAGTTACGCAGACTAGTAGACCTCTATGTCCCCATATGAATACATGTACTTATGCATGATAGAGTAAGTGTGACTAGCACGACGCGGTAGAGAGCTTTCACTTGACTCAGTTTTCTACTATATTTGTCTACCTGAAGTTAAGTTTAACCTCCACTCAGTTACTTCTAGTAATAATTTCAGTCTTTTAAGTTTCTACTCTTTTAACTGGCTGGACTGTAACATCGCACAACATGCGACACTTTTGTATGAGCGGTTGTGTCTTTCTAAATCTTTAGTTAGTGTTAGTTCTAGTTTTAGTAGATTTATCTGTTTCTCGCGGATCTAATCTGTAGTGCTCAATAGAGTAGTCGACGCTATGTTGTTATTTTAATGTTAATTTATTAAGGTCCTTTATTCGTTATTTTTATTTATACCGTCTTTTCACTTTGCTGCGTAGTTTTACTAAGTGTCTATAACAAATCATAATCAAACATATTTATAGAATTAAGGGACAAATGTACCTAAATCTTTATAATTCTGAATAAATTATGAAAATAATCAGTGTTTTAATTAAAATATTTTAGTGCTTTATTAATTTGACAAACAGTGTTCTTAACTAGATACTAATACTTAACATATCAATAAATGCAGGGCGCAAACTAAACCGTCACAAATAGTACAGTAAAGTCTTACTTAAAATAATTGTCACAGAGTTGAAAAGAAAACCAGGGGCCGAATTCCACTAATGTTAAAACAAAGGTCTCAATAGTGCCATTCAATCAAGATGATTAAAATGACGTTTGTTCATTTGGTATTCTACTATTTTTTGCGCTTGAAAAGACTTTCTTAATTAGAATGTCAAATTGGTAGTTATAAAGGTTATCGTCACAGCTATGAATGAACCTCAAAAAGTTTGTGTTAGTAGAATGCCATAACGAGTTACGAGACACGATACTATTTAAATGGCGAAGCGATTTATTTAATGGAATTCGGGCCCTTCAATTGAAACGTTCGAATACTTACAGGCTATGGAATACAAATAAAGGTAACCTAATATTATAGATCTACTTTAATAATTAAAATATAGTACAGTCTTAAAAGTCACAACTTTAAATGCTTTAGCACCATCCTAATTTACGTCTCCTAATTAAATCTGAGTTAGTGGCGTACGGACATCCTCCTATTCTAGATAAAATGCGTGGACAGGGAATTCAAACTTTAGTTTTTCATTAATTAAAAATCATCTTCGCAAAAGTTTTTCTTTGGATTTTTCCAATAATAGAGCCTTTCACGTTTTTCGTATAAACTGAAGCCACTGGCCTGGAGACCGACGTCTTATGGTAAGAGTCCACTTACGTGTAGACTGCGACCAACTCTCAGCCGCCGCAAACTATTTATCTGTGCCTAAAACTGTTTGTCGCAATTGCCGTCATCTTGTGATATCATATATTTTCTTTGACAAATGAGTAGCTCCCTAACACCAAATATTCTAGTAATACAACATCTTTGCCTAACACCAAAGATTCTAGTATGAGACTACGTTTCGAACACCATCACAATGACAATGAGCAGTTTTCAGCGATCGGAGCGCAACGGTCTGTGGAGCATGACCTTGTAGTGATGTAGCGATGCCTGCGGGCAGTAGGTGTGAGAGAGAGCCCTAGAGCTCGTCGGGCAGGAGGTGTGAGAGAGAGGCCTAGAGCTCGTTGTTCTGGCGGCGGCGCACGTAGCGCGCGAAGTAGTCGGGCCGCCAGCACTTGCAGGAGCCGGGCACCAGGAACCAGTCGTAGTAGAGCCGCACCTGCGGGACACTTGCGTTACAGCGAGGGCCTTGCGTGATTAGGTTAGGCACAGTAGCAGCACCCCTAGGAAGTAGGAGGAGTTACTCCGCGCCCTGACCGGTCTCTGTGCTATTATCCATTATTATTGGTGGGCTCCACACAACACAGCGGGCAACGCGGGAGGGAACCTTTACTCTACGTTATCCCAAACAAATTATGCCAAAATTTGTAGCCGAGGCGAGCTGATTTAAGTATGAATAAGAAACCTGGACCTGTCCTAGTATAGAGCCTTATGCAATATACCTGTTATAACTGCTTATATCCCCATGCAAAAATCATCTTTCGTTTCTCTCTAAAGCTTATCCTGCCACTCAAAAATGTATTTCAAGAAATCATGCTTCTGGTGTGCCTCTGGGAAAGCTTACGTAAGTATTGCATTCATGATCAAAATTGTATTATATTGATAGCTGTTGTCGTCTCTAACCAGAGTACCACCACTAAAGCTGGGCAATGTGATACCTCAAGAGACCTATCTAAATAGACTGTCAGAGTATCAGTAGCAACAGGGAGTGTACCTGGAAGCAGCCGAGGTCGTCGTGTCCGTCGCAGTGCGCCGGCTTCTCCGTGGAGCTGGGCTCACCCGCGCCGAACGACCCGAACTCCTGCAAACAGCACGCACGCACCTCACTACAGAGCCGGATTTATATTTTTAAACCCCTCCCCCCCCCGGTAGACATTACAGGATTATAATCCTGCAATTGGCAATAACATCTTTTTTACTTTTGCTAACAAAGCATAAGGAACCCAAAAATTCAATAACAGCAATAAAAATTGCAAAATCGCTCCAATTCAAATCAGTGAACGTGTTTGACTTTTATCGTCTGCAATCGAGTGACCGTCCTCTGAAATCTGCTGCTTCTAGGACGCGGCCTATGTGCCGCGAGCCTGCGTGCACTCCGGAAAGATTCAAACCTATTATGATCACCGATACATCCACTGCTGAACTTGTCTTGCGTAGTGGAAGTGTTAATAATAAAATTCAGTAATGTTGAACAATCCACACAGTATCATCTAGGCCAAGCTAAGCAAAAATGAACATATGTAAGCTGCCGATCTGTGGTCCGGCCCACGGTCATCCTTTGTGAGAGACAGGCTGATCTTTGGCAGCTGCGTCACTGAAGCCGACTAATTACCCGGAAAATCGCTTCCTTTTTGAGAGTGTAGGAATAGATAGTGCACCTGTATTTGCGCACTCACTTGTTGACTCTACAATGTCTTGCGGGCATGCATAGTCTCCGTAGAGCCTGGCTGTCGTAACCGTGAGAAGACTATGAGAACATCATGACAGTTGTGTTGTCGTGTTGATACCTGGTGTGGGGGCTGTGCGCTGGAGGTCACCCAGCGCGGCGACGACAGGCAGCCGCCCTCCAGGTAGTGGCAGCGCGACTGCATGCATCTACAGTACAACACTTGATAGTGTGTTGTCTTGTAGAGTAGTTACCTGGTGTGCAGGCACAGGCTGCGCGCTGGCGGGCGCCGGCTCGGGGTAGTGCAGCTCGGCCACCAGCAGCGACACCCAGCGCGGCGACGACAGGCAGCCGCCCTCCAGGTAGTGGCAGCGCGACTGCATGCATCTACAGTACAACACTTGATAGTGTGTTGTCTTGTAGAGTAGTTACCTGGTGTGCAGGCACAGGCTGCGCGCTGGCGGGCGCCGGCTCGGGGTAGTGCAGCTCGGCCACCAGCAGCGACACCCAGCGCGGCGACGACAGGCAGCCGCCCTCCAGGTAGTGGCAGCGCGACTGCATGCATCTACAGTACAACACTTGATAGTGTGTTGTCTTGTAGAGTAGTTACCTGGTGTGCAGGCACAGGCTGCGCGCTGGCGGGCGCCGGCTCGGGGTAGTGCAGCTCGGCCACCAGCAGCGACACCCAGCGCGGCGACGACAGGCAGCCGCCCTCCAGGTAGTGGCAGCGCGACTGCATGCATCTACAGTACAACACTTGATAGTGTGTTGTCTTGTGGAGTAGTTACCTGGTGTGCAGGCACAGGCTGCGCGCTGGCGGGCGCCGGCTCGGGGTAGTGCAGCTCGGCCACCAGCAGCGACACCCAGCGCGGCGACGACAGGCAGCCGCCCTCCAGGTAGTGGCAGCGCGACTGCATGCATCTACAGTACAACACTTGATAGTGTGTTGTCTTGTGGAGTAGTTACCTGGTGTGCAGGCACAGGCTGCGCGCTGGCGGGCGCCGGCTCGGGGTAGTGCAGCTCGGCCACCAGCAGCGACACCCAGCGCGGCGACGACAGGCAGCCGCCCTCCAGGTAGTGGCAGCGCGACTGCATGCATCTACAGTACAACACTCATGTACGTCAAGTAAGAACAAACCACAAGCTTCAAACAGGTATTGACATGAGGTCAGATGCCTAAAAACTTTAATGAGTCCGTTAGTTAGATTTTCGATAAATATTGGAAACATATTTTTTGTTTTGTCAATCAAACAGAAAATGACCAGGACAAAGCGCATTTCAGTTGAGAAGTAGGGGCTCGCGACCGTCACGCCTTGTGCCATCTTCTTTTAGTCTTCTTTAATTTTCTGTCGTCTTCAATATTTTTCGATATTCTCTAACAAGAACTAAATAGAATAATGTTTTCTTTACCCAGGCATCTACCCTATTGGAAGGTGTGGTGCCCCTTACCTGGTGACTTCGACGGTCTGCGTGAAGTACCCCTCGTAGGGTATCTGCACGACGTAGCGCCACACGCCCTGGTAGTTCCGCGCGAACACGGGCGTGGCGTACTCCACGCGCGCGGGGCACGGCGTCGGCGGACCCTGCGGACGCACATAGGTTGGATTGCAAACACACAGACAATCACAGGGGCCCTTTCTACTTCCACTGAACTACTACTGTTTACTAGGGGTTTGTAATGATGAAAGATGGTGCAGCCGACTACTGTTTTATTATGGGTTGGTAATGATGAAAGATGGAGCAGCCGATAGGGTCGTCTAGGCGTAAGACCACCGTTAGAACCTGCGCCGCGAGGCGCCGGCTCGCTGTTGCCGCTGAACGCACGGTACAGCATACACAAACAATCAGTTTATATACGTAAGTGCGCAGTGAACTCACGTCGTAGCGGTGTTGCGGCGGAGGCGGTCCGTGGCCGGGGTCCTCGCGTCGCTCCACGTTGGGCGCCGGCTCGCTGTTGCCGTTGAACGCACGGTACAGCATACAGAACCTTAAACAATATTACATGGTTGTTACATCATTAAAATGGCGTATTGTTTGAGAGGAACACAAAATAGATATTTATGTAGGTACCATTGCTATCTATCTATGCACTTTTGCCATCTCATAGGTTTTTCATTGATCCCTTATCGCAAGGTCCGGAGAGTAGGTGCCGTGAGTGTCTTAGACATTACCTACAATCGCAGCTCCTCTAATCTGGTAGCCGTCAGTTGTTCAATGCGTGCGTGGTCTAACGTTGTCCTGAAGTAGCAGTGGCCTAGAGCGATTGACCAGCCTGGGTAGTGTAGCAAGCAGCTAGCTTTTCCATCGTGGTTTGTAGTTGCTGACAAATGACATCTACCGTCACCGTCCGGGAAGGCTGTAGTGAACGACACCGGCGCCGATCCCCCAAACGCTCACAAATAACTTTTTTTGAGTCAATTTTCTAATATCAAGAGGTAAAACCGGGACCCTATTGCTAAGACTTCGCTGTCTGCTCAAGAACCGTGAATAACCGTGATTGCTAGACAGACATTTGAATTTTTAACAAATTTTGTAATGCCTACCTACCTATTTCTGTTGCCGCTATAACAACAAATAGTAAAAATAAAATAAATATTAAAGGGGGCTCCGATACGGCAAACATTTTTTTTTTGCCATTTTTATAGATACGGATCCCTTCCTGCACGAGTCCAACTCGTACTTGGCCGGTTTTTTGGCCGGCTCCTAGAGCCATGCAGGCTACTCGGAAGCTGTTCGTTAGCCGGTTGGCTACGATGGTCTGGGGAAAGGTCTTCCGAAAGCTCCAGGAGCTGTCTGGGCAGGGGTCTCCAGCTTGGTCTTGCTTCCGGTTCGCCACAAGGGATGTCATTCGATTTATTTTATCACAACTGACATTGGCAGATTGTATCAAACCAGACGCCAAAATGTGTAGAAGCCAAGTCAACTGACAACCGCCGGTCAACTCTGCTCTGCCTGCAACCTGCAATCATCTGCAATCTTTTTTGTTTTTGTTGTTTGAGGTTATGCGAGGTTATGATTTTGTGCATGCATTTCTTCGTCTAAATAAATGTTTTCAAATATATTTCGTGAAATAAAATGTCTGCTGCATTAGTGAGACAAGCGCTGGAGTTTGTCGACCCTGACGGTTTGTAGTTTCCGCGTAAATTTATTCAAATAAAAAATATTTGTTTCAATCAGTGTTTTGAAGGAAGATCGGTTTTTCAGAGAGTGTTAGTGCTAAAGGAAAGAAGCGTGGAGCGGCGCTCAGCCGGCTGCCGGATGCCTCAGGTCAAGGTGAGTATCATTTCGTACCTAGTTAGTTGCGTCACGCGACACCGCTTCGACCCATGTACGGGGCGTTATCTCGAAGACGTAATTAGTTGAGTCTCAACAGTTGGTAATCACTGAAAGGTGTCTAAGTCGCGCACAATACTTGATAATAAGTATTCTAATTTTATTCAATAACATCATACCTATTCCTACCCTACCAGTGACATTACCAACTATAACTTCTTATAAATAAAATTGTAGACAGTAAAAACTTTGTATGTAAGTATAAAAAGTTTCTCCTCTCTTAGCATTTATAATACTTTATAATTGTGGCTGTGAAAGTAAAAGTTTATACTTTTAAAAATTAATGTTTTAGTAAAACCACTGAAGCAAACATTTAAGAAAAAGAAATGTGCAAGTGATAAGAAGAAGCAAGCTGATGAAGTGGTCCAGAAGCTGCTGAAGCTCTCTCAGCCGACCGTGTCCGCCGACCTCGCTCCCAAGGTCAGTATTAATAGGATTTAGAAGAGTGAAATCTTTTCATATGAGCGTCTAAGCGCGCAGTCTACAAACCTTATAGGCGTACTTCGCAAGGCAATATGTTTGGGCGTTTGGGCATGGAGACCACAACAGTTATACCTCTTAATACTGCAAGAAATTCAACTAATTGATACTGTTAAAAACTAGACAAAATAATTGAAATTTTGTTCATTCAGATTGCTTGAAAAATAACTTACCTACTCTCATGTAATATTGTTGGTTTTTAAAGGTAACATCATAAAGATAAGACAAAAACCATGAGATAGTGAATGTTGGACTGAGTTATCTGAGCCATAAAGTCAATATCAAACATTGATATAAAGTTAGTCAGCCTCCATTGTATTGTATCTTATCCATGATGAGAATATTATTATTATGAATATTGAATAACATGTGAATGTTAAACAACTGCAACGGCCCTGCTTTAGTCACTCACAAGTGTGTAACTCAGCTCAGGCAACTTGATCATATTTGAAATATTCATTTTCAAGTAAGATGATGGGCTAACTTAGCTACAGTTCTTAATATCAAATGTATTCATAAATCATATTTAATGAATAAAATAAATGTAATTGTGTGATTTGTTATTAGTACCTAAAAATATAAATGTTCATGACCATTACAGCTACCCCATTTTGTTATTATCTGTCTGCAAGGAAGAAGTCTCTTTTTTATATTAAATATAATAATAATTGAACTTGCAGATAGTTGAGCGAGCTGTGAAGGGCAAAGCGCTAGCAGATAAAATCGAGATCAACACAGAACCAGAGAAGTCTATCCTGTTCTCCGACAACGAAGAAGACTTCAACCAGTTTGAGGACGAACTGTTTTGCAGCTAAATACCTACCACCTAATATAACTAAGAGAACTTCAATTGTCTTGAGGAAAAACTCTGGATACTGACAGTTTTTACCATACAGTGAGAAAGCAAAAATATTCATAGAACTGGTGATTTTTGAAGATATAAAAGTGAAAGTTTACACTGTTATAAGCAGTGTTGATAAACACACTGACACACACTGTCTTGTACAGGGTACCAAGAACAAAGTGATTACAAACAGTGTTAGTAAGTAGAGTGGAGTGAATGTTAGTGAGTCATTGACGGTGGGCCGTGCATGGGGCTGAGCGACGCGAGCGTGGGGCGCGCGCTGCTGACGACGGCGGCGGGGTTGCTGGCCGTGCTGGCCGTCTGGATCAACACATACCCTTTCCTGGATAAAGGTAAAGCATGGAAATAATGCTCATAATGCTCTTCAACCCACACAGCATCAGCTAGCTCCAAGCTAAGCAGAGCTTGTGTTATGGGTACTAGCTATACATTTTATTTATATACTATGTATATAAATAAAATAAATATACCAGTCCACACAGCATCATCTAGCCCCAAGCTAAGCAGAGCTTGTGTTATGGGTACTAGATGACTGATTTACTTAATACAATACATTACATAGATAGATATTTTTATTTAATATATAGAAAACACCCAGACCAAAGGAAAAAAATTCTGCAGATCATACACAAATTTGTTCCGAGGCGGGAATCGAACCCGCAACCTCCTGCGTCGCAGGCGGACCTTCGCCCTCCGAGATATATGATACATTTTATCAATCATCATTAACACTACACATTTCATAGATTTGTAATTTTGTAGATATTTTTTATTAAATAAAAATTACCCAGAACCCTGAAATGACTAAATGATACATTTTATCAATCATCATTAACACTACACATTTCATAGATTTGTAATTTTGTAGATATTTTTATTAAATAAAAATTACCCAGAACCCTGAAACGACTAAATGATACATTTTATCAATCATCATTAACACTACACATTTCATAGATTTGTAATTTTGTAGATATTTTTTATTAAATAAAAATTACCCAGAACCCTGAAATGACTAAATGATACATTTTATCAATCATCATTAACACTACACATTTCATAGATTTGTAATTTTGTAGATATTTTTTATTAAATAAAAATTACCCAGAACCCTGAAATGACTAAATGATACATTTTATCAATCATCATTAACACTACACATTTCATAGATTTGTAATTTTGTAGATATTTTTTATTAAATAAAAATTACCCAGAACCCTGAAATGACTAAATGATACATTTTATCAATCATCATTAACACTACACATTTCATAGATTTGTAATTTTGTAGATATTTTTTATTAAATAAAAATTACCCAGAACCCTGAAATGACTAAATGATACATTTTATCAATCATCATTAACACTACACATTTCATAGATTTGTAATTTTGTAGATATTTTTTATTAAATAAAAATTACCCAGAACCCTGAAACGACTAAATGATACATTTTATCAATCATCATTAACACTACACATTTCATAGATTTGTAATTTTGTAGATATTTTTTATTAAATAAAAATTACCCAGAACCCTGAAATGACTAAATGATACATTTTATCAATCATCATTAACACTACACATTTCATAGATTTGTTATTTTGTAGATATTTTTTATTAAATAAAAATTACCCAGAACCCTGAAACGACTATTGGCAGATCATACAAACATTTTTCCCAAGGCGGGAATCGAACTCGCTACCTCCGTTGTATGCTGCCCTTCGCCCACCGCGTCATATAGGTCGTTAGAAATACATGTATTTATGATAAAATAGTCCAATTGATTATCAATCAACTCTCATACTACTCGTATTAAAAATGTCTCACCCAACTCACAGAGCATCAACTCGAAATCAAAATTAAAACCTCCATTCACCAGAAGCGCAGAATCTTTGCAGATTCTTCTCAGCTAGTTTAGAATTTCTTTTTGTTGTGCTGTTACTCTCTTGCATTTACATTTATTATATCTACATATGTATAACTATGTAAGATTTAGTTCCTTGTTCTTGAACATGTTCCAAAGGTAATTTATCAGTTTTAAAGTAGTAGTAGTAAAGTAAACAAACAACGACTAGTTGTTTGTTTACTTTACATTCGAAGATCTCCACTAAAATTGTTAATTCTGTGGTGGTACGGCCGTGGTGTGATCGTCAAATAATTATTTAAGTGTATAGGTACCGAGAGTTGTCTAGGCTTTTCCAAGAAAATTTGCGATGTTGAAGAGATCAGATTGTGTCTGTAAATTCGTTACGTTGTAACCCTTAACTACCTACCCGCGGTCTCTCAGACCCCTATGATGTTATTTCTGACAACAAGTAAATTTTATAAGGTATATTATTAATTTTCGTTTATTTCTTTCCTTCCCCCTTAACATTTTTTTTCATTATTTCTAGAGAGTGTGATCTACTCGTACGTCCCGAGCCCGCAGTGGTTGCTGCTCGCCTGCGCCGCCTGCGGGACGTGCTTCGTCGGCGGGCTCATGGCTTTCACCTTGTACCACATCTACCCGCATTTGTGAACTGTCTCGCGCCCTCAACTAATACTTTTTTGTTTATACGACACACGTCTAGTAAACAATCCGTTGTGAACTGTAACCGCAGTTGTAAACTCAATTTTACTTTGATTCCGCAACTTTGCCACAGGTTGGCTTTATCTCTCCTTTGCAAAAAAAACCTTATAAACTGCCCTTACTGTATACCAAAACCGGTATCTATTTGCAGATATTTACCATCCTTAGCTCTACCCCCTCCGTATTACTTTGTACTGTAAACTTAGGGCCGAGAATGCTTCCTTCGCACGGGTTCTTATCAGCCAGTTGATGATCCACACACTATTAAGAGTCCTAGATAGAACCCAAGCATTAAGCGCTAAGCTTAGGATAGTCCAATCGATCCCCGCTCCGAAGGCATTGATGACGAGCTCGGCGCCGTCCCTGGTGGGCTCTGGCTCCGTGCTCTCCAAATCCGGACACTCCATCAAGAGCATGACGACCCGCAGCGACTGGATCATCATAGGTAATACACGAGGCCAGCCGAGCGGGCGGGCGCGGCGGTGAGGGGCGCCTCTCAGAGCAAGGTTGTGTTGGGTGGTTGTAGCCTAACGACCCTTGTTTGGGGGAGGCTCAGCAGTGGATGTGCACAATATGAAAATGTTAGACTATTTAAGCTCAAATTTAATTTAATTATTGAATATCATTGATAGTTTTCTATTGACCGAAATTAGTCGTTACAATGAATATTATTTTTACAATATAATCATTGTAAATCACTTTATCACTTTGAGGCGCTTATCATGGGAAGACCTGCGTCCAGCAGTGGACCAGTAAAGGTTGTAGATAGATGATGAAATCACTTTAAAGGCTTAACTTTAACTCCTAATTTAGTTCAAAATTGTAACATGAGGTGCACTTAAATATAATTAGGTATATTAGTAGCATAAAATGGAAGATTTTTTTTTTGTTTGTGCTTGCTTTTCTTAACAACTCTGGTTTCAACAAACTTTCTTTAAATATGACTATGACAGGTTCATGAATCAATTTTAAAGTATACACGTGTACGGAAACGCGAGGCGCGGCGTAGGTTAGTTATTTTAAATTGCTGCGAAGTCAATCGCATTTTTACCAACTACCTTTGTTTACAATTATGTTGTTTATAATTTTAAAAATAAATTATGAAATGTCCCCTCCCAGGCATCGCCGGCGTGACGTGCGGCGGTAAGACGACGCTCGCGAACCGGCTGAAGAACGCGTTGAACCCGGTGTACGTGTTTCACCAGGACCAGTACTTCTTCCCGGACGACAGCCCGCGGCACACGCGCGTGCCGCGGCTGGACCATAACAACTACGATGTGCTGAGCGCGCTCGACATGGAGGCGCTGCTCGCCGACGTGCTGGCCACGCTGGCCGGGGACAACCGGAGCCACGCGCACACGGAGGTACACCACCAGTTTGGGGTAGGCAAACTACAACCCGAGTCTCATCAAGACGAGAGTGAATAGGTGTCTTCTAGACTTTCGTGATAAGTACATCTTCGGCCACGTCGTCACTTACCGTTAGGTGAGATTGTGGTTAAACGAAGGTCTAATGTTGATAAAAAAAGGTATCATCATCAACCTATATTATTCCACTGCTGCTCATAGGCCAATGGGGTAGGTATAATTATGGTCTTTTACTATTATTATTTTGATATTATGTATATAGCGACTTACCAACTCGTTGTGATACATATTTGATTGTTATGTATGTTTAAGTTAAAGAAAGACTGTATAGTAGTACCTAAGTACCAAAAATTCCCAATTAAAGTTCAAGTTGATTTAAAAGTATTGCTTTTTTTTAAGAACCCATTTTTATTACAATTTAGATATACTTATTCAGTCTAAAACCATAAATAACACAGAAGAAAATATATCTTTCAACTATTTTAATATTTATAGTAAAATACCGAAAAATTACCGAAATACCGGGATCCCGGTTTTAAAAATATGAATACCGAAAAATTACCGGTATTGGCAAAACGTCCAATACCGCTATTCCCTAGAGATAACGTCAAGAGAAGCTACGAAGGTGCCATTCACAAACGTTTTTTTGAAAGATAATTGGTCCCAGTCATATTGATTGACCCTTTAGATATAAGTTATCGGAGAGATTGGGTGGGCCTAGTCTCAAGAGGTAATTGTTCCAGGTGCAGGACGATGGGTTCATGATACAGGGCAAGCGGTTCCTGGTCATCGAAGGGTTCACGTCGCTCAACTACAAGCCCATATTGGATTTATGTGATTTGAGGTGAGCCTTTATATAGTGGCAACTTATATTTATCTATTACTAAGAACTTAAACTTAAGATTTGCACAATCACACTTATTTGAACACTGCTTGCTTGTTTGCGTGCTTTCATAATGATATAATGATAGTTGCTTTTCTTTTGTCATCTTACCTCACTTTCTGCTTAAATATCCTACCTTCATACCTGTTCAGCAAACGTTTTTGATATTTTTTAGTGAAATTATAAAGCTGTTGGAATTAGATATGTTGAATGTGTAATGATTGTGTTGCAGATATTACTTCGTGCTAGAGTACGGAGAGTGCGTGCTGCGACGCGCGCACCGACTGTACGACCCGCCCGACGTGCCCGGGTACTTTGAAGCGTGCGTGTGGCCCGAGCACCTCCGCTACAAGGAGGAGGTATGTACTGCAACCTTGTAGGTACCTAACTCCGCGCACGCGAGCGTACGACCGCCCTATATCGCACCTTTATCTGGGGGATAAAAGTGATTTTCCCCCAACAGTTACAGAGGCCCGGTGGGCCGGCCCTGTACCGGGCCGGCCCACCTGGCTCTCATACCCGGGTCTTGTGACCGACAGGTGACAGTAGATGTCGGATAGTTCCTGTTAAGTCAAATTTTGTTGAAACAAACGTATACGCGAACTATGATTCGTTTGTATGGCCAAGGGAATCTGCCTCAGGAGGGGCAACAGCTTCCTTCTAGGTATACCCCAACACCTCCACAGCGATCACTGATCTTCCGAGCGAGATAATTATGACACTACTCCCCTTGCTTGGGGAGGCATGTGCAGGTGTGGACGTGTGAGTGTTCATTACGAAATCTTAAGTGTCCACTCTAAAGTAGGGTCTCATAGACCAGACTTATCTCTTAACTAACTAACAGAGCGCACTTTTTTTTCAGATCACTCGCGACGGGCGCGTGCGGCTGATCGACGGGACCGACCCCGACGTGTTCGAGTCGGTGATGGCCGACCTCGCCGCTCTAAAGATACCCACGTAATCCTTATTCAACCCTTTCACTGTCCAATATAACCTAACCGTATGGAAGTTACCACCAGGTTGTAAACTAATCTGAAATTCAAAAAAGTTTGCTAAAAGTCGTGTAGATAAGAAATGGGGTTAAAGATGATATGCTATCTCATGCATATATCATGCTTAAATCATATTTGATCAAATATAACCATGAAAACCTCCGATGAGAATCAGTGTATTTATAAATTAGTTATGTAGCTTGTAATTGCAAGTTTCTGAGTTTTTATATGAATAAATATAACAGCATGCTATCCAGCTGTCAATATTCAATCCCAGTCTTTACCTCCGCTAATGGTAAGCGATGTCTGTTTCACTGTCTACTACAACATCTCATATTATGTAATGTTTTCTTACAAAATAACATAATGTGCAGCAAATATTAAGTTCCTAGTCCTACAATTTTATTACACATCTATTACTCTGAATACTTATTGTATGTTGTGTAATTTATTAACAGCAGACCTTCCTTAATTAAGAGTCCGGTCTCGGAGACCTATGTACCAAAAGGATCGGTGAAAGGGTTAAATCTGAGTGGTAGGTGAATAAGTTAGTCAATCGTGTAAATTAGCGACATGTTGAGGTCCGGGCGACATTTGTTGAGCACGTAAATTGTTTCTTTCAGAATTGACAACTCAGAGTAAACATTTCTCATAAAAATACGTTCGATTGGCTTCAACAATACCGTTAATCAAAAGTTATAGGTATTTTTATAAATGTTTCACTAAGTATAACAACTTTAATTGTTTTCTTACTATACATAAAATCCAATATATTATAATATTATTGTAAGTAACTCGACATTGTAGTTAACTAAAAGCTATTTAATATTATGTAATTTTATAAAATTTTCAACGAGTGGTATTATAACTATTTGTACTCTATGTAATATACTCGAGAGCTTAAATGTTGTTAGTTAAATTAAATTAAGTTTTTATTAAGTTTAACTTAAATAAACGCCAAAAATATAGATCGACTTTTTTTTGTCACTGCCGTTCCTTTCCCTTCCTTGATTTGAATTTCAATTGCAAGTAGCTATGTAGGTAAGTATGTACCTACTTAAAACGGTGCATTGAAGTGTTTCTAGGCTCAAATGGAATGGAAGACAATTATTGCAACGAAATTGTACAATTGTCATAAAGTTCAATGGTTTGTACAATTTCGTTGCAATAATTGTCTTCCATTCCATTGTGCGGACCTAATGTTAATTGAGCCACGATCAGTCGTTGGTTGACTCACCCTCTCATCGCAATCAACAATTATTTATTTAATCCCTGGGGGGTCAGTGGTGGTGAGCGGTGGATGTTGAACCGTAGTGGCTAAAATATTCATATGTACCTATACTCAAAGGCGATCAAAGTCGCGATATTTTGTCAAATTTTCATTAAACCTGTCGAACGATCGTGATTTGAGACGTGTGTCAATCATGCATGTTAAGGGGGTAGAAGATTGGAGGAAGAAGTCAGGTGGTAAACTTTGGCGAGGTCAAAAGGTTCGCCAAACCCTGGCACAGATTGGCAGCTGAGTAGGGCTCAGAGCAGTTCGGAGCTGCGGTGAAGCAGTCTGTGATGTGATGTGTCACGCACCCGGACAGAGTGTAGTGTACGAGACAAAGTGCGTGGGATTTGTAGTCTTGAGCCACCCGAGTGGCTCATAGCTCACAGCTTCGGTCCGTGTGACCGCAAGGTTGGAAGGACCGTGGAAAAGTGGAGGGAATGTCCCTGCCTGCAAGACTCCCGCTCGTGCAGTGAGTAGTGTACAGTGTGTAGTACTCACACGCCCCCCTCGTCGCAGAACTTCCTCCCCTCCCGCGGCTCGCTGGCGCGGTGCTCTGCGGGCAGCGCGTGCGAGGGCAGCTCCTCCGGCTCCGGGGCAGACCGCTTGCTGCGCTCCTCCTCCACTCTGCAAACAACATTACACCGCGTTACATTCAGCCCCTGCCGTTGCCCCTCGCGCTGCCGGCGATCATTCCCTAAATACAGCAGGATCGAGAGGACTGTGTGTTAACATACTGCCCTACCACTCACTTCGCTTTCAAGTTTCAGCAATGGCAGACGTCGAAATAATTACAGCGACCGTCTTTCTCCTCCAGGCGCTCGGCGAGTACTGAGCGTCGGAGCAGAATGTAAACACGCACTGCCGCTCGCGCTGCCGGTCCTTTGACTTCCGCACAAAAAACCGCCATTTTGGAGAGCACCGGGCAGCGCGAGTGGCAATGGCAGTGGCATGAAAAGTATCGCGTTTACACACTCGTCCTGCCCACTTCCCTGCTCACTTCCCTGCTCACTAGGGCTGAATGTAAATGCGGCATAACACTATGAAAACTCGGGAAGACTGGACTGAAGCGGCAAGAGACCGGGCGTGTCGTCGGAGCGGCGCGTGTGAGTAGTGCGGGTGCGGTCACCTGTTGTGCTGTAGCTCGGGCAGCACGTGCGTGACGCGCGGCACCGTGTCGTCTGCGCGCAGCACGGGCAGCGTGCGCGACAGGAAGCGCAGCGTGTGGTTGCGGAACAACGCGCTGAAAAACACATTCATTCTTTTAGGAATTGTTCGAAGTCCCTATATCTAAAGAGTGGACAGATTCGCATCTCTCTTATGGTCACCACACAATGAAGCCGGAGGCGGAGCGGAGGCGAAGGCGTGCGAGTTGTATTCTATGGAATCCTATGAAAGCAGACACACACACCGCAGGCGGTGGTGGCGGCGGCGGCGCGGTGCCTAGGAAAAACCGCCACGCCTTCGCCTCCGGCTTCAGTGTGAGGAGACCTTTACTGGAGAGTTTTACTGAAATATGAAATCTATAAATGCTTTGTTTCATTCAGTCACCTGTCAGTGATGTGATCATGAACGTAGTCATAGATGATTGGATGTATTGGAGGGAACTTGACAGGCGTCACAAAGTGAACAAACGTGTGGAGTGAGCACAGCGAGCGTCCTCCACTGGTGCGGTGTACTCACAAGGGGTAGGGCTCCCCGTTGGGGTTCTGGCCCATGGGGTTCCGGGGGATGGTCCCGCGGTTGAGGTCCCCGCACAGGTTGTCGGCGGCCACGTGCGGCCGCCGCGCTGCCTGCGACCCGCACTCCGTCGACACCTGCCGGTACGGCGGCCCGCGGACTCTGACAACATTATAAATAAATATTACCTACGAGTGAACAGAAAAATATGTAGGTATAGTAAATAAAAATGTAATAGCTTATTTCTTTCTTCATTTGGGTATTTAATAGTTTATGTCATTAAAGTCATTGAATACGGGATATTTAGGTACCATGTTTTGTTTTCTTATGAGTTTTTAGATATTTCGGCAACGTTTCAAGCGCCATGATCACGAAAGAACTGAGGTCACTGCGAGTGAGTTTTTATTGGCAGATAATATATAGGTTTAAAGAACTTTATTCTCATACAACTACAAATAGTTTCTTATAATGAGATACTTAACTAAAGAAATAATCTAGGTTTTACAATGATTTCTGTATACCTCTGGTACCTTAAATACATTTTAGCTTATTACTGTGCATTGTTTACTGTTATACATATATAAATTTACTAACACGGTATACTGTTATAAGAATAGAATAGGTACAAATACATTTTAAAAAATTTGATCTACATACTAATTATTTCCTACTACAAATTTTGCAAAATAAATGCTTGATCTTTCTTTCGGTGTCCTTAAATACTAGTTATCTAAGTAGTTCTTTTCATGTGTCCTTAAATTTACAGAGTATGTACATATAATTTAAGTTTATTTTTAAAGGTATTTATATTAGCACATTCCTTTATATTGTTTGGTAAATTGTTAAATATCTTAGCTCCTTCTGAAAATATTGTTTTTTTACCATAATTTGTACGTGTATTAGCTATCTGTAATTTTATTTTATTTCTTAAATTATATTTATTTTCTCTTAGCTGTAATTTAATGTTTGATTGAATTGAGTTTGAAGTTATTTTTTTTATTAGAATGCATGTATTATAAATGTAAAGTTTCTCTATATTGAAGATATTAGTTTTATGATATAATTCTTTAGTCGGCGTAAAATAGTCATAATGGTATAAAACTTTAATTACTTTGTTTTGAGTTCTTTGAAGGGGGTTTAAATTTGAAGTAGAAGCCGTTCCCCAAATTTCCACCAAATAGTCTAAATGTGATTTTGCAAGAGAGTTATAAACAATGTTACGAACTGATTTTGGTATACATTTCGAGACTTTGTATAGTGCTCCTAGTAAGGATTTCAGTTTTGCTTTGACGTGTTCAATATGGGTTTTCCATGTTAATTGATCATCGATCCACAAACCTAGATATTTTTCAACGTGAGATTGCTGAATTATATCATTATTAATAACTAAAGGAGGGAATGATGGTATTTGTTTATTTTTAGCACTAAAGATCATGAACGAAGTCTTTGATGTATTAATTGTAAGCAAATTATACTTAAGCCATTCACTTAAAACATCCAGATCAGTTTGAGCTAAATTTATTAGGTCATTGATATTTTTGCCAAAATAAAAAAGACATGTGTCATCGGCGTAAAGGGTTAGATGCCCATGTAAACCTATTGAGTTTATATTATTTATGTATATGAGAAACATTAAAGGACCTAGTATAGAACCCTGTGGAATTCCATAATTGACACTTTCAACACTGCTAGTAAAGGTATCAATCTTAACCACTTGTAACCTATTAGTCAGATATGAAGAAAACATAATATCTAGAGCCTTATCTCTGATGCCTATATTGTGAAGCTTTTGTAGAAGCTTAGGGTGGCTCACAGTGTCGAAAGCCTTCTTCAGGTCAATGAAAATACCTAAAGCAATGTTTTTATCATCAATATTAGTTTTAATTTTAGTTATAAGATCGATAACCGCTGTGAGGGTGCTTGACTTAGCACGGAACCCATATTGTTCGTCTATTAAAAAATTTTTTTCTACGAGATACGCATTTAGTCTTTTGTATAAAATTCTTTCAAAGATTTTCGAAATAATTGGTAACACTGATACTGGTCTATAATTGCTCGGATCGCTCTTATCGCCTGCTTTATGTATCGGACTAACTTTAGCTATCTTCAGAGAATCCGGAAAAACTCCATTATCCAGGCATACATTGATACAGCGCGTTAGTTTATCAACAATTAAGTTCTTAATGCATTTGATTGCCTTAGTACTAATTCCATCTAAGCCAGTACTAGTGTTACTGTCAAGTTGATCAATTAATCTCGACACTTCATCACAGTCACAGGGATCAAGCTCATTTAGAGTAATTTCATGTATATAAGCCGGATCGTATGTTAAGATGTTGTTATTTTTAGTGTGATATTCATAAGGTATTTTATTTGCTAGATCGGCTCCTATTGAGGAAAAGAATTTATTAAAAATGTTGCATATTTGAGTGCCGTCTGTGATAAATCCTTTACTTGTTTTTAATTTAGGTAATGATGAGCTATCTTTAACTTTATTTAATGATAATTTGTTTAAAATTTCCCACATTTTTTTGGAATCGTTGGAACTGTTCTGGAACAATGAATAATAGTAATCTTTTTTTTGTTTATTTACAAGGTTTTTTACCCTATTTCGTTCTTCAACATAGCGACCGTAGGTTGTTTTATCGTTAGGATTAGTTTTAGTGATTTGCCATAAGTTATTTCGAGTATTTATTGAGTCAATGATTTCTTTATTTATCCATTCATTTTGGGGTGGATTCTGGACTTTTATTTTGTTTATTCTATTATTTTTTATATTTTCTAATAAGATATTTTCGAGTTTTTCATAGTTATCATTTAAGTTTGTATATTCTAATTTTTCGATATTATTATAGAAGTTTTCATAATTTAGTGCCTGATATTCAATTCTTTTATGATAAAATTTGGGTATATATATATATCGATGACATGATGACGCTGATGAGGTATTCAATGACTTTAGTGTTAAAAATCATGATAGTTTTAAAAGTTATATTGTTTATGTCAGTCGCTTGAGCCCTCGTGGTCCCTCCTTCCCTCCAGCAAAGGAAGCCTAAGGACTCCTTTGGTCCACACGTGTGGAGTTTTTCCACCAACAACAGACTTTGAGCAAAGACATGAAACACACGCGCGTAAGACGAGCGCGGCAGAAGCTTATTTTTTATTGGAAATGGTCGAGCGTTTGTCCACTCTCTCAGGTGATTGAAGATATGGCCTAAGATTCTTGATTTGAAGACTCCGAGATCGTACTCTAGCGGGAAAACAGACGCAGGAAATTCATTCCACTCTCTGGCCGATTAATTTTAAGATAAGTTAGTTAGTTTATTAGTTTAAGATAAATGTTATTATCTAGAATTATTATAATTAGGTATTTTAGATTATAATATTAAAATTTTTGGTTTTTTTAATACATGTCCTTTAGCTATTGTGGTTGATTCTTATCTCTCTGCGAACCCTTATTGTCTAACTTGAAATCGATTACCAGTGGTCGACGCAGTCAGGATGTTTACTGTATTGTCTAACTAAGGTTTAAGGTATCAAACTGGACTCAGTGCCGGATTTATGTTTTTCATGAGTGTAGGCCAATTTGTCCCGCCGCCGCCCCATGTTACTGAGCCGTTCATTATTAGCTGCGCACCCGGGTAGACATACAATTTGATTGTCTGCAATCGAGTGACCGTCCTCTGAAATCTGATAATAAATATAGGCCGAGGCCTATACGGCCTGTTTACAAATCCAGGACTGACTGGACTAACTATCAAAAATGAAGTAGATCTCCATTACCGTTGAGATACACAATAAGGCCCATGGTTCTGGACCGTCGTGGTGCTCACCTGGGTGGCGTAGCGTTGGGAGATTCCATGAACGCGTAGTATCCTTCAGGGTTCTCCTCGGCGGGGTCAGCGCCCTCTGCGGGCGCCGCGGGGGAGGGGCTGGGCGCCGCGGGGGGCGGGGACTGCGGCACGCCGCCGCACAGCAGCGAGAGGAGCATCTGTCGGAGATACCACTACTTAGTACTGCACGTAGTACTAACAGTACCTACTGACTGACAGACGCTTAGCTTAGACGTTTATTTTATTTTATTTATTTATCTTAGTTAGGGAAACAAAAAGCATAAGATAAAATACTTAACATTAGAAAAATAAGCTAAGCAGTTTCCACAAATAGATAGTGTAGCTAGCTAGAGTATAGTTTAGCTTAGAATACAAGTAAGTAATTGTAATACATTTTCAAATGAGTTCAATCCTGTCCAGCCCTGACGTGAAGGTTCCACGATAGCGAGAGATATTTTAAATGTTTGATGATTATCACATAACTACGTCAGGTTCATGAGGAATTTCCTCCCGCGAACACTCAGGTTGTGGAATGATCGTCGAGGTTTACCCCCAGTACTACGACATGGGGTTCTTCAAAACGGGTATTTGACATCTAGGGTTGACAACGCGCGTGTACCTAAATGTCTCTAATGTTGCAGGAGTCGTAGGCTATGCCTAGTTTAGTAGCCTAAGCCTAGGTGTTAAAAAAAGTCTGCTTTATTGAGCGCGCATTTTGTTCTTATCAGGCGTTCAGTCTCATTCTAACGTTACCTACCTAAATTAACACTAAATGACTCCAGTAGGTACTTGGAATGTAGGAAGCCTAGAATGAAGGTATTTGCCTACAATGTAGGTACATTTACATTCAGATGCACATAACCGAGTCCTACTTGTATGTATATCCTGCTGGTGGCATCCAGTGCGCCGTTACCCGCAAGTGGCGCAGTGTGCCGCGCTGTCCACGGCCACGGCCACTGGCTGGACGTGAACAGTTAGGTACCTACAGTTCTGGGCACAAGACTCTGCTCGGGGCCACGCTCGCTGCATGAATTATCCTACTAATATTATAAACGCGAAAGTTTGTAAGTATGGATGGATGTTTGTTACTGTTTCAAGAAAAAACTACTGAACAGATCTGGATGAAATTTGCACAGAGATATTCTGGAATAACACTATATTTTATCCCGGAATTACCACGGGAACGGGAAGAACGCGGGTGAAACCGCGAGTATACCTACTAGAAATACCAATCCTGCGCAGACGCAGTCGCGGGCAGCAGCTAGTATCATATAAAGTTCTATGTGTGTATGTAACACTCTGTATTTGTTAATTGGTGCAGTTCTGATGTGGCGCTCTGCTAAGATTCTGTTAATCTCAAAGCTTGATTAATGAAAAGTTATCGCAGAATCTTCTCAGGAACCTTTTCAATGGTGACGCTAATTTTATGATATCTTAATGCCACCTTCTCTTCGCTCGATTCAGCAGAGTGTGTCTAATCATGTCTTATCTTCAAATACTCATCGATAATAAGTGTAAGGTTAAAAGCGGAGTGTGGACGAAATGATATCAATGAATAAGTGATCGCGATCCGCGAGGCAGTGGGGCAGTGGATCGGTGCGTGCGTGCCTCGCGCCGCCAACTGTACGCGAACCGACTGTGCAGGGACGGATCGAGGGCGGCCTACACGCAGACACAAAATCTCCACACAGAAGCCGGAGGCAGATCGGAGGCGAAGGCGTGTGAGTTGTATTCTATTGAATCATATGAAAGCCTACACACACACCGCAGGCGGTGGCGGCGCGGCGCGGTGCCATAGGAAAAACCGGGACGGCTTCGCCTCCGCTCCGCTTCCGGCTTCAGTGTGTGGAGACTTTTATTCACTTACAAATCCTTAATCACTACATAGTATAAAACAAAGTCGCTTTTTCTGTCCCTATGTCCCTATGTCCTTATGTCCCTTTGAATGCTTAAATCTTTAAAACTACGCAACGGATTTTGATGCGGTTTTTTTTAATAGATAGAGTGATTCAAGAGGAAGGTTTATACGTATAATACAACCGTGCGAAGCCGGGCGGGTCGCTAGTTACATTATAAACGTGAAAGTTTGTATAGATGTTTGTTCCTCTTTCACGCAAAAACTACTCAACGTATCGGTCTGAAATTTTAAATAGTAGCAACGTAGTTCTAGACCTGGAATAACATTTTATAGGCTATTTTTCATTACTTAAACCAGGCCCCCTTGGGATAGAAATGCGTGCGAAGCTTCGGACATTTAGTAAATATATACCTACATCTACGACGAGGACACGCTGATCAAGTCCGAGCTGTACAAGCTCGAGATCAACACTGACTCATTTTTCTAATCTAATTAGTTATTCATCTGGAAAATCTTATTATTATTCTTCTGGTTTATTTACATTGCCCCGCTGCTGTATGGCAACAGATACTCCAGCTCTGTCATGCGTCGCTTCGACCAGACGACACTGTGCCAGTATTCTGATAACCCGCGAGACTCGTCAACACAGTTCTGTTTTAAATCCACCCCTGGTCTTAGCCCGGCGCGGCGCGTGCCGCAGCCGTTCGGAACTGGATCACATCTAAACATTTCACCGGCCGTTTACTGCGATTCTATTACTGCACTGTCCAGCTATCAGATTTAAACGGTATAATGGACCATTTTAGATCTCGTTTTGATAATTTTACGTATCTAGGTATCTAATAGAATATTAGCTTCAGCCCGCGGTTTAGCTCGTGTTTTTTTCAGTAGATAATAGATGATTATAGTTAGGTGCAAAGCACCTTGGCATGTCTAGACCTGAGGTCTAGACTAGAACGCACTGTTTATTATAACTAGCAATGTTTATTTATTTGTTTTAGTTTTTGAGCCAAGAGTGATCAACCATATAAACATTCAAAGTTCCACAGTTCCAAGGCGTTTGATTAGTCTTCCCAGAGCTCCGGGATACTTAGTAGTTAGTTTATAATCTTATTCCAGTCTTCCTTGATATAATCAAAATTGATCCGTTCAGTTGTGACAAACATCAAACTTTCGCATTCACAATTAGTCCATTGAAATGTTACATTTTTTAGGCCTTACCTTGCGTTTTTTAGAGGACGCAATTTTATTTTTTTAATGTGTAGGGGGGGTCAGTGTAAAGCTAAAACCAAGTTTGTGGGGTCGCCACCCTTGTCCCACGGCCGCCATCTTGAAAATAGGGGTTGAAATGGTTTTTACGATATATCTCTTAAACTATTTATTTGATAAAAAAATCTTGTTACCATTTCTTGTTGCAAATTAAATTCTCTACAACTTTAGTCCAGTAACTTTTTGTCGTAGAACTATAAATAAAAAAGTTATAAGCGAAAATCTTCAAAAATTCGAGAAAACAAAAATATTTTTCGATTTAACTTTTTTTTTAATCATTTTACGAAAAAATGATATCTGACCATTATTGTAGATCGTTTTTTGAGGAACAACTTTTACTCGCATCATTTTTTAATTAAGTCAATAGCTAAGGTTTTACAGCGCTCCGAGGTGAGTAGATACTATTTTTCAGAACTCTTAACCATACCTATATTATACGTGTGTACTAATAATATGTCATCAGTTATTGTTTTTTTTTGTTATCATTACTTTTTTAATTACAAATTTTGCAATATTATCAAAAATTAATTATTGACTGTTCGATGCAACGCGTGACCCGAGAGCTGGTGAATATCTGGCTCAGCGCATCAGCATTGCCATACAGCGTGGTAATGCAGCCAGTGTCTTGGGGACGCTTCCGACTGGTATTGACATGGATCAATTGAGCTACCTTTAGACTGTTTGCAACCGTCTGCAATTAGCCCAATGGTTTCAATTGTGGACCGATGTGTGGATGTCGAGCAGGACTGAAATGTTCTGCAGTGTGCTTCCATTGTTCTGGAGAGACTTGCAGCAACGTAATGGAACTCTCAGAATTAATAAATGAAAATGACTTTGATGATGAACCGCCAACATTAACACCCCTTCCTTCTCCAGTTCTCCCACTGGTATTTAATTCAGAAAGTCGATCAGATGCTGAGCCGCAGCCTGGTCCTTCGAAACGACTGAGGACGGAGTAGTTCTAATTTAGAAAATCACCGTGGATTATATATATTATTGGGGATAACACGTAAAAAAACGCGCCTCTAGACTCTACCTCGTGGGTGGTGGGGAAAAGAGTAAATAATTAATTATTAATAATATTGCAAAATTTGTAATTAAAAAGGTTATATTAACAAAAAATAATAATAACTGATGACGATGACATATTATTAGTACACACGTATAGGTATAGTTAAGAGTATTGAAAAATAGTATCTACTCACTTCGGAGCGCTGTAAAACCTTAGCTATTGACTTAATTAAAAAATGATGCGAGTAAAAGTTGTTCCTCAAAAAACGATCTACAATAATGGTCAGATATCAGTTTTTCGTAAAATGATTAAAAAAAAAGTTAAATCGAAAAATATTTTTGTTTTCTCGAATTTTTGAAGATTTTCGCTTATAACTTTTTTATTTATAGTTCTACTACAAAAAGTTACTGGACTAAAGTTGTAGAGAATTTAATTTGCAACAAGAAATGGTAACAAGATTTTTTTATCAAATAAATAGTTTAAGAGATATATCGTAAAAACCATTTCAACCCCTATTTTCAAGATGGCGGCCGTGGGACAAGGGTGGCGACCCCACAAACTTGGTTTTAGCTTTACACTGACCCCCCCTACACATCAAAAAAATAAAACTGCGTCCTCTAAAAAACGCAACCCCAAATGTAACTTTTCAATGGACTAAATAGGTATAAGTGTGGTACAGTACAACAGGTGATCGCGTGCCGGGGAGATGACACGAGCGTGTTATTGACCTTATCCTGTGAGTTTCACTACACGACACACTTAATTACCTATTTCTATTTTACCGTTCAGATCAATTTTGTATGAGTTAGCATCACGATCTTTGTTTGGTAAGGAATTATCGAAAAGTTTGGATTCTCTAAGGTAGGTACTTACTAAATATTTGGTAGTTTCAGGTGAGCAGTTGTTTTCAGCAGTTTCTTGTGAGAAATAGTCATCTTAACCGCGTCAATATTTAATCTAGAAGAACGACCGATGTGGCGCGGTGGGCGAAGGTCCGCCTGCGACGCAGGTTGTTGCGGGTTCGATTCCCGCCTCGGAACAAATTTGTGCACGATCTGCAGAATTTTTTTTCGTTGGTCTGGGTGTTTAATATGTATAATAAAACATACTTATCTATCTATGTAGTATATTGTATTAAGTATATCAGTCATCTAGTACCCATAACACAAGCTCTGCTTAGCTTGGGGCTACATGATGATGTGTGGACTGTCCGGAATTATTTATTATTAACTATTTATTATTATCTCAAATCTCACATTAGATGGTCACACATTAGATGGTCACACATCACATGACTGAGCCTGGTGAGGCCGTTTAGGCTAAGTCAATTCTCAACTTGACTTAAGTCAAATTTTGTTGAGCTGTTGTGGGTCACGGAACATGTAATTTCCACAACAGGACTTTTATGTGCAGTGACTAATCACTGCACATAAAAGTCCTGTTTGTTTAACACGATGACTTGTCCTTACTGTAGGAACAGTTAAAAGTAAGCATTTTACGCGACTCACAACGCAACTGAAAATAACACACTCTATTGACCTGACCATATAGGAAAACATATAATATCTTCCTTTTAGTTCAATTGTTTATTTATATGAGTGACTCTTAAGAAGCCGTAGATAGTAAGGCAGTGCGTGTTCCTTAGAGCGAAGTGATTTGTTGAGGCTGCGCGCCCTGCGCCGGCGCACCGTTACAGCCGACCCCAATACCGCGCGGCCCCCACACAGGGACACTACGAATATGAACCTAAATTCACATAATGATTACGATTGTTCTCACGAATTGAAAAATTGAAAATTGAAAATTGTTTATTTGTTTAAAATATGATACACTCTACATGCTAAACAGTTGTTAGGACATCCTTTTAAGCATGAAAAGCATACTTGTGCCAGGATGTCCTGCTCTTCCATATATGTAAATACCTAAGTAACAAATAAACTAAATAACAAATAGAAATTATACTTAATTAACAACGAAAATTACAAGCAAATGAATAGAAAAATTACAACTAGTATTTACAATTGAAACCATTGAGCTAACCGCAGACGGTTGCAAACAGTCTAAAGGTAGCTCAATTGATCCATGTCAATACCAGTCGGAAGCGTCCCCAAGACACTGGCTGCATTACCACGCTGTATGGCAATGCTGATGCGCTGAGCCAGATATTCACATAAATTAATTTATCTAATCAAATTAACAAAGAAAAAAAAAACAAGTTTAATAACAAAAGAAATCCTCTAAGAGAGCACTGATAAACTTTAACTGCATATTAGTTAAAACTATATGAATTATATTATTAATGAATGTATATAAGAGTATAGTGTGTGTTAAATGGCTGCTCCTGAGGACACCGCACGAATAATTGATTAGTTCAAGGAGATTTATTTGCATCAAAATATAATTATTATAATATAAAATTTTAAATAATCTGTCATAAAAATTCATGTCACTACTATTCAAGCTATTTAAACAATTAGGTACATTTTATCGACTGTTTTAACTTCGTTTGGACGTAAGGGGTTGATGGTGGTGGTCGTTACATCAGATTGGACCCTCCA
Source organism: Eupithecia centaureata (assembly GCA_944547425.1). Classification (NCBI taxonomy): domain Eukaryota; kingdom Metazoa; phylum Arthropoda; class Insecta; order Lepidoptera; family Geometridae; genus Eupithecia; species Eupithecia centaureata. The sequence continues at coordinate 11,163,215 of OX155699.1, read as the reverse complement.
ACTAGTCTGTTGATGTAGTTAGCGGCGACTCATTTGCTGGTCCTTTGCCTCAGAGTTGGAGCCCCTCATTTGCATTCACACCGTGACAGGTTGACTTGTTGTTTTCATTACCACAACATAAATACCAGCCCGTACGTTGTAACTCTTGACTTCGCTCGCAGCATTCAAACAAGCTCGCACGAGTCCCATTACGGTGCGTCGGAGAAATGACTCGGGCGTGGTTTATGTCTCGCCATTTTCATTAACCTCGATGCGATCCAGTTCTCATCCAGTTGTTGTCATCTCATTCATGACTCACGTCATCCAAACTTAGGGAAGCGGCCGCCGGACGGTGGAGTCATCGTCTCATAGTTAAGTTTGCCGTTACAAAGGTTGTTGGAAAAGATTTTTTTCTTCAGAAGTTATTTATCTATCTATTTAAAGCGAAAAGCTCGCCAATTATACTTTTCCTTTCCCAAGGTATACGTTTGTGCTACAGGTGCTTATAGGTAATTGTATCCTGTAGTAGGCAGCTCTACGTATACTCTACCATACTATTTACTCGGTAGACACTCTTCCTTCATTTACGTAGTTATAGAAATTGGCCACAAAACATGCACTAATTGGCCACCTGGCGACTTTTACTGAATTAGGTAGTCCATTAAACTATCCGTGAGAAGTTGGCTCACAAATCACAATGGTATGTGGGTAATAGGGATTGCAATCCGGTATCATTTTCAATCCGGCCGGATTTCACCGGATTGACGCTAATCCGACCGGATCCGGACGGATCCGGCCGGATTCGGCCAGATTTCAAAGTTACTTGGCCTAGTATTTAGTGATTTTTAGTTTTGATAATAATACATAAAAAGAAAAATAAAATACGTATTTATGGAAAATAAAGTCACTTTTGGTTATATTTTTTTGTACTCATTGTAATTTTTGGTACTATTTGTACTAAATGAAATTATGAAACTTCTGAAAATTCTCGCTAGGGATTGCAATCCGGTATCATTTTCAATCCGGCCGGATTTCACCGGATTGACGCTAATCCGCCACCGACTATCAACCTACTTTCAAGTGGAGCCAGAGACCATACACACCAAACGTATTTCCGTCAGTGGAATACGATTATGGGAAGGTACAAATAGGTTTGGATGATCACACTCGTACTTCGACTCCACTTGAAATATTTGGTTTTGCTACTTACTTTGACATTTTAGTGCAACAAATTGTATTAGATACACTGCGGTACGCTCATCAAAATGGGCGGGAATTCGCTATTGAAACCGACGAGATGAAAGCATTTTTTGGTATGAATTTAGTCATGGGCTACCATATTTTACCATCATTGAGGGATTATTGGTCTACAGAACCAGACAGGTGAAATTCAAAGGGCATAACATAAAACGATGCGTGTATAGTGCACGTTCAAAAAATGAAAATCGCACAAACAACATAGGTGTAATATGCAAAGTTCATCTGTACTATACTAATGACCGAAAATGTTTCATCGTTTGTTTTAAGACGTTTGCGTTAGCGTATTTTTTGCTTTACCGGATCCGCCACCGGATCCGGCGCTGACTCACCGGATCCGGTATGTCCAATAACACGCCGGATCCGCCGGATTACCGGATCCGCCGGACCGGATTGCAATCCCTAGTGGGTAACTGAACCGCCTGACATCGAGGTTACGAATCGTCTCCGCAGGTACATTTACTACGTCGATAACAATCAAGCCTCCACCACGTGTGTTATTATGACAATTTGATTTGCCCGAGTTGACCTGCTTTCTGGCAATTTGAGAAATAATAATTTGTCTTTGTTCGATATAATTTGGCAATCCCCGTTGTAAGTCGTGTTCCACCGACCACATGAAGTTGAGTTTTCGCTACCGTCCTTAGCAATAACACACACTGGGTGTTTTCTATGTACCTCTATAATAAAAAATATCTAGGTATGTAATGTTTTGTATTTGTAAGTAAATCAGTCATCTAGTACCCATAGCACAAGCTCTGCTTAGCTTGGGGCTAGATGATGCTGTGTGGACTGTTCGGAATTATTATTATTTGATGGTCTGTAAAATATGCTACCAGGACTACAGGTCTGCCTCGCGGTCAACATGACTTGGCCGTGGAGGACCTATCATCTGCAGCACCCCTCTCTCCTCGCGGGTCTCATAAGAGAGATATCCACCAGGGAGCAGCATCTCCTGCAGAACAATATACAAGCGATCTGCGATACCCAGCCCGCATGTCCACGGTGGGTATGACGGGCCACACCACAGAAATAAAATAATAATACAACAATGAAATGATAATACTTGACCACCACATTATAGTAACCCTGTGGTGTTGCCACTATGCCTACCTATTTAATGTGTTAGTCGTTACAGCTCCACAAGAAGCGATCCCGTGCAGTCGCGCCTCATTACCGGCTCGTTCATTACCTCGCAAACACATATCGCCGGTTACTGCAACACTCGTCACGGACGACGACGATCATTACCCGAGAGACACTCAAGTAGCTAAGGTGCACTCTACCTCTAGATGATAAGGCTTAGATTGTGTGGAGATGTTTAAGATGTCATTAGTGTGGTCTAAGTAGAGACGAGATGATTTCCTTTATTTTGACATCTGTTTTCACAAGATGCTTCTTATTGCGAAAGTTTTGTAATTTAGAGGAAACATTATTAAATGCAAAGAAGATACGCAGATTCGCAACAATACGCAATAAGTAGGTAGAGGTACCTAAGTAATGTTAGATACTGTACTGGGTCATAAGTGCTGCATCCACAACAGCTTTAAACTATAGAGTGCGATACTTTGATGTTACAATGAACCTCACAAAAAAAAAAACCAGCAGAAAACTTGGGATTGATTGATTGGACTATAGAATTATCTGTAGCGGTAAAGAACATGAAAGTATGTACCTAGGTACTTCCCGCGTGATCAAATCATGATGCGTGCCCTCCACACAAGATTCAGATTCAGATTCAGTTATTGATATAACAAAATATACACGTCAAAGATTTCCAAAAGGAGCCTCCAAGCCCCCAAACGCCCACCAAACTTCGCAAGTTGGCACGCGTACCTACGTCAGCGCGACTTTGCAACTTAGAAGGTATTAAGACAACCTTGTGAACGTTGTTGTCGCCTCGTATTTACCTGAACAATAACTATCTAGAGACGTATCAATCAGTACTCCTGTGAGTGTTGTGTCAGACACACATGTCCAGGGATGGCGCGGCGTCCGTTAGCGACAACTGGAGCGCGACGTCTCCGCCCACCTAAGGTTGCCTACCGTACTTTAAAATAGAGTATTGTACTCTAGAAATACTCTATTTCTTCTAATAAAGTGAAATGCGTGCTTTGGGGCTCTGTCCCTTCTTGGTCATTGATTACTACAGTTTCTATAAGATCGTCAACACTGCCTTACGTGACGATGGTGCCTCCCCAAACATCGGCTTTTGACGTCTTGACTGAGATGCATTTATTAATTTTAATACTTCCTACAACTAATTTTTAGAACATTTACTTACCTACTTAGTTGTTTAATTTACTACCCCGACCGAAAGTTTAATAAGAACAAATTTATCCACATGCGAAAGGTATTCAGGTATCAGAATCAACAAATATTTCGTGTTCTGTATCCTAAAATCCAAAAGTGACCATACCTATTCTCGGAGCGAAAGCAATCATCGACAGTGACAAAGTTTCCGAAGACTGACAAATCGGTCTATTCGCTGTCCTCCTTTCCAATTCCACTCTTTCATCGGAGCGGGCTCTAAATGTTATTAATAACCTCTTCATAATGACCATAAGCTGTAGGACCAGGTCGGAATGCGCACAGGTGAGTGACCGCGCGGTCGGCCGCGGTGGAAGCACTGGGTGAAGGTCGAACCAACGGGACCGGCGCTGTGACGTCACCACACACGGAACACTACGCTAATAAGATATGTAACCTGTTGTCCTGTTATCTACAGTGATTTTATCTTGAGCTTACGTTGAGATGGAGTATTTGTGCTTGTGTTCTTTTAGGTGGTGAATATTCGTCGGCAAATTACTTGCGCAGTAATGGTCGTATCTTCATCAAATTAACATTCAATATTACTGTGAGACTATGGACGAATTACTTAGATCTTAAATAAAGTATGAATATTGTTGCATGTTTGAATGATTTCAAAAACTACGAAAAGAAGAAAGAATAGGAAAATTGAAATCTCAACAGTAATTTGTCAGAACCCAAAGGCAGATTGAGTTGTCAGTTCTCTCTATCCTTTGAGAAGTCTGAGACACATCAATCAGACTAGCTAATTTTATCAATCACAACCGTTTAGTGGGTTAGTTATGTATGTCCAAGTTAACAAAGTCCATAAAGGTCCTGAAGGCGTGTAGGAGGCAGCAGACGGCGCCGCGAAAGTGTAACGGAACTGTCCATAATGTCTGCCGTACCCTCAATACGGAGGGCGCAGGCGGTCTGCGGTGACCTCCGAGACCTTGTTGGAGTGATTTTGGCAACAAGCTCATATGGTTGCAGAAACTGAAAGTACCTTAACCAGACCCCTGCGAATGGTTGACTGTCTGGATTTGTGGAACAACTCATTAATAGCGAATAAGATAATTTTTGATTATCTACCATTGACAATCAAGATACAAATCCCACAATATCTATTTAAATTTATATTAACTATCTTTTTTCTGTCTTAATTTGCAGTTACCGTTGTATTCGCTTTCCTGGATAAAAGTAACGTGTAAATGTAAACCTATTTAAAAAGAACTGCATTCCCTTCAGAGAGACACAATCGCTTGCGTATAAGCTCTTGGAAAAAAACTTTAAAAACCCAAGAATACTTCAAATCCATTGACATTGAGAGGCGTGAAGAACTAACAGAAATCCAACCAAACATTCGCATTTCTAATAGTTAGTAGTGTATTGTAAGTTGTTGAGAGCCTCGTAGAGAAGACGCGACACCATCTAGATCCCGGGCCGAGCGTGCAATGCGGGCGCAGTCACGGTCGCACGCATGTCACACTCTCATAGCTTACAGTTCACTTTTGTTTTTGTGTCTTGACCTAGGGATTACTAGCTGTTTGACTGCTCTACAAGATCTATCCATAGTGTGGGATATTATCTGTAACTTGGTGTAACTATGATAGATAAATGAATTTATTGTTGTATGTAAAAAGTGTTTTGTGATGTATGGAATTTGTGGACACTGGACATGCAAGAGGGCTCTTGTATTAAGAAACGAGCGAATGAAAGATAAAGTTGTTTACTAGTCCTAGCACTTATCACTACATAGTATAAAACAAAGTCGCTTTCTCTGTCCCTATATCCCTATGATGTATGCTTAAATCTTTAAAACAACGCTACGGATTTTTTGATGCGGTTTTTTTTAATAGATAGCGTGATTCTAGAGGAAGGTTTATACGTATAATAAAACCGTGCGAAGCCGGGGCGGGTCGTTAGTTTGAAATACAGTACATTAACTAGATGGTAAACAATGGAGGATAATTAGTCGTAATCTTTAGATGCGGCGTAGCTTCAACATCTTGAACCATGCCCCATCTCGATTTCTACGATACATCTGGTAGAGTCAAGCAAGTCAGTCCAATGGGGCGAACTGGTTCTCCTGACGATCATCGACCGTGTGCCTGTTACTTGATACCCCTAAACTTTTATAAAATCGCTGATGAAAATCGTGTCAACCATTTTTATAAGTGACGGTGCCATCTAAAATAGAGCATGCTTTTCCAGAACGAAGGAACGAAGTGTATTCTGTTAAGTGGAAGTCTCTTGAAGGTATATATACTGTGTGTGTGAGGTGATGTGTGGAGTCCGTTGGGTGATGCCGTTAGCGCATCGCTCCGCCGCACTGCATCTGTCAGTGAACCGCACCAGAACGGAATCGATTGTGCGGTTTCATTTCATATCAAGCAATTCCGTTGAAAACTTATTTTTTCGCAGATAAGAATCTGTCGTCCGCTGAGGCCAGGTTCACACAAAAACTTACAAAACCTAACCCTGTCCCTCTCAAGTTTTTCTGGAAGAGAACTCCGATTAGAGTTAAGCTCGCTCTTTCTTCTCTCTCTCGGTCTCGATACTAACCAGTTGAAAGCGTATAGTCCCGTATCAAATTGTTCTATTTTTGTCAAGAATGCGTAATTAAGAATCAAGACCTAATCATATCATTAGGCAGGACGTATCTCAGTATGATTAGGCTGCTGACAACTTGACTTGTTTTATGACCAATGAAGAAAATGCAATCTGCGGTCTTTGTTAAAACAAAAAGACGATAGATGGTCTTGCCAGAAGTAATAGTCCCAAAGTGGAGCAATTTCAGCAGTTTGTTTGTGTGCGTTTCTCTGGCGGAGACGTTTTTCCGCCACTTTCTACGATTCGAAGCCGGCGGCCATTGTCCGCTGGTTGGCCGCTCTACGACGTGCTCTTCCGAAACAGTTTCACTTGCTCTTGAATGTCATTACCGAGGTAGTTACCTCTAATGATGTGGTAAGAAGCGAAGACCTAGGGTCTAGTCAAGGCATAGAAAGTGGTTGGTTCATTGGAAAGGAAACGACCTACTTTTAACGGAAGAACCTACTACTTACTTACCTAGGTAGGTACTTAAAATAAAAGTTGTAAGTATTGGTGGAGTAAGTACATCATAGATCATATTATCATCATAATTACTTCTTTAACTTTTGAAACTCTGAGAAAATTCTTATTACTTATAGCTATCCAAGTAGCCTAACTACATGGGTAACTACCTAAGTAAGTACCTATTTCATTAAAACACCTACCTAAGACATAAAAGATGCAAGTGCCAATAAACACGTCGTGATTTCTCTTCATTTCCTGTTGTTTATACTAGCAATAGGTAACTTTACTTAGCTAATTATCATTAGTATAAAACCTCTACATTTCAATAAAAAAATATTACTTACCAAACAAACAAGTGAATATCGCGCCATTTTCAGCTTAGGCACACACTGAGCAAAAACACAAATTCACCTGACCATTCAAACAAACTTTTGGAATTCGAAAAGCAACCACGTGACTAAAAAGTTCCAATTTAAAAAAAGAATCAATCCTAAAAAGTTTATTTTATTGAGTGTGTTGTACTATCTCGCGAGATGTTAGTTTCGGGCACTCGGTGGTGGAGTGGTTGGTGTCGCGTCCGCTGGAGACTGGCGCGTGGCTGCGAGAGAACGGGACTCCGCGCGTGACACCAGCAGCGTGCGGTGAAAGGACAGCGCATAGAGATGATAACACACACTCTAGAGAACTATTAATACTGATTTAGGTACCCATTATGTGCTGGCTGTCTGACGTGATGTCAGCAGGGCCTTCGTTAGGAGAGCTTCGTAGGTGTTTTTTTATTTTCCCCGTACCTAACTAATAGTAGGTATATCTTCGTCAATCTACCGTAAGCACACAGATGTGCTCATTTAGTTGACAGGGAATTAATTAATACTAGCAACCCGCCCCGGCTTCGCACGGTTTTATTATAGATACGTATAAACCTTCCTCTTGAACACTCCACTCTATCTATTAAAAAATCCGCATCAAAATCCGTTGCGTAGTTTTAAAGATTTAAGCGTTCAAAGGGACATAATGACATAGGGACAGAGAAAGTAACTTTATTTTATACTATGTAGTGATAATACATTTTTATTAGATTTAACCATAAAGTCTAGTAAAAGGCAAAAGGCAAAAGTTACTTAAAAACTGTATCCACAGTTGTATCATCTCTGAGTGGTGTCTGTATCCAGGGCACGGCAAGGCCGCACTTGTCCTGCGCTCTCGTTCCGGACTCGTTCCACTAGATCACTAATGTATGTACCTACGTTATAGGGCTAGTTTAGACGCTCTAGCTTCTAGCAGAGTGCGAGCTTACACTTATGAAGATTGGAAAGGAGTTAGTAGTGTATGAACATAGGAAAACTCGAGGTGATAGGAAAATAATTTATTAAAAATGGAACTAATCTTACACAATATGTAGTAACTAGGTAAGTACTTAGACTCACATAGTCTTCTAGTATCATAAACTGATTATACAAAGAGGTGACATTCACCATTCACTTTTAATTCCTAAGCCCCAACCAAACTAACTGTATGTGAAATAGGACACGCGAATGTAGGTATGTTTTTTAATGCTGTCACCTCAGGCCGAATACAGAAGTCGAGGCCGGGCCGTGCGCGTTGTATCCTATTGAACCATATGAGAGACTACACATACACCGGAGGCGGTGGCGGCGGCGGCGCGGTACCAATGGCATACACCGGTACAACTTCGGATACGGCCCGGACACGGCAGTGTGTGGCGGCCTGATTTGATGATGGCAACTTGTGTCTGGTTTGACTCTTTTCGGCCACTGGCCGGGTAATGTGGCGGCTTTTATGGTGTCAATCAGTTGTGTGGTAGCGCTGCGCCTCATCGGTGAGTGACGTCATCAGTACTGGATGGGGTAGAGTTCATCCCAGAGGCGGTAGCGGTCCTCGTTCAGATTGCGGTGGACCGTCAAGTCAGCTCCGATGCGGAGGTAGCGCCGGTCGGCGGGAGACACGGCGGGCCAGGACAGGTTGCCGAGGGAAGGGGTGTCGGCGCGGGGGTTGGGGTCTCTGGGGGGAGGAAGTACCAACTTTAAATTTAATGAGTTTCAAATGTTCGGAAACGTATTTCAGCCAAACCTAAATGGATAAGAATGCTTTGAACTTTGTTTAAACCTTAGACGATAACATTGCGAGACTAGTTGAACCGAGATTAAAAGCTCACAAACTGTTTTATTTAGATGCGAGCATTGAGTTTCTACTTTTATTGCAGCATCAAAATTTTCATAACACGTGAGCAAAACATTATTTTGTGCGCTGTTTATGATCAGCAAGATAGACCTGCTGCCTTTTTGTCTAACTTGAAATCTATTACCAGTGGTCGACGTAGTCATAATATATTCGGTATTGTCTAAAACATAGTGTATTAAAATGTACCTACTAACTGTCAAAAATGAAGTCGATTTCGATTAACGGTTGAGTTACACAATGAGGCCCCAGGTACAGTTTTGAAGATCGAGACCTTTTTGTGTTCTCATATAAGTGAATAAGTAGTTACCTAAATTCTTTTTGAAAATAAAGTTTCTATAAACCTAGTAATGAACTTGTTAGTAGTGTTACCCGTATCTGGCGAAGTTGTACCACAGGCCGGTCATCCGGTCGACGAGCTCGGAGTCCGGTCCACGCGTGGAGATGGAGGGGAAGCGGTAGCTCAGAGAGAGCAGGTATATCATGTCGTCGTGGTGCGCCGCGCCTGGGGGGGGGGGCAGGGGGGGGGTGAAGACCGGGATATTTATTTTTTCTCAATTGCCTCTAACAGATAATAATATTCAACTTTTGCTTGTTTGTAAGCATAGCAACTTTATAGTAGCAGTTTCAATTTGTCTTAGTTTACTGTCTCACTATCCAACTGTGTAGGTACTAATCAATTTAATTTTTCTCAATTCTCACTAACAGTAATAATAATATTCAACAAAGTTCCGCTAAAGCTTATGAACAAACAGTGTTCATAAGCTTTAGCGGAACTTTCAACCACTACCTCATAGAGCAATCTGTGAATTGCGTTGTGGGCTGCATTATTATCTAGGTTTATCTTAGTAATCTAGGTTTTTACAACTATATATGTTGTAGCCGTTTGCTTTTCCTGAATAAATAAATAAATATTACGTTGCTGTTGTGTCAGATGGTCAAGTGTTGCCAACATAATGAAACTAACATGTAAAGCTGCGGCTACCGCTCGCGAATAGGCTTATTCGACTACACGGGCAAATGAATGGCAACGGCTTGTTATTGTAACCTAACTGATGTTACTCATGACGCCAAATAACACATTCGCTGATGCTACAGAAGTCATTTACTTTATATAATTGTAATTTAAAGAAATAATAATGATGTCGACATTTAAAAAAAGACCAGGGATCCAATGGTGTATCAAAAGCCTAGGCGCCTTAACGAAACCTCGGGGCAAAAGTCACACTGGCACTTGACGGATCCTGTCTTGGTGGTGAATTGTGTGCACTGGCGCGCCTATTCCCAAAGTCTCACGCTGACTGATCCCCGCGTCTCACGTGGGACGCACCTACTGATGGACTATTGAGTAGGTATGTTATCTCTATCTCTCGTGTTCTTGAGTTGAGACCGCGACTCGGCAAACGTAGTGTAGGACGTCCTCCAGCCAGGTGCGATCTGCGAAGGACTGCTGGCAGACGCTGGATGCGGCAAGCTGAAGACATGGCGCTATGGCGTGAGTTAGGGGGAGGCCTATGTCCAGCAGTGGACTAAGTTGATGATGATGGTAATATCGATGCTGTACAGACCGACTGGCTTGTTGGTGACAGGGTCCTCGTAGTGGCTGTGGTTCCCGACGTAGCTGAACTGGTAGTACCACACCGGGTGCGAGGAGTAGCGACTCATCAGGTTCACTAGTCTGCGGGAGAGAGAGAGAGCTTTAGCATTCTACAAGGAACTAACGAAGTGTTTATGGAGGTAGATGCGTCCATTCCCATGTTAACTGAGTTGTTACAAAGGGCGCTCCTTGTGCTTGCTTTACCTACAGTCTATAATACCCTTCAGTACAAGCATTAGCAAGATTACTTAATTGCGTCGATATTGTATGCTAGTAGTGGGTGGGAGTCACAGATTACCCGTGGGAGTCTATAATACCCTTCAGTACAAGCTTTAACAAGATTACTTATTCGCGTTCGGCCCGCGCGGGCTCTGTATTGTATGCTAGTGGTGAGTCATCCTGGCAGGCTTGGTATCAGATTACACCATAATACATTACCTACATATGTAAGGCTTGGCAGAACTCGGCTGACTTGTGGATGCGCTGGTAGTTTGAAACCTTTCATTAACTTACCATCGGCTGACCACATGCTACATCTTTGTACCCGCTAACATCCCGATTGGATAACAATCGCTCGATATTTTCACTAAAATCTACCAGCAAGAGAGCAACCCTGTGTGAGCAACTTACCTATGAGTAGGGAAGCCAATAATAGAGTCTCCGTACAGCCTCTTGAGGCCTGCGAGAGTGGCCTGGTCGTTCCGCAGAGGCCGGCCCGGCAGGTAGGCCTCTCGCAGGCGCCGCGTGGCCTCCGAGGCCTCCGCGCGCGGTAGCATGAAAGAGATGGGGGCCACGCGCGCCCACTCGCGGTCCATTGTCGACAGCAGGCTCGCGTTGCCGATCACGTCTAGAACGGACGCAGCAATCAGTTCAATATCTTTATTTGTTTCGGCTTACAAAATAAGCACTTAGACGACCGATGTGGCGCGGTGGGCGAAGGTCCGCCTGCGACGCTGGAGGTTGCGGGTTCGATTCCCGCCTCGGAACAAATTTGTGTACGATCTGCAGAAATTTGTTCCGTTGGTTTGGGTGTTTAATATATGTATAATAAAAAATATCTATCTATGTAGTTTATTGTACCTATTAAGTAAATCAGTTATCTAGTACCCATAACACAAGCTTTGAGTTGCTTACTTTGGGGCTAGATGGTGCTGTGTGGATTGTCCAGCATTATTTATTTATTTATATATATTTATTTATTATCACACAAGCTCTGCTTAGCTTGGCGCTAGATAATGCTGTGTGTCCGAAATTATTTTTTTATTATTTATTTAGACAAACCAAACTTTAAACTAAGGGTACATATATAAGAAATAAAGTGATAATTGATTTTCTCTTCTCTTCAATCTTTTGCAGACTTGTCATAGGATAAACCTTAGTGTAATGTCACGTCATGTGGACACACACAGGTGTTAAAATAGAACCCTTAACTTAGCCCGTGGAACCACTCAGTCGATTCTCATCCAAAGGAAATACGACAGTTTCCTTCTGTATATTTATTCTGAATATCGTGGTAGATGACGGTGTCTAGTAGTACATACCTACTACGCAATCTTACATGATACTGTGACTACAGCTACCCAAAATAAGACTAGACAAAGTAAAATACAAAGTCTACAATGTTGGTGTGACAATAATATTTTCCGGATTTCATAATTATAGCCAAAAAAACAGGGCATAGTACAGCACAGACGTTTTTTTGACAAACGCGACGCTGATATCGTAGATCCACACTTACTCGTTTAGTAGTAGGAGACTTTTATCTTGCTTAATCGTAATAAATTACGTAGTATATATTTTATGCTTAACATGTAAGAAATGTTTTCTTATAAATAAATAACTAAACTGAAAGTAACTATGGTCCAATGTTGTACAAACATTGTATTGGAGTAGTAATGACTCACTGTAAGCGAACCAGGCGAACTCGTCCTCCGTCTGGCTGACGATGTAGGGCACGGCGTGCAGCCGGCGCCGGCGCAGAGCGGCGAGCGGCTGCAGCGAGAGGAAGGGCTGGGGACTGCAGGCTGGCTCCACCACCGGGCTCCACAGGCCCACCGGGTCCGACCCGAACTCCTGGGGGAGAAGACAGACTATTAAGGTACAAGGAGGATAAATTAACAGCGCAATAAATATCTGATACGCATTGCCGGGGGGGGGCAATGCGTGTCAGATCGTGCTTCTCTTCATTAAAGAAGGTTTGTAGAGGTAATGCGGTTGTTGGAATATTTATTGCGCTGTTAATATAACCTCTTTAAAAGGGCTATACAAGCGTGTGTTCAGGGCCCTAACTACCGGGCCCTAAATATCGTCCGGGTCCGGGTCCGTCCTTAGGGACCCTAAATCTTATTACACCACTCTTAGTTAGGGTTAGGGACCCTGAATACCGTGTGGTGTAATACCCCTTTTAAACACATTATGGACAAAGCAGATTTGCTGGAGATCCAAGAGTTTTCACTCAGCACTAGGCCGGAACTTTTAAGGACTGTTCTTCCTTTTGCGTTTTGCCTTTGGTGGAAATATAAGATAAGTAATATTTATTTATTTAAGTAAAGATCATAGACACAACATGTAAAGGTTTTAAAAACAAAGCAATGGATACTACAAACAGACCTATTTCACTTCTCCTCGCTCTAGCTAAGTTCAAGACTGTGATGCAGACGCGATGGCTCTCCTGCTTGGTAAGTTACATACACTTTTCTCTTTTCACTTCATTTTTCTCTTATTTTTTTACACATATTATTGACTAACATTTATTAAACTTTAAGAAAACTGTACTTTATAATCAACTAGCAACCCGCCCCGGCTTCGCACGGTTTTATTATACGTATAAACCTTCCTCTTGAATCCCTCTATCTAATAAAAAAAACTGCATCAAAATCCGTTGCGTAGTTTTAAAGATTTAAGCATTCAAAGGGACATAGGGAAATAGGGACACAGAAAGCGACTTTGTTACTACATATGTAGTGAAGAAACAAACGTGAACTGTGTATTTGTCTAACTGTAAAAGTATCCGTCGTGCACTCACATACAACCCTCTCCAATCCCCAAGCTCCTGCCAAGTCTTCGTCTTCAAGCATTCCATGATGGCGGTGGAGTTATGGTCGGGACAGTTGAGCAGCCGCGCCTGTCTCCTGGCCAGGTCAAGCTGGTGGCGCGGGAACGGCTCCTTGCCCAGCGGGGACGCGCTCATCGAGATGGCGCGGTGGAACAGACCTGGGGCAAGGAATACCTGATAATATACCCTGTGGTACAGCTAACGACCGATGTGGCGCGGTGGGCGAAGGTCCGCCTGCGACGCAGGAGGTTGCGGGTGCGATTCCCGCGTCGGAACAAATTTGTGTACGATCTGCAGAAATTTGTTCCGTTGGTTTGGGTGTTTAATATGTATAATAAAAAATATCTATCTTTGTATATAATGTAAGTATTGAATATATCAGTTATCTAGTATCCACAACACAAGCTTTCAGTTGCTTACTTTGGGGCAAGATGATGCTGTGTGGATTGTCCAGCATTATTTATTTATTAATTATTCAGACCTGCGGCAGGGAATACCTGATTATATGCCCTGTGGTATAGCTATTGTTCAGACCTGGGGCAGGGAATATCTGATAACCCTGCGGTACAGCAATCATTCTTCAGGAGAACTTGCCTCCATGGACCGCAGACCAATGGACTCTATGCTGATGGTATCGTAGTGAGAGGAGAGCCTGCTGTATACTTCACGTGAGGTCCTTCACCGTCCTTAGTGCATTGGTTATTGCCGAGTAAATAAATACCAGCTGACAACAGTATTGAAAATTTCCTTCATCGCCATACTCTGTTATATAACAAACTAGCGATCCGCGCCGGCTTCGCACGGTTTTATAATACGTATAAACCTTCCTCTTGAATCACTCTATCTATTAAAAAAAAACACATCAAAATCCATTGCGTAGTTTTAAAGATTTAAGCATTCAAAGGGACATAATGATATAGGGACATAGGAACAGAAAAAGCGACTTTGTTTTATAGTGATGATAGTGATAGTGAAGTTGGTGCGTGTAACCAAGAGGAGAGCTCCATACCTTTAGACATGGATGAGATCATGTGCAGCATCACGCTGATGGAGCCGGCGCTGCAGCCCGCGAGGGTCACGAGGCCGGGGTCTCCGCCGAAGGCCGCGATGTTGCGCCGCACCCACCGCAGCGCCGCCACCTGGTCCTTCATGCCGTTGTTTCCCGGGGCTACGGCGTCGCCGGTACTCAGCCACCCTGGAAGACAAGTAGATTAGATAATGTTATAGTTTTTTTATTGCTATATCGTACTTCAAAGGAAAACTGCTAGACGATCAATTTGCCTGAAGCAAGGGAGATTTTTCATTGCAAAATGCGTCTATTAGGGACTTGTAACTATTATGATTTTTATTTTTTTAATCTAAGTAATCATATTTTCGTGTGTAAATTGCTATTTTTTTAGGTTTTAATTTGTAAATTACTCAATGTACTAGGCATAACGATTTGGATTCATCTGTAATGTTATGTTCTTGTGTAAATAATAAATAAATTGTAAGTTATTTGTATATTATAAGGAGATTTTTCATTGCAAAATGCGTCTATTAAGGACTTGTAAGTTAACTGTGTCCAGGTAGAACTAACCGAGAGCACTGAGTCTGTAGTTTATAGTGACAAAGACCACGTCGCGGTCCATCAGGTAGTGCGGCCCGGCCACGTCGCTGCGGCCGGTCATGGCGTAGAACCCTCCCGCGTGGATGAAGAATATCACGGGCAGGGGCTTCGAGCTGGAATTAAGAGAAAATTATAAAGATGATATCTTGAATTTACAAGCTTTTGGTGTTGTTCTTTGCAAAGAGAAAACTGCAATCGGGTCTTGCGAAAACAATTTCAAAACTCAGTGCTTTCTTAACTATAGACCTTACAGGATTCTGGGATCCCGTTTTGCGTGTTCTTCAAATAGATATTTTGGTTTAACAAGTCAGACAAAAACAACCCTTTCTTGCTGTGACATGATAACATCACCATAGTGTGTTATGGTGCTACATCAGACTGCATCTACTGTTGTATCAGTAAATCAGTTAATCAATATCTTTATTTCTATAGGCTTACAAAATAAGCACTGAGACGAGTCCAATTTAATACTAAAGGTAATTATCAAAATAATATCACTACATAGTATTAAACAAAGTCGCTTTTTCTGTCCCTATTTCCCTTTGACTGCTTATATTTTTAAAACTACGCTACGGATTTTGATGCGGTTTTTTTGATAAATAGAGTGATTCAAAAGGAAGGTTTATATACTTATAATAAAACCGTGCGAAGCCGGGGCGGGTTGCTAGTATAAGAAATAAAGTGAAAATTGTTTTTCCGTTCGCTTCAATCTTTTGTATGACTGACCTGTTATTGCTGGGCGTGTAGACATTGATGGTGAGACAGTCTTCGGAGACGGGGTACTCCGGCGGCGCGGGCAGCGGACACGCGGGGCCGTCCTGCGTGGCGTCCACCTCGCTCCCGTACGAGAGTATCGGCACCGGAGGCTGGGATAAGAATAGGAATCATTTATTTGCATAAAACATGAGTATTAACATGGTGTGAGCATGTAGGTTAATATATAATAAATATATTACGTTCTACATGTTTTGCCACTGCTGGCGTGCAAATAGGAGAGAGCACTCTGCTGATTTGTCACTAACTGCTGGATGGAACACATTGATTAGAGCTGGTTACTCTCTTGAACACAGCTGGGCTCTCAACGGAACCAAATTCTGACAGAGGCATTATTATTTGGCTTAATTGTGTTAAGGAATATCTTTGGACCTGTCAGTTGCTCTAGGTTAGTTAACCTACTAATATTATAAACGCGAAAGTTTGTAAATGGATGGCTGTTTGTTACTCTTTCACGCGAGAACTACTAAACGGATACGGATGAAATTTGGCACAGAGAATGATTATAGTCTGAAATAACACATAGGCTATATTTTATCTCGGAACTCCAACGGGAAAGACAATTACCACGGGTGAAATCGCGAGGCGCTGCTAGTTAGTACTCAATATATTTTTTGTTGTTCTTCACATTTATAGTAGGTAGTATGTGACAATAGTAAGTGACAATGTGTATGCAACCCTGTTGGTCGAATCAACAAGGTATGTTAGATTAAGTCGATAGACATCTTTTTGTAATTTAAGAATAGATAATTTATTTAAGTACCTTATTGTAACCTTCTGTGAATATTAAAATAATTGTGTGTATGTATAAGTAGAAAATAAATGAGATGTCTATGTTTACATCTCAGAACTGTGATGAATAGACACTTCCAGGCATTACAGTTCTGAGATGTCTAGTGCAATGCCCCGCACCTTTAGCTCAGAAGTAACGTCTGACGTTTGTAGCGCGCCGGAGACAGAGGTCGCTGTCGAGAGACTGATGTAACTAACCTGGAACCTCCTGGGCCCTACGGGCGGCTCTGCGTACTTGATCCCTCTGTAGGACTGGAAGCGACGCCCGCGCCGGCTCACGTCCCACGAGCCCCGGAACACTCCGGATGGAGACACGGCGATCGGAGCGGCTGTGTCGGGACCTGGTGATGCAGGTCAAATTATAACAATGATACTGGACAGTAAAAACAGCAGTATTTAGGCCCAATCTAGGCAGAGCTTGTGTTATGAGGACGTGATAAACAATACATTAAGTATGCTACATGGAAGATGTTTTTTTAATTATACATAGAGAATAAATATCCAGAACATCCTGGACAAATTATATTTCCAGATCTTACAAACATTTGTCGCAAGGCATTATAATAGGTAGGTTAGTTACTCAGACCTTGCATCGATTTCAATTATGATACAGTCAACCTGAGGCTAAGCTGATAAGACTTACATTTCACATATTCCTTATTGGTGTAACTAAGGGCAGCAATATTCAAATGACACATAAAAAAGTAATTGTAACAATAATAAATATTTTTTTATTCAGTAATACCGCGACGTCTTCGATATGCAAATTGTGCAACCGCAGCGTGTGCCCGCATCGCCCCGCAGTCGCTCGCAAACCGCTCGTATGATAAGGCTCTAGGGTACCTAAGTAGTCAGTAAAAGTAATAAGCAGTAAGTCCTCACCTGGCGGCGGAGAGCTGGCGAGCTGGCCCAGGGCCTCGTGCGCGGCCGCAGCCAGCGCCAGAGCACACAGTAGTTGGAACCACATCGCACTGGAGCTCCGGAATTACTGACGATATCGTCCGTCTGGACTGTTTTATACACCGCGTCTCTTACTACACTATGTGATATTCTGCGCTGTGGATATGACGAGACCAGGAGCGCGAGGTGTTGTTCTCATGTCAAATAAGAGGGAACTGAGGGTCAGTCATGGACGAAAGATTTACACTTCGTACGTAATGGATATAACGTGTAGAACCATATTAAAACTTTATTAACAACGAAAATAACAAGCAAGGAATAGAAAAATTACAACTAGCATTTACAATTGAAACCATTGAGCTAACTGCAGACGGTTGCAAACAGTCTAAAGGTAGCTCAATTGATCCATGTCAATACCAGTCGGAAGCGTCCCCAAGACACTGGCTGCATTACCACGCTGTATGGCAATGCTGATGCGCTGAGCCGGATATTCACCAGCTCTCGGGTCACGCGTCGCATCGACCAGACGCTCAGAAAATTTTTAAAAAACCCGGAGAGCCTCGGTACCCCACGGACCTAGGGTCTCGAATCCAAGGGGAGCAAATGCGTAGGTTCTGTCGAGACCTGCACCTGACGTGTAGAATGGAACTTATTACTAAATTGACAAATCAGTTGAGAGCTACTTAGCAAACCTTCCCACTATTACTACTATCGTAGGCTCAGACTACTTTCGTAGGTAATGGATAATAACGTGTAGAATAGAACTTATTATTAAATTGACAGATCAGTTGATAACTACCGATCAAAATCTACTACTACTGGCGAGAGAGATGAGATTTAATTATTTTTTAATCCTTTTTTTCCTAAATTTTTTCGCTTAATTTAAACTAATTCCGTTGTTGTGTAACAGCACCAAGAAAATTTATTGCCAAACCAGACTATTCCAGACACTTTACCAAACGTTCTGGCTTTGTTTCATCGCTTGTTAAATATTATATTTATATAACTTGTAGATTATTTCTGTAATCTGTGGCTTGATGTAAGATATGAATTGGTGTCTCCTGCACTACTGAAGTGAGGATGAGTCAAATTTAGTGTTCAGTTTTCCCTATTGTTGTTATTGTACGAGACATGTGGCGATATGGATGCTCTACGTAGATCTTTAGGCTGGACACTCACCAGTTCCGAAGGTCATGGACCGCGGACAGTGCGTGAGGGAAAATAATGTTCAATATGATGCAGGGAAAATAGTGACGTAGGGGGTGGTCATAGAGTGGTAGGTCTGAATAACCATGTACTATCGTGAATAAGTCTACCGCAGTAACTTAAGTAAGCTATCATAAGGTATTACTTACCTAAACTACTAGCGAGCGAGGCGCCTCTGCTTCAAGTCTGGCAAAATGTATGTCGTATCCTCAGACTATCTTCGTATGAACCTTGGTATACATAAGTACAGGTTTTTAGTTATAGTTAGTGGGATTTTATAGTTGTTTTTTGTCGTCGGAGTTTCTTGATGATAGGGGTACCTACTTCCTCCAAATGGCACAACCCTGCAGTAGCTCCCTACTGGAATATTTTCGCC
The DNA here is from genome assembly GCA_944547425.1 of Eupithecia centaureata. Lineage (NCBI taxonomy): Eukaryota > Metazoa > Arthropoda > Insecta > Lepidoptera > Geometridae > Eupithecia > Eupithecia centaureata. Next base: position 11,144,125 of record OX155699.1, on the reverse strand, counting down.
TCACGAGTGAAGACAACGACCCTGTTTATAGAATCAGATTTCGACGGTCTTTTTTTTATAGATCAGTATAATATATTGTAGATCTGATAAGAACCTTCTCCTTGACAATTAGAATAACAACGGTAGTGCTCGTGATAAAACTAATTGATCTAATTTATGCGCAAGCGAGCTGCGCGGGGGAAATTCCTCACATTATAAACTAATGGCAGATTTAGGAGCGTAAAATTGATTTATGCGTTGAAAACTAGCTCAATTCTATAAGCGGCTGGTTTTCTATACTTGTAGGTAGGTAGGTACATAAGAGTCTAATGAGGTAAATCTTCTGCACTGCGGAAAACCCCAGCCAGAGTATTGGTAGGGACAATGTGTAAGCCGAGGCCACATGCGCTGCGGAGTTTTTTTATCTGTATGTACTTACCTACTAGGTAAGTACTTAGTAAGGTAACCACCTATGAAGCTTCATGGAAGTAGGTAGGTACTTTGAATAAGTTACAAATCAGTGGTCGGGTATTGTCGGTATTGTCGTGCATTTCCTCCTTATTTAGAAGTTTTAAGAAATCTTAGAAGTAAAAGAAGGCACCTACCATTAAATACTTACTCCTTCCAAGTATTAACTTTGAAGGACTTTCACAAATGATAAAATCAGATCAAGATACAATCTTGCAAAGATCTATCTCACTCAAGGCATTATACCTAAGACGTTGCACCTATTGTCAATTATAATACAGTCAAGCCCGAGACATGGCTGATACGACTTCCATTTCACATATTTTCCTTATTGATGTTAATATTATCCTACTAATATTATAAACGTGAAAGTTTGTAAGTATGGATGGATGTTTGTTACTCTTTCACGCAAAAACTACTGAACGGATATGGATTAAATTTGGCACAGCAGAGATAAAAAGAAGAGAAATTCCCACGGGAACGGAAATAACGCGGGTGAAACCGCGTGGTGCTGCTCTGCTAGTCACTACTTAGTACAAAACAAAGTCGCTTTCTCTGTCCCTATATCCCTTTGTATGCTTAAATCTTTAAAACTACGCAACGGATTTTGATGCGGTTTTTATTAATAGATAGAGTGATTCAAGAGAAAGGTTTATATACCTACGTATAATAAAACCGTGCGAAGCCGGGGCGGGTCGCTAGTATTATGTAATTTCAAAATAGAAAACAGGTTATAGGGGACAATGCTGGCTGGTCCCAGTGCTCTTAAACTCTGGGATAACATGTACATACGTGGAAAGCTCTGCTTTGAGCCTTTGGGTACCTCTATTATTCTGATTCATGATCAATTTTCTTCATTTTGAAAATAGGAATCCCTCAGAGCTTCTCAACACCTTTTCAGTTCGATGCCTCTGCTTTTTTCGTTTTATTGTTTCCTCAAGAACAATGTGTAAGGAGATAGTGATAAAACATGGTGGAATATTCTAATTTTTATTAATTATTTTTACGTGATTTGATCATAAACGAATATGTTACTTCCGGTGCCTTTACAATAGTATTTGAATTGTAAAATATAAATGTATATGCAGTTAATTATGTAAATAATTTACCTATTTATTCAACAACGATAATCGTTCAAATTATGTAATTGTATTTTTATCACTAAAATGACTAGACGCGGTACTAGGTAGTAGTACCGCGTACTTCCGTTTGACAGCCATGTTGGCATAAGTCATGTTTATTTAGTCGCTAGAGCGAAAACGATCAGTCTCATTCTGTAATTCGACGAGGAAAGACCTCAAAGGAGAAAGTGTTTGTTACTGGTGTCCTGCTGGACAAACTTATTGTAAAGGTTAGTCATTTGTGTTTATATTATATTTTTGTGATCTTAAATGTTGAGAAACTGTAATAAAAGTGATTACGAGCAGCCTTACGTACAATTTCCTTTTAGATTAAGACCCATCCCTTATAGCTCAGAAGTGGGATCTAACGAGTGTTTTTTTTTTCTTTTACTCTTTAAAAGAAATAAACCACCAGTTCACACTCACTTTGCCTACTATCTCAAACCTCTCGTTTGTCATCTTGATAAATGTTAATGTTTTATCCTTTAATATCGAAACGTTACATAAAGCTGCTCGTAACATTTTTCTTGCCTATTCTTTAATATTTTCCACTCTTTAGCTAGCCATTCTGCCACATGTCGTCCAAGTCCAACACCATCACGTGGCAGTGGGTTGCTGGAGGCTGGTCGGTGAATACGATGTGCTAGGGCTTCCTTTCCCCCGCTCTGAGTTGTGCCAGAGTTTCCTTTTCCCCGCTCTAAGTTGTGCCAGAGCTTCCTTTCCCCCGCTCTAAGTTGTGCCAGAGCTTTCCTTTCCCCCGCTCTAAGTTGTGCCAGAGCTTCCTTTCCCCCGCTCTGAGTTGTGCCAGAGCTTTCCTTTCCCCCGCTCTAAGTTGTGCCAGAGCTTCCTTTCCCCCGCTCTGAGTTGTGCCAGAGTTTCCTTTCCCCCGTTCTCAGTTGTACCAGAGCGTTTCGGACATGTAACTTATTAGCCGCTGGATGTTTTTGAAGGAGCATTGAATACCACTCGAAGGGCCGCAGTGATTTTCATGTGGTTTAAATTGATAATAATATATATTATGACATGAATAATGTGTAACCCTGTTTCATGGGGCGTGCGCGCGGCTTGCGGGGTCGCTGGAGGTGAAGGCGACGGCCGCCGCGCTGCTGTCGCCGGTATGCAGGGCACGCTGCTGATGGGCCAGCGGCGCAGCGCCGGAATCACTGGCTGATCTCAGTTCCCGTCGGTATCTGCGGTGACGGCGGCCTGCACGGTGGTGTGGCCTGCTGTGGGGCCGGCCGCAGACTGGCGCTCAGAGGCGAGAGCTGTGGTGATATCCTTATACGGTCTCTTGCAGCGAAGAGGAAGCGCAAGAGCAAGCTGGATTCAATCATCTTAAATTTCGAAAGTAAACGCAGGTGAACCACTCTCTCATCAAGAGATGGGTCGAATACTAGACGTGGACGTAATCGTCGCGTAGGGACTAGCTCCAGCAGGATGGCCGAGCTGTAAGGAGATATTTGATCATAAACGAATATGTTACTTCCGGTGCCTTTACAATAGTATTTGAATTGTAAAATATAAATGTATATGCAGTTAATTATGTAAATAATTTACCTATTTATTCAACAACGATAATCGTTCAAATTATGTAATTGTATTTTTATCACTAAAATGACTAGACGCGGTACTAGGTAGTAGTACCGCGTACTTCCGTTTGACAGCCATGTTGGCATAAGTCATGTTTATTTAGTCGCTAGAGCGAAAACGATCAGTCTCATTCTGTAATTCGACGAGGAAAGACCTCAAAGGAGAAAGTGTTTGTTACTGGTGTCCTGCTGGACAAACTTATTGTAAAGGTTAGTCATTTGTGTTTATATTATATTTTTGTGATCTTAAATGTTGAGAAACTGTAATAAAAGTGATTACGAGCAGCCTTACGTACAATTTCCTTTTAGATTAAGACCCATCCCTTATAAATGTTTAGGTATTTTATTAACTTTAAACTAGCCTATGTTTCTCCATCGCACCGCAAGGTTGTATCCTTCTAACTGGGAGAGTACATAACGCACAGCAGTATGTATATGTAAGACTCGACTCCTGAACTGGGTATGTAATAGATCTACATATGTATACTAGCCAGGGTCAACTTCTTGTGAACAAGTGATTATTAGATAAACTTCTTGTGAAGAAGTCATATATTGGAATAGATAGGTACCGAATGTTTTTCAGGTCACATTTAGTATAGAGGACTCTCGAATCCACTCCAACGGAAAAGTAGGTACATACTGAGAAGCAATATGTAGATATTAGATTGGTACTTTGTAGGTATTATTATCGTTTACTGGAAAGGAAGAGTTTGCCTCAAATCAGCAACATGTGCGGCCTTTATTACGCAGGCACTCACTGCTGTTCTTTTCTTTGACTTTAGTAGATACAAATGAAAAACGTTTAAATAAAATTTATTTAATTGGGCTGAAGTAAAAACTAATCATAAACACTTCGCTAAGTAGCTTGTCTACCAATCGAACTTACGCTATCGTTTCAGCGATGAAGATTGTAGAAATAGAATCGCTTTGTTGCGAATTCTCTTTGTCTAGGCCTAGGTACCTTACCTACTGATTTGTTAGTTTGTGTCTATTCCTGAAAGTTTTGCCGTAGTTGAAATAATTACAATAAATACAGTATAAATACTCTTTATTGCACACCAAAGTAAATAAAATTAGAATAAAAAAACACAGACGCATTTGCACAATGGGGGGCCTTATCGTTAAAATGCTAAACACAAGATGTCATTTACAACCTTATTGTATAATCAAATCAAAATCATTTATTTGACACAAGTTAACATGCAGTAATCTAAATGTACATATCCATAGACTTATATTGTATTATAACTTATTTATTTCAGAAATTAAATAATGAAAAGTGACATGGGTCTAAAAGTGCTATGGGTCTAAGTTCACGGCCCCCCGGTACAGATGTCACAGTGGGGCTCTGCGTAGAGTCGCTCCCACACTTGGAAGCGTTCCTCGAAGAGGCGCGCGCGCAGCGAGGGGGGGTGTGCGAGGCGCAGGTAGCGGCGGGAGGGGCGGGTGAACGGCGGCCAGTGGGGGAGGGAGGGGGCGTTAGGCTCGCTGGAAACAAAGTGTTAGAATAGATGAGATAGTTATTATTTATTCTTATGGTATTAGCTTAGTATAGTATAGGTGGAGAATTCATTCGTCCAAGAAATTAAATAGCATCTCAAAAACTTTCCCTTAGGTGGAGAGTCCGTACGAAAGTCCTCACAGCTTTTTCGACTTTGGCTGTTACGTGACTTTGTGGCATGGCATTTTCGTACAGCCAGTCTGTCAAACTTTCCTTTACTAGCCAATATTCTAAAGAACGCAAAAAGACAAATCAATAGGCAAAGTAATAAGACGTTCTTGTACTTTACTTACTAGCTTTACTTTACTCACCCATACTTGGCGAAGTTATACATGATCTCCGTCATCCGGTCCACCATGGCGGAGTCCAGCGTATCAGACACGGGCAGCGCGGGGAACGAGGCGTTGATGCTGAACAAGTATATGAGGTCGTCGTGGTGCGCTGCGCCTGGGGATACACGGGGGGATACAGGTAGCTCTTGGGGGGCGGATACAGGGGGGTGAATACAGGTAGCGCTTGGGGGGATACACCGGGGGGTGAATACAGGCAGCTGCTGGGGGATACACGGGGGGGAATACAGGCAGCGCTTGGGGGATACACGTGGGTGAATACAGGTAGCGCTTGGGGGGCGGATACAGGGGGGTGAATACAGGTAGCGCTTGGGGGATACACGCGGGTGAATACAGGTAGCGCTTGGGGGGATACATGCGGGTGAATACAGGTAGCTGCTGGGGGATACACGTGGGTGAATACAGGTAGAGCTTGGGGGGATACACGGGGGTGAATACAGGTAGCTGATGGGGCGGATACACGGGGGGAACACAGGTAGCTGCTGGGGCGGGTACACGGGGGTGAATACAGGTAGCTGCTGGGGGATACACGCGGGTGAATACAGTTAGTTGCTGGGGGATACATGGGGGTGAATACAGGTAGCGTCTGGGGGGCGGATACACGGGGGTGAATATAGGTGGCCCCTGTGGTCGAACCACACATAAACGTTCCTAAAAGGGGATTTGCAACAATCACCACGCCTGACAGGCAACTTGGTGATCACATTTGAGATGTTAAAAATACACAAAAAGTAGTGACTGGAGATGTACTAGTACTTTGAGGTGTTAAAACCACTGAGAATGAACTGATGCGTCGCTCGTTGTGGTCGAATGTGGTAAAACTGGTGTCAGAAAATAGTGCAATTTTACCAGAGTGGGAAACTGGAGCCCTTCTCGGTTCTCCTAGGTGCTCTTAGAGACTCTTACGACATCCGTGAGCTGAGCTGCATAGACTCTTTGTGCCGCGACTAACCCTTGTTCTTATGCCGCGACTAACCCTGCTCATTCGTGCGTCACCTACCGACAGGCTTCTTAGTGACAGGATCCTCGTAGTGGCTGCGGTTCCCGACGTACGCGAACTGGTAGTAGTACGTGTGTTCAGAGGAGTACTGCGCCAGCGCGTTGGCTAGTCTGGAACGAACGCGAACATTGCATGAGCACATCAGGTCACGTAGCTCTAATTTTTAAGATATCAGATCACTGTGGTATAATATTAAGGCCGGAAGTTTAGAAAGTTTAGTTTCCCATTGATTAACTGCATGCAAAATCCAGTAACAATAATAAATGTTTCAAATTATTAAGATGACGATAATGATGTGTGATGGTTAGACTTGACAAATTTTCTGAAAAAAAGAACTTGTTCTCGGAATGGTTAAATTACGAAAATACTATTACGGCTGACCAGAAACATTTGAGAACTAAGACACTAGAAAAAAATATCGTCGGAGGCCAAGACACTGTTACCAGCTTCAAGTGTACCTAAGTACACAATCAAAGTCTTAGATCTGGTTCAAGTGTTAAGAGACTCACGCATGCACTCCATATCCGATGATGGCGTCACTATACAGCTTGCCCAGCGCATCAGCCGTGACGGAGTCGTTAGCGAGCGGTCGGTCCCGCAGGTACGCGCGGCGCAACGCGGCTGCGGCTGCGGCCGACGGTGCCTTCAGGTAGAACGAGATGGGCGCGATGCGGCTCCACTCCGTCTCCATCGTGGCGGTCATGCTCGCGTTGTTGAGGACCGCTGTAAGATGATCCGTAATGTAAAGGCAGCAGATGCAGCTTCACGTCCAGTTCATTTATTTATAGGGCACACAACATAATACTATCAGCGAGAGTTTAGGAGATACAATTTAGTACTTAATAAGGACTAGGCCATTTTCTAAACCAAAGAATAATGTTATAGTTCTAGACAAACCAGAATCTAGATAAACCTGAAACGTGAGTAGGTACTACAGAAAAAAAAATCTGAAAATAGGGGAAATGTGAAAGAGACATGGAAATTAATAAAATAAATTTGTAACTTGAAACAATCGAAGCTCCCGCCTTGTGATTTACTAAATCTGAGCAATAATCCCTCGTCTTCTCTTGATGAAGTAAACTTATACCTACTTTACTTCCATCGGTAAAGTCCTGGCAGACAAAACTCTACAGAGCATGAACAGTACAGAAACAGAACTCGCAGCTTCTATAGCATCTTCTAATTCACCGGCTAACTCTATGTTACTCTCCCCGACCGACCCTGATGAAGTTAGATCTATCATTTCTGGCTTCGCAACAGCGAGTTCTCCAGGTCGGGATACAGTGTTAGGATTTTGATAATTCATGTCTTCTAATCGTACGCGATTTCAGTAAAGAGAAACAGTTCAACGTACAGAATGCCTTCCAGAAGAACTCGTCCGTGGTCTGGCTGAGCATGTAGGGCACGGCGTGGTGGCGGCGCGCGCGCAGGGTTCTCAGCGGGTGCTCCGCCAGGAAGCGGGGCTGGCCCGCGTCGGGCTCCAGCACGGGCGCCCAGAGGAGCGTCGGGTCGTAGCCGAACTCCTAGGGAACACACATTGAGGCATCAAGGTGGCTCACACACAGAGTTAATGGTTGGTACTTACGTACCAACCAATATTTCAGAGAGTGTTATTTTATATTTTTCGTTTTAAGATGGTTTACGAAATGCAATATACCAAAAGTTTAACACTGATGTTTGAATTATTATTTGAAAAAAACTAATAATAAGTGTTTACAAACTAGCATTTTTGCTGGTGTGGATATTCCATTTGCGCTTGTGCTTATATTTATTTATTTTAGTTATTTATTTATAACTTTATTGCACTAAAGTACAAAGGGTGGGCTTAATGCCGAGGCATTTTCTACCTGCCAACCAAAAACACATGTTGAGACACAGGGTTTTACGGATGTTTATAGCTGTTACAGTCTACCAACATTGTGCATACAATAGCATTTATGACAAAAAGCATGGAATAGTTTTAGATACCATCATAATGTTAACTTACAAACATGTTGTCAAGCGAGTCCCCCAACTCCTTGGAGCTCTTGGTCCGCAGACAGTCCACGATAGCCTGCGAGGACTCCGTGGGGCAGTTCAGCAACCTGGCCTGACGCTGCGCCAGGTGGAACTGATGCGGGGGCAGTTCCACCTGCGAGATGGGGGAGCCGCTCATTGAGACGGCGCGGTGGAAGAGACCTGAGGAATGAGACAAATATATAAGTACTTATTTTGCCTCTGCCTATTTTCTACGTGGTGTATTGACAGTGGGACATTGCTTGACTTGACTACGGTTAGAAAGAATGACCAAAAATAACTCCCACCATGCATGACTTAATGGGCATATTTGGCATATTGATTGTTATTTTGCGATAGTTTCACTACAGTACTAAAAACTTGGGGGCAAGAGACGCTTAGCGACCAAAAGTAAATCGACAACAGGTGCAATCACGGAGCAAAAACGAAGGGATGGTCAGGCAACATCGACAATAAGGCTGGTTTGTCCAGTCCTCTGACAATCTCATATATTCGTAATGAGGGAGGAGTATTTCAATGTATTCCAATGTATCCCCAAACATGGTCCAAAAGAGAGGAGCCGCTTACCCAGCTGTATCGTGAGTGCTTTGATATCACGTTGTGGTTGATGAGATTAGTTACATAGATGGTCGAGTTCAAGGTTAAAGGCTCAAACATCGCCGCAAGATTGATTTGATTGTCTCTGCATCTTTCAAAGATTACATTTCAGTTAATAAAACAATAATTAGTTCCCACAGGAACTTCATGGCCTGATCCCGGCATCTCCCTTCCACTTCAGTACAAGTAGACATACGGAATACGAATTGTATTGCGCTGTACTTCTGCTTGTCTTAGCTTTGTTCTCCGAAAATGTCAAAGTTCTATTGGTCTTTTAAAAACGCCCTGGGGCCGAATTCCATTAAATTCAAAACAAAGGTCTCAATAAAGCCATTCAATCAAAAATGACGTTTGTGCATTTGGTATTCTAGTATTTTTTGCGGATGAAGAAACTTTCATAATTAGGATGTCAAATTGGTAGTCATAAACGTAATCGTCACAGCTATGAATCTCTAAAAGTTTGTGGTAGTAGAATACCAAAAAGAGTTTAACACTGACATTTTGACACGATACTATTTAAATGTTGAAGCGCTTTATTTAGTGGAATGCGGGACCTGACCTCTGGACATGGGCGACACGGTGTGTAGCATCACGCTGAAGGCGCCCGCGCTGTACCCGCTGAGGGTCACGAGGCCGGGGTCTCCGCCGAAGGCCGCGATGTTGCGCTGGATCCACTGCAGCGCCACCACCTGGTCCTTGAAGCCGTTGTTGCCGGGGGCCACCGCGTCGCCTGTGCTGAGGAAACCTGCAACGAGCTATGTAGTTACAATATTTGGCTACAAGAGATAAGCAGACGAAGATTTGAAAACCCCAGAATTCGCTAAACCGCTTTGGTTTACTACTGCTAAATCGACTCCAGAAGAAGCTGAACAAAAACCAACGACTTAGCTAATCATTCATTCATCACGCGTTCCTAATCAAGAGTTCTAGAACATCTGGAGTCGAGTAGGTTTATGTGGGTATGGCAGGGATAGGGGTTTCCATTCTCTTAGTTAGTGTAAAAATTTATTTTCAACTTTAAATAGGTAAACAAAAAACTAAATTCACGTGTGGAGTCTGTCTAGCTATTTCAGACCGGCACTGTACCTATTGTACTGTATGGTTCGTAGTGGAACATAGTACCTATACCTATCAGATTAAAAAATTGGTCCAACATAGCTGTGATTGTGAAGGAAGGAGAGCGTCGGGAAATGGACTAGACAGTAATCTGAGTCGTGGTGGCTGAATCAGATCTGTGTGACCCGTATCTTTAGGTGAGGGTGTGTATTGGGTTTAGGAGTTTGGAAATCAAAGTATGTCACTCACCAAGTGACGCCAGGCGGTAGTTAATGGTGACCAGCACCAGGTCTCGGTCCAGCAGATAGTCGGGTCCGGCCACGTCGCTGCGACCCGACAGCGAGTAGAACCCGCCCGCGTGGATGTACACCAGCACGGGGAGCGGCTTGGAGCTGGAACAAGGGCTGATTGTACTGGACATTCTCACCATCAAAGGTACAATTATCAACAGTATACACTACTGTATGGATGTAGGTGCAAAAGTCAAATATCTAGTTCTAGTTTAGTAAAAAGGAAAGTAAAAGAAACACCTCCTCTGAGCACTGACCGAGCTGGTTGATAACTGACCTGGTCCGCCCCGGAGTGTAGACGTTCAGCCGCAGACAGTCCTCGTGCACGAAGTAGTCCCCGAGCGTGGGCTGCGGACAGGCCGGCCCGTCCGCGCGAGCGTCCACCTCCTCTGAGTACTGAATGATGGGCACTGGTGGCTGGAACCAACGAGGAGCTCGCTTATACCTACCACCACTCGTATACTTCTACGACCTACTGCAAAAGAATTGTGAACAAACATTTTGCTTTAAAATATACAGCTGAAGCTACATGCTGCCCTGCCTCTGGTATTTAGATTCTCTTAGTCTGCTCGACATGCACGGGCTGAGTGGTAGGGGTCGATTTTTACGCCGCGGCGAGCCAATCGAGTCACTGGTTAAAGAAACAAAGAATACCAAAAAAAGTTCAACTTTCTTTTTCACCCGGTAAATGAGTGGAATTAAAAAAAAAAATATCGGGAGTCTCTGTCGTAAAAGGAACTTATCCACCTTTGAGCTTTCAGCTTCAGAGGTTTAGGTTGGGCATTGACTCCAAAAATTCGCTTGTTCCTTTATTAGATTGGAGACTGACCAAGTATGGCAAATCACCAAATTGTTATTTTTTCTAAAGTCGCTCATAGCATACATTTGGTTGCCCACGTTAAACCCTGCTAAAGTCCCTGTCCCCACCTGGAAGCGCCTCTCGCCCGTGGGCGGCTCCGCGTACGGGACCCCGCGGTAGGCCTGCAGCGCGCGGGCGCGGCGCGTGCGCAGCCAGGCGCCGCGCAGCGCGCCCGCGGGGCAGCGCGTCACCGGGGGCCGCGACAGGTCCGGCGACTCTGACAATCACAATTTCTGTCTGAAAATCAAGGTCCGCTACTAGGAGCGGCCTGTAGCGGCATAATGCTGAGACAGGGACCTTTTTGGTCCCTTCTGTAAATAGCTTTACTGTACCTATTCTTGATTTGTGTTTCTTCTTCTTGTTTCTGAATCTGGGTTATTTGTAAAAAGGGCCAAATAAACGGATTAGTTTTCTAAAAAATCACAGTTCTTCAAGCTAACGTTATATTTACTATCTAAAAAATCTAATCTCGTAAATTTACGGGCTTCCGTTTCGGATGGCAATCGCCCTTCGAAGGATAGGTAATATATTTGCATTGGATGGAAGAGACGCGCGAAGGCTATCAAAAAGGGTTTCAAATGACAAATGTTGGTTGGGAGAGTTGAGAATACCTAAGATAATCGCTCTGCTACTGGCGAGGTCTACACACCAGCTGAAGCAATTACATCTAGGATGGTAAATACCTGCGGTCGGACGGTCATGGTGATGATGATGCTGATGTGCGGCGGCGCAGAGCGCGAGCCAAAGCAAGCCTGCTACAGTTAACATCGCGCGTACGCTACTCGCAGCGCAACACCGGACGGATACTAACGCATTATATACTATCACGACCTTTATAGAGCAAAACTTGAGTATTCTTATACATATTCTTAGTCATCTGCGTTTGTTTTTTTAAGTTTATCCTGTTTACATGGGCGTATATATAGGCGCTTGGGCCATGCCCAGCCCAGAATGGTCTAGTGGCGATCCTAGGGTGAAGAAATGTAGAGGTTTAGGAGGCCCCGGCTACACCTAAACATTAATCTGGATGGATTTTAGAAAAATATTCTACCTTCAGAAAACCTTTATTCTCAAGTTGTATGTAGGTAGATACCTACACCTATAAGGAAAATAGAGCATAAGAATAGATTTCTTGGTTTGGTAAGTTTGTTATTGTTGTTTATGTTTATGTATGTTGCATGTGTGTTACAAATCGCTTGAAGAAACTGATAACAAAGATGAGGAAAATATCCGTTGGCATAACTGAAGTTACGCAGCAGGGGTCATGGCCGATAAGGAAAGGTGACTATCAGCTGAGTAGGTACCTAGTTTGTCATCATCATCAGCCTACATTAGTCCACAGCTGGACATAGGCCAATGAGCGCTGGTTTGCTGGCCCTGTCTTCAGCTTGTCGCATCCAGCATCTGCCAGCAGTCTAGAGCAGATCGTCATCCCACCTGGCCGGAGTAACACCCTAGTATCATCATCTTAGTAACACAACACAGTCCAACATCTTCCACTAGTGGACAAAAGACTGAAGTGATATTATATTAATTTTATAATTGTTTCTAGTTTAAAATTTGACTTGTATAAGTGCTTATTTTGCAAGCCTAAAGAAATAAAGTTTTTGATTTCAAAACATAGTGTTGGGTGTTGACGACCTCAGTGGCGCAGCGGGCGAGAGTCAGTCTGCGAAGACGCAAGCTTTGCAACGGGTTCGATTCCTGCCTCGGAACGAAGTATACGATCTGCAGAAATTTGATCCGTTGGTCTGGGAGTTTTAAGTAAATTATGGTCTGTATCTATGGAGTCTATAACTTCTTCCGTTAAATTACTTTTTGTCTTACAAAATTTTATTTATTTTAATTATGTGAATAAAAGTACATCTGTAATTATTAATACGGTAAGTACAGAGCTATAATTACAGTTACGAACGGCTACGAAAGTTAAAGCTACTTGCCAGTCATCAGTTGTTTCTCATAGGCTCATTAGGTACATTGGATGCGACGAGCTGGACATAACAACGATCAATAAGTAAAGCAGCAGACTAGCAAGGTCTGGTGACGATAATCTTCATATAGTCCTTATCAAATGTGTTTTCATTTGTTTTGATTCGATTCCACCACGTCATTATGCCGTCCGCTCAGCACTACCCTGCTGCCTGCTCCAGCGGAGGGAACAGACGGCCCGCGCAGTCCTGGATTTATAAATAGGCCGTATAGGCCGCGGTCTAGGGGTGGCAGCGTCAGCGATAAAAGTCAAACACGTTCTCTGGTTTGAATTGGAGCGATTTTGCAATTTTTATTGCTGTTATTTAATTTTTGGGTTCCTTAAGCTTTGTTACAGCAAAAAAGATGTTATTGCCAATTGCAGGATTCGAACGGGGGGGGGTGGCTAATAAATGAACTGCTCTGTACATAGGGCGGCGGAAAAAAGTGGCCTACGCTCATAAAAAATATAAATCCGGATTGGGCCCGCGCCACGAACTTGAAAAAAAGTTAAGTTAATTAGAAACATACATACCTAATGAAGTGAGTTGTTTTGCTATTGACCGGTAGATGGAAAATAAAAAAGCTGGCACGGTCTTACGCCTAGTGAACACCAAGTGATCGTGGCCTACAATGGTGCATTGCAAAGCGTGGCTCATCACAGGCCTCTGTGTACTAGGGGCTTTAAGTGAAGAAGTCAAAATATGTAGGTACTTAGAAACAGAATGAAGAAAGTAGTTTTGCTATTGACCGGCGGCAGATGGAAAATAAAAACGTGGGCGGGGTCTAATACCCCCTCACCCCGCAAAATGTCACGCGTTGTTGCAAAATTATGGAAATCTATGTAATTACAACATCCCCTCTTCGTTTTTGCTCTGTGGCCCGCGCTCTCCGCAGCCGCTCTGTCTGCTGGGTGGGAGTCTGTCTGGGAGACTGGTGCTCGAAGACTGTCTCATGCTAAACGTCTATTTTGTACTACTATACTCCCGCCCGCCAATAATAGGTAGGTACCTACCTACGGACGGACTCATCATCGACAAAGCACCAGTGAACCACGGCTGGGTAATGTCTGACTGTAATTCTATTTTTCTATTGTACGTACTACATCAGTAAAACAGTGAGTGTCCCCGTACCCCGAATATTTAGGTAGGTACCTACCAACAATCCCAAAAACAGGTAGGTACTTATTTAAACCGAAATCCAAAATGATCGATAAATATGTTTGAAGAAATGGCCGGAACATCTCCTCACTAAATGACAGGCTTTTGAAATTTTGCTTTAGGTAGTAGGTACACTACTACACTCAACACATTGATTGATCGTCTACTGTGCTTGCATAGGACAGTTTCTGGGAGGGTATGGTGTGTGTGAGTTTCACGCACCTATTTACTACCTACGTATACGTAGGTACCTACGCTTATTCTAAGTACCTACCTATAATATGGACATAATATTTTGCTTGAATTGTGTGTGTGAGTGCTTATTTTGTAAACCTAAAGAAATAAAGATATTGATTTACCTACTGATTTATTTACTGATATATCTAAATAATTTATCTTTTCGTACAGAATAGGTTTGCTTGCTCACTATTCTAGCAATGAGCAAATCATATTCCTCAAAAGCAAGCAAAACCTCATGCAAAATTACCGCCTTTTCCAGTATTGCAAGCTATAGTAAATACTTTCTACCAAAAGTTTCCAAAATTGGATTGGGTAGCTTTTTTCTACTTTAGGTATTTTGATTAACTCCATTTCTATTAAATAAAAGTAGGAAATTGATTTAAAGCTCTAAAAGAGAAATAAAATAATAATAAATCAATAAATAGCGAAAGTGTGGATGGTTGTAGGTAGCTCCTGTTGCCCGGACTCTTAAGAGACCGGTGTCCTCAGGAGCACCTAACATACACAAGTCACACACACTGTATAACTGAGGTAGATATATCTGTAAGTATGTATATCCATATTTTCTTTTACATTTATTCCCAGTACCTACTTACAATCCAAACAAAAATACTTACCTACTTTTATTTTAATATTTGCTTGATCCTAATAGTTATGATTCTGTGACACTGTGTATCTATTTTTGCCATTTAACTAGTATCATAAATTTTTCACTGTAGTTTTAGAGTTAAATTTATTAAGATAATTGTTTATAATTTAGTTAGTTGCCTTAAGCTTGTGCATGCTGGAAGCCCTTTTAAGTAAGGGAATACATAGTTTTTTAGTCCAATTTGTTTTGATGTTTGTTTTTTGTATTGTGATTCTTTTGTTGGGTTTCCAAAATAAATAACTAAAGTACCTATCATACTTCTTCACCAACAAACTATACAATGGATGTTAGGTCAAGAAACTAAACGTGGAATAAAACATCGCAAGTTTTTATTTCCTAAACCATTTCCAGAGGGATAGAAATAACCTTAGAAAAAACGTGTGCGATACGATACCGCGGGCTGAAGCCAAGGAATCAAGGAAATGTCAAGTGTTCTCGTCATCTAAACCACAATTTTTAAAAAAGAGAGATTACAATCAGTCCGTCCTACCCGTAATGACCTATAGACGTGGACATTCACGGTAGAACTGGTCCACCAGTTCAAACTAGCACAGCGAGATAAGGAAAAAGCCATGCTCGGAGTTTCTCTAAAAGATAGGATTCGTAACGAATACATCTGTCAGAGAACCAAAAGTAGTCGACATCATCAGACATCGACAGTGGCAGTGGCTAGGCTATATCTTGCGAAGAACCGAAGTCCGTTGGGGTAAACGTGTTCTTGAGTGGAGAACGCGACTCAGCAAACGTAGTTTAGGACGCCCTCCACCAACGGCCAGGAGGGATGAAGATCTGCAAAAGACTGCAGGCTGATGCTGAATACGGCAACCTGAAAAAGGCGCTATGCGCTCATTAGGGGTAGGTCTATGTTTAGTAGTGAACTAATCTAGGTTGATGATGATGATAAAACCGTAAAATGTAATACAATTGTAGAAATTACTTCATTCATTGATATTCTCTGACACTACTCAAAGTGTCTTAAGCTACCTGTGAGTGAAACTGCGGGTGGATTCCAGCGGTCTGATAAAAACCATTATAAGGTTCGTAAAAACTGCTCAGTGAAGTAGGTAGGTAATTACTAATGAGGCAATGAAAGGATCTGAACTGAACTCAGATTTGAGATTACAGAACTATCTAGGCTAATAGTCAAGGCTGCGAGGGCAAGAGATCGGAATCGAAACACAATATAGCATTCCGTAACATTTCCAGCTATAGTAGAAACATGAGTCACTTCACATTGTCCTATCAAAAGTACACTTTATCGCAGCGCAGTAGAGCTAAATATCGATGTAACAAGGAATTGTTACCGGGGCATGAACTTGGAAACTGGGTTTTCCATCGTGCGACATAGGGTGAACTTTCGGCTGTCAATGTGTGAAGGTTGGGCACATATTATACGCCATGGTAATGTAATGCGCATGCGTTAAAAACTCGCTCTCATTACTTATAGGGAAGGGTTGCGTTTTCATTATCGTGTCGATAAAATTAGAAATCATAAACAAAAATTAACTTAGCCGTCAATTTATACGATACCAATAAACCGAACTGGAAGCACCTTTATAAGCTTAAGTGCCTATTTAACGCACGTTTTAACTTGGAACGTGCAGTAAATTGGCACTTTTGTGTATGGTAGAGAATAAGCGCATTAGTTCATTAAATCAGATCAAAGAAGTTATAAGTATAATCAAGAGTTTTCATTCATTCATTCAAAGAAATCATCTAAATACTTACTTTAGTAAGTTACGTACACAACAGAAAAAATAATCAGAAATATACAACTCAAGTTATTGGCTACCAATACCAATAAACAAAAATTGTACAATTCTAAGTTAAGCTCTCTCTCTCGTATGTCGCTGCCGACGACGCTTAGCACGCAACATTCATGCAACAATAACCATGAAGATAATCGACTATTGATTCTTTCACCAGTACAACACTAGCCTTTCGCGAGCGCACAGTCGTGCCGTCACCGACTCCACTTACAAAATATACTTAAAATCTTCTCAAGACTGATCTTCATGTAAGTATTACACATTTTACAAAGATATACCTACGAACAGTATGTGTATTAACGAATTTTCTATTTCATGTAGAAATTAAATTGTACATTACCTACTGGGTTGTTGATTTGCTAGCATCTACAGTGTGATACGGTCCAGCTAGCCAGACCCTTATTCTAAATCCATAACGTTTTAGTTGAAAATGCAGATTTATTGAGCTAAGAAATCCCTAACATACCTTCTGTACAAAAAAAATGTTCTGGGACAGAAATTGATGAAGTTATTACTATTATGACCAAATTACTAGGGAAGTTCACTGAGTGGCCGTGGGTGCTCGTATGCCGTCATAACACTGGACTGGTCTGCCAGTTAGGTATTCGTTGACAGTGTTAAGGGGCGCAGTGGTTTTTTGGTTAATTGTGACAATGAAAAACAAATTATGTATCTAATTTTTTATAGATAAATAATTATAATTATTACTAAATAATTATGTATTATTCATGATGTTGCAGAGTTTAGCGTTTGGATCATCTGAAGCATGGCCATGGCTTGGCAGGAATGTGATGGCGGTAAGTATACCCAAAGTCCCAAAGTAGATAGGGTGTCCTACTTTTTTGTACATTCAAGTCTCAACTAAGAAGACCTGTCTTACGAAAGGCTCTGCTGCTGACTACCTTTATATTATTAAAGTCAAGAAGTTTTTAGTAGAGCTATCACTAAATTGTTAAAAAAATATGCAAAAAAATTACGGTATAAAAATCTTATTCCACAAGGAAGAAGTCGCGGTGTATTATAATTACTAAAGATTACTGACTAGTACTATTTATCAAGCTATTGTCAAGGTTCGGGGTGATTTTTAATCCTTAAAACCCCTTTAATTATTTTCCATGACTATTTCACAAGTTATAAATCCTTCCTTTTCCAGCATCTGGCGACGCCTGCGCAGCGAGCCGCATGTGGCGCGAAGCGTGCGATGTGCTCTGCGCACCGGCATGGGAGGTTGCGTGGGCGCAGATCGTGGACACGACACCAAAGGATGACATTTGGCACTCGCTCAAGAACTGTGTAGCTTATCAGGTGAGATTCGGCATTAGGTTGGATATCTCCCATAAAACCCATAATTTATACCTAAAGGATAATATATGTATAACGGAAAATAATGTTTGATGATGATTTTGAAATAGAATCAAAAATAAAATCTATAGAAAAAATACTCCCTAATTTACAAGTCACGTTTATAATAAATATAACTTATAAAGAAACAGGGTTAATATTGATATAAAATTTTTTAGGCAGGAGTCTGGCAGAGCCTCCTATCGAAAGGCATCCCTGACGTGATGCAGTCCGCCGCCTTCAGAATGGCCATTGTGCTCCGACACACACCCTCGGACGTCGTCCTCAAGATCCTCGGCGACATGCTCAAATCACACCCACAATGTGTAAGTTGATAGATTCTTATTCTGTTGAAGTTCAGTACGTGACCAACTACTAAATGATGTCCACTCTATTGTTCTCAGCAAGACCTAACCTCCTACGTGCTAGCGCTCCTAACTGACGATGAAGCCTCATCTTCCTGCTGCAGTGCAGACCCCCCGTCCCCCGCCGGCGGGCCTGCTTCGACCCGCGATCTTCAGCTGTACGCAGACTTGGAGCTGGCGGTGCTTGCGGCCCGACCTGAGGTGTACGACGAGCAAGCCAGGCTCGTGAGGGCGGAATATAGCCAGATGAGTCAGGCCAGCTACTCGGAATTGAGGATTAAGGTAAAGAATTCATCATTATTTGCAGAATTGTAGGCCTACCTCTTCTAAGCCTAACAAAACCAGATGAAATAATATTTTCCCTACCTATACCTACCTAAAACCAATTTCTTAGTAAGAATAGTTTCATTGGCAGTAGAAATAACTTTTTTACTATTCTTTCAGATACTAAATCAGTTCTGCATGATCCCAAAGCTTTTCCATACGTCTGACTTCGGAGGGATGGAGGAGGCCGCGAGAGAAAACATCAAAAGAGAAATTAAATCTTTGAAGGAACGAAATTAATGTCGCTGTTATAGGTACATTTTAAAAGAATCAAATGGAGTGCTTATACAATTTTTCTGTTATGTCCTGTGAATTATTTTAAATGCATTGGACTTAGTCTTGTCAAGTTGTCAATAAGTGTTACTAAGTGTACTATTTTAAAAGGGCTTTTTATTGAAGGGTTGTATACCCACTTATAGTTAATGAATTATATTTGTAATTTTTTTAGCTAAGTACAATTATTTAGCTCGGTTATAATACGATAATAAACAAAGCAATAGTTTGTGTGCATGAGTGTACCTAGGTATGTACTTCCAAACCACTTCCTTTTACACAATCATAATTTAGGAAAGGTGGTGTACATAAATTATTTTATTAGATATTTTAATAAATATTTTATTCTATTTCAGTTGGTTTTAACGAGGCGTTTCCCAAAATATAACTTTTTAGTTTGAAACGAAACAGTTTCGGTCAAAAATTTACCGAACCTCTTGTGGCGCCGAAACTTAAGTACTGAATTTCCACTATTTGTTGGTGTATTTTGTATCTAAAATCCATCTTTTCTTCTCTATTTTACTAGAAAAAAATTATTTATTTTTTACACAAAAACTACCTTTACATTTACACGGGATGATTTAATTTAGGTAGTTACCTATGTACTTAGCAGTCAAACTAATCCGTCAGACGAATTATTATTTAAATCTATGCAAAGTTGAATAATTTACCTTCATACAGGAACATTAAAAATGTTTGATTCCATATTCAAAATATAATATTTATTAAAATTTGCTTATTGTAGGACTGTGGGTCTGTATCAGTAACTAATTATCACTAGGTACATTTCTCTAATTTAGCCCTTGACGGGTTTATATTGAACTTAATAGTATAATTTTCGGTAAGTTTACCTACACAATCACGTCAATTACACTACAATTACTTACAACATGCTTAAATTTTTTGAAGACAGCAAGATGTTATAGATATGTATAAATAACAAATTTAATATTGTAATACCAAAATAAATGTGATCTAGGAACGCTTCTGTACATTATTTCTGAAAAAGAATCTTTTTTTGTAAATTTTTACGTAAAAGTGGTGGAATTTGGTAGATTTTATTACTAAAAAGAGGGCAACCCTGACTAAAAATAAGAAGTAAATAAAAATATGGCGTCTTCCTTTGGCTTCGAATCTTGTGTTATTTTATGTTAAATGATAACTGAGTAATATCCACCGTTTATCCCATTACTTTCTACAAAATCCTTAAACAGTATTCCCTCTCGCTATTTCGAGTGTAATCCAGACAGTGAGTACAGCAGGTAAAAACATGGGCGAGGAGAAAGGTTATCGACTCGAGTCGACGTCGGAGACAAGGGATGCCTAGTAATGTAGGTGAGTAACTAGGTTTCATCGTGCGGGATGTTCGCAGAATGTCGTGGAGGCACGAGCGCGGGTCTCGCTGGGGCGACGGCGGGCGCGACCGGGAGCGGCGCGAGCCTCGCGACCGGGAGCCCGTGTGGGAGGCGCGGCGGAGCGTCAGCCCGGACAGGCGGGAGCGCGACAGGGAGCGCGACCGCGACCGCTTCCGACACCGCGACGAGCGCCGCGACCGGTACGAACGCTCGGAGAGACGCGACGAGCCGCGCGACCGCGAACGGCGCTCCCGCTCGCGCCGCCGCTCGCCGCGCGATGAAGACGTTCCTCCGCCGCCCTCGCCGCCCACCATCAGCGACGAGCTCCGGCGCTCGCGCGAGCGGAGCCGCGAACCCGACCGAAAGTACGACTCCGAGCGTAAGTACGACGAGCGCAAGTACGACGGGGATCGTAAGTACGACGAACAACGCACGGACTGGCCGATGGACCTGGTGAAGGAGGACAACTCTCAGATCAGCGCCTCTCCGGGCGACTGGTTCTGTAAATGTGGATTGTACAACTTCAAGCGGAGACAGGTGTGCTACAGACGAAACTGCAACGGCAGCAGGTCCGAGGGCATCGTCTACGGAGGGGATGAGAAGACCAGTATGGCGGAGAACGCTGGCATCACCAAGAGGCTGCTGTTCAGGAGACTGGATGCACTCACTACGGAGGAGAAGATACTGGAGGTTATCAAGGAAAGATGCTCGAAGACAATACTGGACTCCATTGCAGGAATAACTATAGGCAGGGAGACTTTGACCGGGGCTTCAAAGTGTCTCGCTTACATAAACTTTAATTCCATAGCGGACTCAACAGCCGCTCACGCGGAGCTGGTCAACCTGATGCCTCCGCTGGAGATAGACGGCCGAGAGGTCTTAGTCAGCTTCTACAATGAGCCCAAGAAGCCTCTCAAGCCTCAGACGCAAGACTACGCCGCCTACGCAGCGTACCAGATGGCACAGAGCCAGTACGCGAGCCAGCAGCAAGCTATATCGGAGGCGGACAGGGTGAACGCGGCCGCCGCCGTGGCCGCCTCGGCCATCTCGCAGGCGCAGGCGCGCAGCACGTCCTGGACGCCGGCCAACGCGCCCGCCTTCAGCACCACCAGCACCCAGGCCTCCTCCATGACCAACATCCCCACCGGAGATGCCAAAACCACGTACTCGGCTCCCGACGTCAGAACCTTCATGTATGACGAAACGTCAGGCTACTACTATGACCCAGCCACGGGCTTGTACTACGACGGCACGACGCAGTACTTCTTCAACAGTCAGACAAATCAGTACATGTACTGGGACGGGACGAGCAACACGTACGTGGCCGCCAGCCAGTCTCAACAGAAGCCTGCGACGCCGGCGGCGCCGGCCCCGGAGGCTCCTCCCGAAGAAAAGAAAAAGAAAGACAAGGAGGATAAGGTAAAAGTAGCCAAGAAGATAGCTAAAGATATGGAAAGATGGGCTCGAACGCTGAATCAAAAGAAGGAAAATGCAAAGAGCAATATAGTAGCTGAGCAAGTGTTGGACACTGCGGCGAGTAAAGGTTCCGTGGACATAGGCTTCAGCGTGCTGAGCGCGGGGCCCGCGCCGGTCCAGCCCACTATAGTGCGCGAGCTGTCCCCGCCGCCCGCCACCGAGGACTTCCTCCTCAAGAAAGAGCCTCTGGAGAACGACGACGGCATCATCGACTGGGTCAAGCTCACCTGCCTGCTCTGCAAGAGGAAGTTCCCCTCCGCCGAAGTGTTAACCAAGCACAAAACGCTCTCAGACTTACACAAACAAAACTTGGCAGAGTTTAGGAAGAAGAGCGAACTCCTGCCTCAGTCCAACAGCTATAGAGACCGGGCAGCGGAGAGACGAATGAAGTTCGGTGAAGATGAGCCCATTCCTGTGAGCAGTAGGAAGAGGTACGAGCCCCCGGAACCGGCCGTGATGTCCCATCCGCCGCCGTCGGTCGTGGACACCATCGGGGGGAAAATGCTGCAGAAAATGGGCTGGTCGGAAGGCAGGGGGCTGGGCAAGTCGGAGCAGGGCAGGATAGCTCCCATCGAGGCAGAACAGAGGCCTCAGCTGGCCGGCCTGGGCCAGAAGCGAGGCATCTACACGCCGACCCCGGGGGAGACCTACAGAGACACCGTCAAGAAGCTGATGATTGCTCGCTACAAGGAAGTTGTTGGAAATGAGGATTAGGTGGGTACTATTCATTATTTTATATTTCTGATAACTTTGTTTGCAGATTCAGGATTTAAAAGGTGTGTTGAATTTGATTACATTATATTATAAAAAATAACAGACTGAGCTCAAGAACAACTAGAATTTAATTAAGTTTTAAATCATAAGGAGAGGATCTTTATTTTTATTGCATGTGTCAATGTAAATATTTGAAGTAGAAAAGCCAAAGACATGATTTCTGAATCTAAATATGTAGTACACAATAGTCTAAAATTATCTCAAACCTAGGTATATGGAACCGACTTCAAAAAAGGAGGTTCTTAATTCAGCTGTATTATTTTATGTGATATGTCATAACTTTTTTCTGGATGGACTGACTTTGATGATCGTTTTTTTTATTTGAATACTGGTACTTCTTGTGGTCCCATTTTTTATCAAGATCTGACAGTAGATTTTGAGTTACCTAGTCTTAAAAAACGCGAAAATTCGAAGTAAACATCAAATTACAGGGTTTTGTAGTCAGTAGGTAGGTAACAAAGAAGATACAAATGAAACATGATAAGCGGATTCAAGGTGGCTTTCCAAACTAGCAAAGAAATCGTCAGCTGAAGGCGTCTGTGCAAACCTATTCTAATGTGTTGATTCTGATTTCACGGCATAGATGTCGCGGGGGCGCCGGCACCGACCCGAGGCACTGCGCTGCTCCGGTGAGTATCCAAAAACCGATATAAACTGTGTACCTACTTTGTTTTTGTGTATTTTAAACAGGTCTACAACAGGTAAAGTACTATATCGACCATACCAAACTATACCCTGCTCGGGTAAAACAGAGATGTTTACATTTTAGCATTTTAAATGTTCTATTTACTGCTGTGTTCTTGTTTCAAGAAAACCAGCACATTAAAAAATTCAAATATTCTGTGGCTGAAAATATTGAAACAAGCATACATTCTGTCTCTTTATGTGAATTTACAGCATCTTTCCTCCAGTTTATCCTATTACCAGAATTTTAGTCGAACCTAAGAATGAAGAAGACAATGAAGGTGTATTAGGACTGTGACTTGCAATTCTAGTGCGAACGGTTGGTGTAACGATGACAGTGTACTCATTCCTGTGACCATTGCTTACAGAGCCCGCGCCAGAAGCCGACTGCGTGCCAAAACTTACTTGTATACTCGTAGGACTTAAGGACGTTGCCCACTAAAGCTTTACGCACACCACAGACGGACACACTTAGACAGCTTTGGCTTACGACATAAGGTTACCTTGCAAATTGTATTTTGGTTTTGCTTATTGGTAGAGGAATCTTGATTGATTCTTGAATGTGTAGAAAACTTGTAAAAATTCAACTATAGTTCGTCACGCATTTATTTTCTTTTTACCACATGCGCGATTATAATGGCGTGAATAAAAGTATTGGTAAAAAATTAAGTTTACTTACTACAGTGTAACTCAGTTCATTTTATTTTTATCAGGTACACACGCTTGTAATGCCGCTGTCCGAAACAAATAGCAAACAAAACAACAAAATTAGTAATATTTTATTCTATTGAATTTTCGGGTTCTAGAAATAAAGTCATTCAGACGTATAGTATGTCTGTAAAATAATACAAAATGTTGAACAAAAATAACAAAATCCAAATAAATGCGTTTATGGAGTACCTATAGATAGTCGAAACAAGATTTAAAAAATTTTGGTTGGCCCTAGGTCTCATTCAGAACAAAGTTGCGTTTAAAGAGGCAATCTTCGTCATTTTTAGCCTCGTGCGTGATGGATCCATGGCACTTTACAGAAGTGTGTCCGTGCTGCTTTAGTGGGCAAAGGGACTTAGATAAGGTATAGCTGTAGAATATACTCCTGTTCTTTCCAAATAGACGTAGGTAGGTAGCTTTTAATTAAACTAGTATGTGGTTGTTTAAACTTTGCAAATATTTATTGATCAAGTACAAATACTTAGCAACCATCTAATGTAGGCAGTGAGAGCAAATCAGGTTTATGTTATTTGCAGTTGAGATTTATAATTCTGCATTATGTATGATACTATAAACTTTAAATTTATTGTTGTAAAGAAAAGACATGTATCTTAATATTGATATGGATCAGTTGAGCTACCTCTAGATTGTTTACAACAGTCTGCAGCTAGCCCAATTATATCAATTGTAAATACTAGTTATATTTGTTTCTATTCTTTATATGTAATTTTCTTTGTAAAATGAGCAATATAAATAGGTTAATATTTGTTAAATTATTATAAAAGAACAAATACCTATTTAAATTTAACATTATGAAATAGTTAAAACGTGAAAGCAACATAAAGAGTCTGAAATAGTTAAACACATTTGTTAAAATAATCAACTTACACGGTTCAAGCAAACTCTACTTAACCCTTAACTTTTCTCACCATTCTAAATTGTGTTAATATCTTCAATTAATTTTGGTTAAAGTTACTCCTTTTTCGTTTCTATATTAGATACTGTTTTTTTCGTTATTGTTATATTTTGTGCGTAGAATTAAAAATATTTTGTATTTTAAAGTTAGTGAGAGACCAACGAACACTTTTCCACATTGTATAATTGATTTGTTGTAAGTATTGCTAAATTATTAAGGTTTATTTAGATTATAATTAATTTTATGTGTTAGGCAGGTACTCCATTAGAAGTAAGTTTTTATTGAGACTTCGCAATATACCTAATAATGTTATAAATTTAAACGTATTTTAATCTCCCAAATTCCTTAGCCTCCATCTATATTAGAGGAATGTTAGATTAAAATTATAATTAGGTAGGTAAAGTTCAAGATTAGGTACACAGCTGTTAGATAATTCTTTATTTCAAAGCATTAAGTACTTATATTATTGCATTATGATTTGTTAGGTTGGCACATGTTTCTAGGTAGAGTTATAATAACCTATGAGTTCCTAAGCCGCCTGCGACGCAGGATGTCGCAGGTTCGGTTCCCGCCTTAGCACAAATAATTTTACTATCTGCATTTTAATAAAAAATAAACGATGTATGAAGGTATTGAATAGGTATATCAGTCGTCTAGTATCCATAACACAAGCTCTGCTTAGCTTGGGGCTAAATTATATTCTGTAGAATGTCCAGTATTATTTATTTTCACTTCAAGGCCTTAAATCTAGGTGTGGTGTGCCTCCCGTTGGGCAGCGAAGGTGTTAACCTAGCTGCCGCGGTATGTGGAGTACCCGTACGGAGTCAGAAGCAGCGGGATGTGGTAATGTTGCTCCTCCCTCGTCCTGAACACTATCTGAAATACACACAATGTGAAATCAAGCTCTAAATTTTCGACTACTAGGTACTTCCAAACATAAAATATCGCCCTTGGTCCAGGGGTCCTGACGCTAGCCTAATCAATTATCTTGGTCGGGTTTTCTGATTTATTAACGACTAGTTCTGCGCAATTTTCGCTCTTGGGAACTGATTTATGGGATGAATGTAGCCTATATGTTCTATTCTAGGGCTAGAACTAAGTACGACTATTAAAAATTTCAGACCGATCCGTTAGTAGTTTTTGCGTGATCTTTCATGCAATAGCTACGTACCTACTACAAAACACAAACCCAAACAAATAAACTTTCTTTTTAAGGGAGGTATTGCTTATCAATAATATGTGACTCTACCATAAGATAATAATAATGTGCGGCTCTACCATAGGATGATAATCATTTTATGGTAGAGTCACATATTATTGATAAGCAATACCTACCTCCCTATTGTTTTTAAATTTCAGAAACTGGCCTGGAAAAAATAGACCTCTTAAAGGTTCTATTTTCTACCTAATAGATACGAAACGTAAGATTAGATACCTACCTAACCAATCTGCTCGTATGCGGTGATCTAAGTTCGTAAGTTTAAATTGGAAAGCTCGGTTTACCGTTGAACTTGAGAGATGGGTCCAGGCGATCAGGTCAAACAACCAGTTTTTTACTTTCAAATCGTCTTCTATACTTATAATAAAACTGTAACAGGTCCAATTCTGTACATTGAAGATATTTTGAAAAATTTTTTTGGAAGGCACTCTATTATCGATACTCAAGCCAAAACTGTATTTTTTTTTATTCATGTCTGTCTGTCTGTCTGTCTGTCTGTCTGTCTGTCTGTCTGTCTGTCTGTCTGTATCGTAAACGCGCATCACGCCGAAACTACTTGATGGATTGAAATGAAACTCGGCATGATTATAGGTTATACTACGAGGAAGGACATAGGATACTTTTTATCCCGGAATTCAGTAAGGTTTCCCTGGGAGAGAGGGTGAAAGAAAAATTTTTAAACACGCATCACGCCGAAACTGCTGAATGAGTTGGAATGAAACTCGGGACGATTTGAGTTCATAGTACAAGGAAGGACATGGGATACTTTTTATCCCGGAATTCAGTAAGGTTCTCATGGGAGAGGGAGTGAAAGTAAAATTCCTTTACCGCGCATCACGCCGAAACTGCTGAATGAATTGGAATGAAACTAAGGACGATTTGGGTTCATAGTACAAGGAAGGACATGGGATACTTTTTATCCCGAAATTCAGTAAGGTTCCCCTGGGAGAGAGGGTGGAACAGAAATTCTTTAACCACGCATCACGACGGAATTGAATGAATTCGAATGGAACTCGGGATGATTGGACATGGGATACATTTTATCCCGGAATTCAGTTTGGTTCCCCTGGGCTATACGGGTTTTCAAAAATTTCTCACAACATCTGAACGACGCGTGTGTACGCGTCGTTCAGATGCAGTGAGAAATTTTCGAAAACCCGTATAGCCCAGGGGAACCAAACTGAATTGAACTGATAAACGCGAAAGTTTGTAAGTATGAATGGATAGATGGATGGATGTTTGTTACTCTTTCACACAAAACTGCTGAACGGATCTGGATGAAATGGCACAGAGATAGATTATAAGCTGGAATAAGAAATAGGCTTTATTTTATCTCGAAAATCCCACGGGAAAGGGAATTACGCAAGTAAAATCGCGAGTACTCCAAATACTAATCATGCGCAGACGAAGTCGCGGGTACCAGCTAGTTATAAATAATAACGTAATTATAAATTCTAACTGTGGTGTTGGAATTGGAACCCAAGATCCACTTCGCGTAGGCGATTCCACTGCGTTGTAGGTACTAACTATAAAGTATTTACTTACCTCCACATGGGGATAAAGCGTCTCCTTATTCAAACTGGCATAATAGTCTCCCGTTTTGAAGAGGAGTCGGTAGGTGCCCGCCGCCATCGAGTCTTTGGAGAAAGGGAACTGGATCCTCCCGTCTCCATTGGTTGCCGTGCTGTGCCATAGCGTCCAGCCACTGTCCTTCTGCTTGTATAGCTCCACGAAGACGCCGGGAGCAGGGAGTCCCGTGGAGGTGTCCAAGACGTGGCTCGAGAGAATTGGCTTAGACATCCTAGAATCACTAATTGACCGTTCAGAACAGCTCTTGTTCAGCGATAATGCGGCTTCAAAGATTCACAAACCTCAACTTGTTAAATTTATATTAAGTTTAGTTAGAGACGTCTATTTAGAACGATAGCTCGAAACTTTCTGAGGTCCAATCTGTAAGTTGTTTGTGTTATCGTAATGAACTAGAGATAAGGTTTGTTTTGATGTGGTTTACCGAGATACATACGGCTGTGGTTGTGCTATTTGTTTTCCCAGAGATGGCTGGGTTGGGTTCAAAGTAGGTATCTACTAGGTAGGTACCTACCTATTTAGGGCATGTCTGCCCTTTCATACATACTTTCTTAGTCTGTAGTAGGGAGGTACCTAATGTCCTATAACTAATTAGATAATAGTGCTTAGTATATGAGCACCTACCTACAAAAGCAAATTCACCCAGCGCGCAGCGTCGGATTAAAAGAGAAAATGGTATGGTACCTTTATGGTTTACAATTAACATTTCATTAGTTTGATTCCTCGTAGAAGGTATATAAATCAATCAAAGCTAAATAGGTATTCGTTACTAACCCAGATGAGTAGTCTAAAACCTACCTAGTAGGTACCTACCGAGTGCGTACCTACTAGGTAGGTACTAGGTATCTACCTACTAGGTAGGTACTAGGTATCTACCTACTCCTGGCGTCAAAGCGACGAATTTCAAGGTATGAGCTCAAAAATAATTTTATTGGTGTAAGGAGCGTAGGTACCCTAGTAGATAAAGGTCTAAAAAGATATCAATGTTAGGTAGGTACAGGGTAGGTACCTACCTACTTGTAGTTGCTTGTATTTTTGTTGTGAATATTCTCTTGCTGTTTTTACTCAATCCAGATGTCATGTTAATTCGCCCGATTTGTACCTACCTCATGGATAATTAAAACCTACCTACCTAAATATTGGAATGCAAAGTAGGTACCTATTTATAATGGATGATATTTGGTGTTGAATAATACTCGTTTCTTGATAGGATAAGACTGGTTCGTCTCATTCTCTTTATTTTGTACAAAAGTCACACAGATCACATTAACTCAAATCCAGTAGATTCTCGCGGCCGCTCTTCCTCCGCACGATGCTCTTCTTGATGTAGACGTCCGGATGCATGACGTCACGCCGCTCCCCCTGTTCCACCAGGTTGTCGTCAAGAACTCCGCTAGGCACCTGCTTGATGAGCTTGGTCCGAAGCGTGTCCCCCCGCTCGCCCAGCCCCGCCATGCTGAACACGTTGAAAGTGGGCTCTCCATGCTTCATGTAATCTATCCTCCACACTGGAGGGTCCACAGCCTCTCGATAACCTCTGAAGTTGAAACGTCTTCTCTTCTTGTGCATTATATTCGGGCGATCTACCACTTCGACCGAATTGGACTGCTTTTCCTCGGAGAACTCTGTCTTCTTGTCTACGTATTTGATTTTGTGAGGGTAGAATTTCCGTACTTTCTTCCGTCCGTTGGCGCCGTACAGTTTCGCTTCGATGGCTGCGCCGTTGCCGCGTTCGTGCGACCACACGTTTTTCATCTTCATCGGTTTCTTTGACTTCTTACCTTTGTTGTTCTTCCTCTGGCTGAAGAGGCCGGTGTGGCTGACCTGCAGGAAGTTGGAGAGGTCCTCGCTGTTGATGCCGGGGAAGCGAGTGGTGGTCACGTGGTCGTGCTCCAGCTTCACCTGCTTATTCTTTATTTCCTGAACCGACATCTGTATGAGAGTCTGCAGAGACCGGTCTTGCATGATGAGGTCGCAGTGGATCGTAGGGAAGTACTTGCACAGGACTTTCTTCATCATGGTGACGACTTGCCCCGACTCGCTGGGCTGCTCCTCCTCGCTGGCGGGGTCCTTGTCCTGGAACTGGGAGACCATCTTGGACATGAGCGCGTTGTTCCGCATGACCATGGAGTTGGTGTGCGTCAGGAAGAAGAGCGAACAGAGCGCTATCGGGATGGATCGCCTCATCGTGTGCTCTGGAACAACGCAGGTGGCTTACAACACATCATGGTTACCTTAGTACATTTCTGTAGTTTAAAAATCCTTATTTCCCCTGCTCTGTCACACCAACAGCCATAACTTGGGACTTACTATTCCACTGCTGGACATAGGGCCCCGAAAAGCTCCTTATTGGCTCCTTTCATAGGGGGTAGATAATGCTTCAGTCTCCACGTTGGCGCATGCCCAATATAGAGACTGTAGCATTATCTTTGAGGATCTTATCATCATTTAAGAGTCGCAGTAGAGGTATTTAATGTAGACCTTCGCTCGGGTGTGTTTGTACTAGATTCCCTTCGAGCGTTCAGGTTGAAACACCTGAGTTTCAACCTCTATCAGCGTCCAAACTGCTAGCTAGCTACCCAATTTAAATCAGTAGAGATAAGTGGTGATGTTACAATTACAACTTAGGTATAAGGTGGTAATAAATAGACTGTAAGAGAAACTTTTCAGCCGAGGCACAAATAAATATCTAAATGGTAGGAAGGTTACGTACTTACGAATCTCTATAAAGTCCCTGGGCGCGTTCCTCTTGATGTCTCGAAGGGTTTAAGGCCCATGGTCCACCTTCGGAGCTCAGGAGCTGGGGAGGAAACATACTTATCTCCAGTTTAAGAAGACCTCATACAAAACTGTAGCCGGTGCATCAATCGTCAACAGACGGATTATCGGGGATTTAAGTACCTATGTCCATTTCCTCTTAGTTCCGCTTGGAAGATAGTAAAAGGCCTTGAATTGCCTAGAAGTTCCGTCTCATTATTTCATCCGGAATACGTCCACTGCTAGAAATAGCCCTCTCCGAAATTGTCAATATGATAGGGGTTACGACCCGGTTAGTAGCTAGATAGGACTCGAATAAATTATTACGAAGTCTAGTTATTCATCGTCATTGTGACGAATGTGTTCCTTTTAAAGGGTGTATCGGATAACCACTTATTCACCACTAGAATCATCAATCACCTTAGCAAGTAAAGAAGTGGTATTCCCATGCGTAAAAAAGTAATTCAAGAAACTGAATTTAAGTAGGAATTAAAACTGTAGTAAATATCGAGTATCTCACCTGAGGGTGCGTGTCTTTCGAGGCGGAGTGGAGAACTGGCGTAAACTGAAAGATGTTTGGTGAAAAGTCGCTGAAATGTTTGTAAATCGACGTCCGTTATTATGGGAAGCCGGCCGCCCGCACGTTTCCCGTTAACAATAAAATTGATAAGAAACGGTGCGATTATGAGGCACCTACACCTTACTCTTACAAAGTCATGCTTTCAGTTGTCTCTAACAATGTGAATACATATTAGTGCAATACGCACGCAACTGCACTATACGTATACCTACGACAAAAGCTTAGTCATTTCATAGCTGCTGGTCCACTCTCACAGATATAATTTATTTTTCAACTGCCATAAAATAATAACGTAATCTTACTTAGTCTAATATGACAAAAGATTGAAGCGAAGAGAAATACAATTATTACTTTATTTCTTATATTATTTTGATAATAATGTAAGTAACTTGCCTACCAAAAAGAAGACGTGTTTATTAAGTAAGCCTAAAGAAATAAAGATAATAAAAAATATTTATTCTGTACAAAACAATTGTTTGCAAACAACGCCCAGACCAAACCGTATACAGGTAAATCTTCCCTCTGAATTTCAGCTTCCTAACCTGATGTTAGGGAGCTGAGATTTAGAGGGACCTTTTACTAACACAGACCCGATATTTGCAAATTGCACCCCTGAGGTGAAAATGGCTTTAAAGTTTTATTTACATTTTAGTAGGTACCTACCTACCTGTTTTGTTGAGACTGGCGCAGGACCGTGTGGAGTGGCCCAAAAGTTTGGAGGCCTATACCCAGCTGTGGGCGAAGTCGGGCTGCGGCTGATGATGATGATGAGGTACCTTACCTGTTTAACTGTGGCCCGTATTTTCTGGAATCTTACAGTTACAACGAGAAATATAAAATTATTGAACATAAGTAACTACCTACCTCGTGTTTCAAGATTTTTCTTTACAGGTATTGTCTATTTAAGGAAGAGATGAGATAGGTACCGTAAAACGTGGCAACTTGACCATGATTTTTGACAAAAATCTAAATATTTCCTTAATTATGAGATGAAAATAAACCTTTTTCTAACTAACTCATTGTATATTTGGCTATCGTTTTATGCATTGCATAATCTCTAAACCAATATAACCTAACTTATGATAACCATCAGTGGATCCATCTGAGTTGGAAGGTGCCGACCTGTCTTCGTGAGGTAGGTGACTCCCCAATTCAGCCAACTGATTTTTCCTAACAATAGGTACCTACTTTAACAAACTGCACTTTAGATTTTTCGATATTACCTACTTTGTTTAACGGAATTATATGATAAAATAATTAGGGGCGTCACATTTTTTATTATATAGGTACATAGAAAACACACAGAACCCCGGAATTATTTGCAGATCGTAATAACAGTTGTCCGAAGGCGGGAATCGAACCGCAACCTCCTGCGTCACAGGCCTACGACTTAATTATACCTACAATTCATGGTGGTGTAGTAAAATACAAACTAGTTCAGGGTTTTAAGATATTTTACGGCAGATATGCACTAGCGCCAATCGTGTCGAGTAAGTGCGTTAAAGTAAGGTGAGGTTAAAAGGTTCTGCAACGTTTTAACTTAGTGACGCTACTCGCCGCTAGATGGCGCTGCCAGTTTCGTAATGATGCAAAACGGTCATGATCATGAATACTAAAGCTGGATTATTATAACGAAGATGTTAGCACAGGTATATAGTACGTATCACACTGCTTGTATTTATCTGACATTATCTATCGCAAAAACCTTAGTTAAATAATAATTATTTTTGTAGGAATTTGAAACCGCTGAGCTGTGCTCTACAAATTGTTCTTTTTATTGTTCTAATTGAACACAATGTGTTAACTCACATATGCTTATAGACATTGTTGCTTCTTTATCTTATTATATTTTAAGGACTTCGAGTAATTTTATTAGTCTAACGTCAGTCCCGTATTTCTAACTAAAATTACATTAGATTTAAATCTAGGTAAACTATTTATTACCACATCACTCACGAATGAGACTAAAATAATTTGTATCAGTAGGTATGCATACGGTAAACACCATACAAGTCACTGAGCTCTGATCTCATGAAAGCGCTCAGTATCGAAGAAATTCAATCTTATATGCAGAACGCTTACTCGTCGAATGCGCATATTTAACATCCAAAACTAGACAGAAATATAAAAACAGCATCGTTCGCGTAAAATCTGCAGGCGAAACAAACCCGAGTGGTCCTAACGTCCGGCGGCTCTCGGGGCCAAAGGGGGGAGTTGGACGTTTTGTGCTGACGGGCTCTCAATCACGCGTCGGACGGGGCAGGGGACGACCAGTTGTCTTGTTGGTCAGCGGGCAGAGGGCCTAGTGTGGATACGACGGTAATAATGACCTTCTATTTAAGGTTGTTTTATAAGGTTTTAGGTTTCAGTACCTATTATGCAACACATAACATTTTAAGCCGTCACATAGAGAAGCGGTGTCGGTGAATTACGCGGGTGAAACCGTTGTTGTATATGGTCACCTACTAGTTTTAATTTGTTTCTATTTCTTGATTGTAATTTTCTTTTCATTAGGTACTCATAGTCGGAAAGTAGGTCTAAAGTTGCCTGAAGAGCGGGTTGAAAGTGATACTTATCAGACCTAGGGACAATCGTTTTCAACTGACAGCTATCACGTTACTATTGAACTATGATAATGGCAGAATGAGAAAAATAAAAGATGAAGCTAAAAAAATTCAGAAAAGCGGCAATTCACTGAATGGACTAATATTATCTATACTTATAATAAAACTGTAGCAGGTCCAAATCTGTACATTGAAGATATTTTGAAAATTTTTTTTGGAGGGCTCTCTATTATCGATACTCATGCCAAAACTGTAATTTTTTTCATTCATGTCTGTCTGTCTGTCTGTCTGTCTGTCTGTCTGTCTGTCTGTCTGTCTGTATCGTAAACGCGCATCACGCCGAAACTACTTGATGGATTGAAATGAAACTCGGCATGATTATAGGTCATACTACGAGGAAGGACATAGGATACTTTTTATCCCGGAATTCAGTAAGGTTCCCATGGGAGAGGGTATGAAAATAAAATTCCTTTACCGCGCATCACGCCGAAACTGCTGAATGAGTTGGAATGAAACTCGGGACGATTTGAGTTTATAGTACAAGGAAGGACATGGGATACTTTTTATCCCGGAATTCGGTAAGGTTCCCCTGGGAGAGAGGATGAAAGAAAAATTCTTTAACCATGCATCACGACGGAATTGAATGAATTCGAATGGAACTCGGGACCATTGGACATGGATACATTTTATCCCGGAATTCAGTTTTGTTCCCCTGGGCTATACGGGTTTTCAAAAATTTCTCACAGCATCTGAACGACGCGTGTGTACGCGTCGTTCATATGCTGTGAGTAATTTTTGGAAACCCGTATAGCCCAGGGGAACCAAACTGAATTGAACTGATAAACGCGAAAGTTTGTAAGTACGAATGGATAGATTGATAGATGGATGGATGTTTGTTACTAAATGATGAAAGGGAATTACGCAAGTAAAATCGCGAGTACTCGAAATACTAATCATGCGCAGACGAAGTCGCGGGTACCAGCTAGTAAAAAATAAAATTAGCGGCAATTCGATTCATTTGTTTTCTCATGTTTTTATTTATATTTCCTTCTATTTGTAATGAAAAGCAGTGTTTACCTCGGGTTACCCAAAGGTTGAAAGTAACTTATTTAGTCCCTCGAACTATTGGCGCCAAACTCCGTCTCGGGACTAAATAAGTTACTTTCAACCCTTAGGTAACAATGTACTATTGTTAATAAAGAATTTAAATACCTTGTACCATATTGTGTATGTGTAATTTTAGTGTTCGTATCCACAAGGTCCTCCGCCGCGCGGCCGACACACACATAACTCAGGCCGGCTGACAAACGTCTGCAAATGCGCACCCACGCCATCTAGCGACGCTTTTTGTGCGCAAACCGATCAGCCCAATAAACAAACTATTTCAGGCTTTTTGCCAAAAGGATCAATGCGTCAACAGCAGAAAACGCTCAGGAAAAGTTCACCTTTTACCAAATGCCTTTTTATTTGTCGTTGGATGAAAAATCTCTACATAAGTACTATACCTAGCTAAGTAGGTACTTGGTAACCCTAGGTCCTGGCGGAACCTCACATCGTGAGTGATTTGTTAGATTGGATTATAAACTTTTTCTTCAGACAATGTTTACATTGCACTAATATAAAAATGCGAAAGTTTGGATGTTAGTTACCTATCTATTCAAAACAAAACTACTGAACAGATGTCACTGAAATATCATAGATGGAACAAACTTAGGTTACTTTTATCCGGGTCGGAGAACGCAAGCGAAGCCAAGGCAACAGCTAGAAGGCGTAACAAGGCCCTAACAAACTTTATGATCCTCCAGCCACAATAAGATTGCTTACTTCCTTGTAGAGCTACTTATCGTAGCACTTGTTAATACATGGTTGGATAGTAGCTTTTTTCTTTGTACGCTAATTAGTAATTACCTAATCAATGATCAATGAGTTTTCAAATAGTTTTTTATCGAGTCCAATTGACTATGACAATTATATAGAGATAATCAGCGCAGGAATAACCGCTATATTTTATCAAATTGAGTAATGAAGATTGCAGGTAATTGAACTGAATAAATTAGGCTTTTAGCTTGACATAAACAATGGGTAAATATTTTCCCCGTCCGTAAAAGATTAGCATAGCGACTACATTGGTAATAAAAATAATAGTTCGATAAATATTAGCTGTAATTAGTCGCTTTGTTATTGTTTCAAATAAATGTCAACTAACGGTAGGTAATATGGCAATACCTAACATATAGAACTAATAAATATATACCAAACTGATATTAAACAAAAAATATGTTTAGGTATATTCCATAAAAGCCTCCGTCTCCAATGGCAACAGTGGCTGGCGCCGCGACGCCCAATGGGGTCGATCGCAACTGTAGCAAGCCGCCCAATGGGGTCGGTCGCAACTGTAACGAGCCGCCCACTGAGCCTGTAGCAAAGGCGGCTCTTCATTACGGCCTGGAATAAGGCTCCGGGGACAGGATTGGAAGGGCCTATTTACACTTTCACGTGCTTTTACAGGACCGTCAAGCCTTATGTATGTACTGAAAAAGCCTACGTGAAATCAGAGTCAGAATAGGTACCTATTCTGACTCTGATTTCACGTAGGCATTTTATATATGTCATATAAAACTATTTTCAGAGTTAAAACGTACTAGTTTTAGTTCAGAAGGTAAGATTTTGGATTGCATATTCTGAAATGAAAATTCAAAAAATAAATCTTTCGAATAGGTACTTCCATCAAATTTTCCTTTATTAAATCGAAAATCTCCTTTTTGAAATTCGGTTAAAAAGGGAACGAAGTTTTAAATTCACATGAGTTCTAGATGCCTATTGTTAAATACTGATTAATGAATGAACTTCTCAGAACAATCTACTTCAAGCATGCTCAGTATAAGATTATTCTCAAGTCCCTACACTTCCCTACGCGTGTATAGATAGAGTAGGTACGTAGGGAAAGGAACAACAAAACACAATTATAGGAGCAGGAGTCTTCACGTTACATCTACGGGTATACTTACCTACCTGAGGTATAGCTCAAGTAAGATCGGTCGTAGAACGCAGCGTGTCTCTGAGATTATGAACCAAAGTTAAAATTAAAATACTTTATGAAAGAAACGTATTTCGTTTTATAGAGATAAAATGTGTTTTCGTTGTGATTTAAAACAATATACCTGTGACGTTAGGTTTTATTGTCTGAAAATAAATTATTTTGAATTGAATTGAATTTTAGGTTATCAATTTGAAAATCAAATAATACCTACCTCTGTGTAAGTAAGATTTAGGTATAGGTAACTAAAAATATGGTAACTAAAAATAAATAAACCCACTTCAATAATAAAAAAACCGTGACTACTTAAAATTATCAAAAGGAAACTTTACATAATGATGCTACGAAAGTACTATGGCGTAGCACTTCTCTCGTAGCACTTTTCTAATTTGATATTAAAACCTTTGTAGTTAAATATTTCGAGCAAAACCTCCATGGCGATCACATCTCAATAATATCCCGCATAAAACCTTAATGTGTATCCCACCTCAGCATAATATTTCGCATACAACCTCCGTGGTTACCCAGTTACGTGCTAGGCGCGTCCTCCCGCAGACACAGGGTGGGAGGGGGAGGGTAGAACGATATTCAAATTGCGAACATTTCATTTTAACGCTTGCGAAGATATTTGCTCGCTCCCACGCTGATAGTGTGGGGATATAGTTTGCAGGATGAGTTGTCGATGTTTTAGATTTGTGATTTTTTATATCTGGTAAGGGTAGGTGTAGATCTACCTGAACTTGCATTTAGATTCAAAATAATTCGGTACTTCCCTTACTGACAAAAGTCGAATCTGAATATGAATGAAAAACAGTTATCTTGTGACTTAGTTTTTTTGTGTGTCGTATTGTAGTGTGAAGTAAACTGATGTTCTGGCTGGACATCCTTTGGATAGATAGTTAGGTTAGGTTAGTAGTAGATAATATTTTGTGTTTTCATGCTCTTTTACAATTTTAGATTATTATTTATTTTAGTTAAAATAAATACTTTAAAAAGCTTAAAAATCAATTAAGTTACTTATGATAATAAATTTGACTTAGTATAAATGTTCTGCATTCCCAGATAAAAACATTTCTTTTTTAATATTGGGAAGGGTTTGAAAGAAATGAAAGAAAATTATCGATATCGATATATCGATAAAAGCCATCCCCACAGTCCTATCCCTCCGCCAAGTTGAGACGTTTGCGCAATGTGAACATTTCGCGTGTTGATCGCTCCGCTGCGGAATTCTCATTTACTCACCCCCCCGCCCGCCGCCCGCTCCCTCCCCCTCACCTGTGAGTTTACAGAACGTACGCTATTATTGAGACGTGCCTTTAATTTATGGCAAGAATTTATTTCATTTGTTTGTTGAACAAGGTGGAAGAGAATTGGATCACTTAAGTTAAAAGTGAGAATGTATTTCTTGTGTACTCAAACTCTAACCTACTTTATAGCGCTGGTTTTAATGTTGCAAAGGACAATTTATTTTTTAATAATTTAAACTGCTGGTTAGTTAGGATTCCTAACTCTATAAGATAGTAGGTACTATTTATAAGCTGTAAAATCTATGTGCCTATATCTAGAGGTTTAAGATTATTCTTTAAAACTCTGTGTTCAGGAAAATGTAGCTGTAGATAGTAAAAGATTTTCCAAAATCGATTCAGTAGTCTACCTAATCCACTCTTTCAAACTTAACCTTCCTAATTCTTTATAACTAGTAAGAAGTTACATAAGCAATAAACTTAGATTCATCTCATACTTACTCTACTTTATATTATGTAGGAGAAAGTATAATCGAATGATTGAAAATGTAAATACTAACTTACTTATCATAGTTGGAAATACGATTCAGTTTCAATAAAAAATTTTCAGTTTCAATAACTTTCATTTCCTAGAGTCAAAAAATCCACCTTCAAAAATAATTACCCCACCTCCTGCCCCGCGGCCGCCCCTCCCTCCCCCCGCATTGTAATTGAGATCGTATTCGCGCGACAAATTCTAATGCCTCGCACCTTCCCGTTCGACGTTCCAATTTTTAATTTAATTTAAATTGAAGATGGCGGATGTATCTTTGAGACGGGTCTATTGTTGGACGGAATTGAAATGAAGTCATTTTACAATTGGAATTTTATATCAAATTCTTGGTCACATTTTATTAAATTAAAAGACAGTGTAATAGTATTAGTACATTAGATACCTACCTACCTGCAAATGTGCATTTGCAAAATTAGAGATTTAAAGGAGAAAAAACATATCTGCCTATAAATCTATAAATAGGTAGGTATACCTTAAATCTTGATTAACTATAACGTAGTTTTTGAAAGTACCTACATCACATTAAATACCTACCTACATGGGTACCATTCAATTAGGTGTCTCTATTCCCACTTCCATTTTATTTTTCACACACAAGCCAATCAATTTCTCTAATGTTTGACAAGCGATTCATTGGAGACTGATTGCAGGAATGCAACATTTCATAGACAAACTTTTTGGTTAGAAGCGAATCTGTCGGCTCGAAAAATATTGGGGCTTAAATTTTCGATTACCTTGGTATTATTGTAACGAAGATTGAATGAAATTTAAAAAGGAAATTTACACTAAGAAAACCCGGCTTTTCTTACCTAAATTAATGTCGGAAAAACGTTTGTACGCGGGCCGAGGAAAATTGCAAATAAAATAACTAAAATTACCTAATTACCTACACCATTTGTAATTTGACTCTACAATTAGTTATTTAGACATCTGATTATGACTGCCAGTCAAATAATAGGTAGATACCTAATCCTTATTAAAAGTTGATGATACATTATAAGTATTTACAAATTCTCTGTAAAAAAATGGTAGAGTAAAGAACATGCATTATTTGTTGTCACTCGAACTGTCAAAAAGAAAATAAGGGCATGGACGAAGTTCTTATACTACCTACCTACTAATTTCGTAAACGTGAATAGGTACCTACTAACTTAAAATAAAGATTTAAAATATTCCCAGGCGATAATTATTATTTAAATCTAAGCATAGGTATTGAGCCTGACATTAAAAATTAAAGCAAAATAATGCAGGATGAGTTAAATATAAAGCCACTCGGCTGACTGTGATCACGAGATAATATTTAAAGAGGATGATGAGCGCAAATAGAGATCACCAGATATAGCACAGGATCGATCCTCAACGTCTCATCGAATACTTTCACAATAAAAACTAAACAATAAACAATGGACGAATAAAGTCCAACAAAAGCAGAATACGCGAACCGAATAACAAACATAATTGTGTTTTTTGTTCATTCAATAGCTTTGTCCATAAAAACTGGTTCTCTAAAAAGTCACCTTTATAAATTAAGTTTCAAACGTTTCGACCAATCGCGTGCAGAGGCGGAGTCCCCGCCGCCCTATTGGAGCACTCCACGCTCGCATCTTACAACATTTTATATAACCGGATGATACAACATATACAGTTAAAGCTGGCGTGCGAGCGGGACGCAGCTACACCTGAAACTGTGTCTCGTTTCGCACTTTTGCCGTCTCTCTCTCCCGCAGCTACTGTCGGCCGCCGAAAATGAAGCAACAGTGTTCATAAAATCGTGGAGCGGAACGTTGGCGTTCGAATCGCGCGCGGTTTCAATTTGGAACGCGAACTTTTGTTGCGCTTTGTTATTTCGCTGGACTTTGGTTCAGTCACCCTTCGAGTTTTCGTAACCTTTCGCGGTCAGAGTGGACTATGATATAGTAATTGAGTGCGTGAACAGTTATTATTGTCTCTTTGGTGTTGTCTCGGCATGGAGATGTCTCTCCCGAACGGCGTGGACGTGTCTCAGCTAGTGCAGCACCCGGTCCTGGCCGCACTGCCTCCATTCTTCCTCAGAGCCTCCGAGAGATATCAGGTTAGCGACACATCTACGCTTCTCTGGGATAAAGTTGCCTACTATCTTTACTCGATCTAAGTTATTGTAGCGATATGTTAATGTTAGCGGTAGTTTTTATGAATAAGTACCTACTTTTCCACTGCTGGGACTCCTGTTAAAGTTTTTAGTCTTTAAAAAGTCTATTAAACCAGTAGTGAGAAAAGTTCATTTAAAAAAATAATAAACAATTTATTATGTTGCTCTCATTTAAAAAAAATAGATAAACCGTATTATGTTAGCTCTTTTTAAAAAATGCTTACCTACCCTCCTAAGAAATTGGTAAGAATTTAGAATTTCAAAACACAAAGCTCTCCGTCGTCGCGTGCTGACTTCGACCCGAGTCCCGACGGCAAATTCTATACTACACTTAGGTCCAGTGAAAATAAATGAAATTACTTATTCGAAATAGAGTAGGTAGTAGGTACAACTCAATCAATTTTAATTATTCAAAACTTAGTAAAATATTAGCCACACATTTTATCTAACGCGTATTACAGCAAGCATTCCTTTGAATAACATTTGCGATAATCAACAACAAAAAGGTTCGCATATCACTTCCTCAAATTGAATAAGATACATCCATTACACCATAATTACGCAAATTACAATCGCATTATAAACTAATATTACAATTTAACAACCCCTGTGTAATCGACACGCCAACATTTATTCTAAGATTGTTACAACAGAGGTTACAAAAGGTGTAATGCACACAATGTGTTAAATCACGTGTTATAATAACCTAATAACGTTGTGTGTAATTTCATTGGAACGTGTTTTGTTACGTTTGGGTTCTTTCGGGATAAACTTCCGGTACGTTTCCAATTTCGAATATATTCTTTTCAAAATTGAATTAGGAATTTCAAATTTATAAACAATGTGCACAAAAATAAAAAGGCCCAACACGCACTTGGTAGTTTTCTCTTTTATATCAAAACTTTTTTTGAATAGGAGATTTTTTTGCATATTCTAAACTAGATGCGCCCCGTGACTTCGCCCCCGAACCAGAGTTCTATTTTCATACACATTTCAGAAATTTATTGCACATCCCCTATTGAGTAAAAAAAAAGAAATACTTGTTTAATTATTTATTTCATACTTTTTTTTTCATACGTTTTGAGTACTTAAGTCGAACCAAGGAAAAAATAATTTTCCATATAAACTTTACCACCCTATTTCACCCCCTCAAAGGTTAAAATTTCCAAATTTTAATAGCCTATGTCCTATTCTAGGTCCTAAACTATCTACGTACAAAATTTCATTTAAATAACTAAAGTAGTTACAAAGATTACTTATAACAAACATTCACACAGACTTTCCCATTTATTATAATAGTAAGATAAGATTGGGTATATAAAAAAGAGCTTGGTAGAATCAGACAAACTTTCTGAAAACATATTTTTTGGATTCACAGACATTTTCAAATAAAATTTCAAAAAATATCTTTCCCGAAACTTTTTCTAGATCCTCTTCAGTCTGTGGATCCAAAACATACGTTTAGTTTGTCTGTTTGTTCCAGTGCCGGAATACTGAGCCGGATTTGATGAGGTTTACCTTGGACGGCTTTGAGGGTAGCTTCCAACACAGGGTATGTATTGACTAAAGACCTACTTATTTATTCACCGGAGGTACACAAGAAAAACTTGAGTTCATCACAACACAATAAAATGAAAATTGCTTAAGACACAAACAGCAAAATGAAATATGTTTAAAACGTAAACAGGACCTAAAGTAGAGCCACCGCTTATTTTTTCATATAAGTCCGATAAACAAAGGAATTTCCAAAATTAACACGTACAGTTTGTTGAACCTATCATGAGCTTTTTTTTTAATGCATCTGTAGTAATTTCCTTTTTTTCTAGTTTAGGAAGAGATACGAAGTTGCCTTTGGTGGCCATCAAACTCTGTTTTCGTACAATTCCAATTTAAAAATATAATACAACCAAGCTAGGAAAACAATCAAGGTAGTAGGATTATAAAATGGGGAAATAAACAAATAAGCTGTGAATGGATGGATGGATGTAAATATCGCTATGTATTGTAAAAATAAATATTTTTAAATTTAGCTTTCTGCTGTAAAAAGGTCATTGTATATCAAAATAAATTCTAAGTATTATGCCTAGGTAGCATCACACGCCCATTATATTAGTTAAGTTGTAAGAGATTTTAAATTAAAAAAGTAAGGTACTTATTTGAGATGCTTCTGCTGGCGGTTTAGCCCACGTTGTTTCCAGGAGAGACGGGCTTCAGATACCGTTTTAGCCCGCGTTGTTTTCAGGAAAGATGGGCTTCTGCTGGCGGTTTAGCCCGCGTTGTTTCCAGTAGAGACGGGCTTCTGCTGGCGTTTTAGCCCGTATCGTTTTCATGAGAGACGGGCTCCTGTCGGCGGCTTAGACCGCGTTGTTTCTAGGAGATACGGGCTTCTGCGGCGGCTTAGACCGCGTTGTTTATAGGAGATACGGGCTTCTGCGGCGGCTTAGACCGCGTTGGTTCCAGGAGAGACGGGCTTCTGCCGGCGATTTAGCCCGCGGTAGGTCCAGGAGAGACGGGCTTCTGCCGGCGGCTTAGGCCGCATTATTTACAGGAGAGACGGGCTTCTGCCGGTGGTTTAGCCCGCTTTGGTTCCAGGAAAAACGGGCTTCTGCCGGCAGCTTAGACCGCGTTATTTAGAGGAGAGACAGGCAGCTTAGACCGCGTTGTTTCCATATAAAGGAAACATACCTACTTATTTGTTAACTTTTTTAGAACGGTATTATTCATTCTGGTAATACCTGTATTAAAATTCGACCTGTTTTGAAGCTAGCTTACCTTTTTTTTGAATAGACAACAATAGACCTTTGTTGCCTTGCTATGTGATGTTTAATATAATTTAATGTAACATGTAATGTTGTCCCCAGCGGACGCCGAAGTGCGCGCGCTGTCGCAACCACGGAGTCGTGTCCGCTCTGAAGGGACACAAGCGCTACTGCCGCTGGCGGGACTGCGTCTGTGCCAAGTGCACCCTCATCGCAGAGAGACAGAGAGTCATGGCCGCACAGGTTGGTATACATATGTAGTCCCCAGCGGACGCCGAAGTGCGCGCGCTGTCGCAACCACGGAGTCGTGTCCGCTCTGAAGGGACACACACAAGTACTACTTTTACTTAGGTATTTATTTAAAACTTTATTTAACTAAAGTAAAGTACAAAGGGGCTTAATGCCGAGGCATCTTCTACCTGCGAACCAAAACCTGATATCATTGTAGATTCAAATTCTCCACTAAGCTACAATTAGCCATCATACTTTTTAATTACATAAAAGTATTGTATTATATTTTAGTGGTTCCTCTTTCTTCAGTAGGCAAGGCGCTTAATGAATGGAAATGGAAACTTGTATAGTTTTCTTCAACTATGCAAACTAACCTGAGGTCTCAGGGGTTGGAGGCTCTAGGCACCGCACCACGCCAGTCAAAAGCCCATGAAAACTTTTTATTGATCAAACCATGAAAGTTGACGAATTCGTAGCAAATTGCTACGCCGTAGCACTTGCTACGAATAATATCATTCCTTCCACAATATTCCCTTTCAATGTTGATCCTATTATATTATTACTTATTCATCAATACATTTATTTGAAATCACGTTATAATATACGTTTCAGTGTAAAAAATACAGTAAAATATGTATTTTATATATCATATAACCTTAAAATATGTCAAAACGGTGGATCACCGGCCGGCTCAAGCAGCCGGTGTCTAGGGTTGCAGACAGAGGAACTTCCTGACGATACGCGCCGAGTCCAGGAGAACCGCTTTTAGGATCTGGCCCTTGATCCAACTTCCTAGCGAGATGTTTATCAAAGCTTTCCTCTATCACTACTAATATTATTATTATTTCTTACTAAGCGTTCAAAAATTCACTATCTTACAACTTACCTACCTATATTGTTAGAACTTACCTAGGTTAAACCCGCCGTCATATAACTTCTGGGTGACCACCTACCCGAGGGGAGTAGATTTAAAATTAGCACCGCACGTTTCTGCATGCAGTACATATAGCTGAATCTAGTCCCATT
Organism: Eupithecia centaureata; assembly: GCA_944547425.1. Classification (NCBI taxonomy): domain Eukaryota; kingdom Metazoa; phylum Arthropoda; class Insecta; order Lepidoptera; family Geometridae; genus Eupithecia; species Eupithecia centaureata. The sequence continues at coordinate 11,099,609 of OX155699.1, read as the reverse complement.
GCCTATGATTAGTTTTTTATTATTGTTTTTAATTCTAGTTTAGGTTAAGAAATTTATAGCCAATAAATGAATTTTCTATTCTATTCTATCTTGAGTAATAAATAAAATTGTGTCCAAAAGGTGGCGCTGCGTCGCCAACAAGCTCAAGAAGAGAACGAGGCGCGGGAACTGAACCTGCTGTACGCGGGCCCGGGCGCCGCGCCGCACAGCCACTACGCCGAGAGCGACGACACACCTGGTAAGCTTGATATTTGACGTTTTTTCACGAAAAAGGTTTATTTGTAGACCTTATTCATTATCATCATCAACAGACCAGTACACTCCATACATTATTATGATGTGTCCAAGTGTCTGTAAGGTCTTAAGGATATAAATCACTTTGACAACCTCCCCCTCCACCGTGTTGGTCTATCACTTCGATTATTCAGCTAGAAGTTCTTATTTGGGGATAAAAAACAAAGTTAGAACTCTACTGTAACTAAAATCTATGTTTGTACAAATACAATCAAACCGCGGGAGCAGATATAAAGTATTGATATTTAAACTTACTTCCATATTTAAGTGAAATAAATAAACTCGAAAGTTTGTATGGATGTATGTATTCTTGTTCCTCTTTCACGCAAAAAAAATTAAACGGATCAGAGTGATATTTTGAATAGAAGAAGTTCAAGCCTTGGAATAACACATAGGCTACTTTTATTTATGTTTAAAGATTCGCCAACATTGCACATAAAAAAAAATATTTAGCAGCAAAACAAAATACATACTTACAAAAATCTTAACCAAAACATACGGGTAGATATATCGATTTTAGATCTAGGTAAGTTCCTAAATTATAAACAAAATTACATTGGATCTCTAGGTGTTTAGGTACCTACTATAGGTACTAAAATGTGGAATAAAACACTAGTTGGATGGATACTTATGGAATGTTACCTATAATAATACAGAATTTTCAATTATTTTTTTAATCTTTATTTACAACAAAAATTACAATCGAGGAATAGAAAAAATTACAACTAGATTATACAATTGAAACCTATGATTGAAACCATAAACATTTTCATTTATTAAACACATCAATAATCCAAACATAGGTAAAATGGTTATAGAACATTAGCAGTGAATTAACATTACTTTTGATCCCAGAAATCAGTTCCCACGTCGTAGAAATAGTCTTGAAACGTTTCCATGTAAATAACACGCGCAAAGCCGCGGGCTAGTCATTCATAATAAGAATAATACTCAATAATTAGTAAGAATACATCCTATCCTAGTAATATTATAAACGCGAAAGTTTGTAAGTATGAATGGTTGGATGGATGTTTGTTACTCTTTCACGCAAAAACTACTCAACGGATCTGGATGAAATTTGGCACAAAGATAGATTATAGTCTGGAATAATACATAGACTATATTTTATCCCGGAATCGTGAGTGAAACCGCGAGTATACTCGAAATACTAATCCTGCGCAGACGAAGTCGCGAGCACCAGCTAGTCATAGTCGAGAGGTGTCAGAGCACCTCCAAACTAATAAGCGAAGCCGTGGGCAGATGCTAGTCATAATTACAATCCTACTCAATCATTAGCAAGAATACATCATTCCATTGATGTCTCGGAAGGTCTCCGAGACCCTTATCCAAGACGTTGGTGGCCGGCGGCGCTTCCGCCTGCAGATTGGTTCGTTTCCGGCGCCTCGTTCATTCAGTTTCGCTGATGGAACTCACGACTCCTCTATAAACAGGCAATCGCCAAACTTACCGTCTCAAGCTCAGCTCGTGTCGAGGACTCGTTGTTGTCATATGCATAGGTATTACATGAATTATCTGTATGACTGTCACGCTGTGATAGTCTACCTATCGTGCTTACAACTTATCTTATATCCCCTTATGACCCTTATCTAATCTAGGTATTTTTTTTTACAGACAAAAAGTGTAAAAGTTTTTATCAAAAAACATGTACCTAATCTTTCTGTAAAAACATAATCGGCCTTACCACAAAGAAAGTGACGACTTAGACATCTGTTTAACAGTTTTATAACAATATTTTGTAGGGTCACTTTTGCTAAACAACTGTCAAACACGTGTCTAAGTCGTGATTTTGTTTTTTGTGGTAGTAAGGAATATCTTTCAGTGACCTATGTTTCTGAGATAGCGAGAAGAAAACTGTCATGATATGTGATTGAAATAAAGATAGTTTGATAGCAAAATTACTACCACGCCTTTATAAACTTTCACCTTACACTCAAAGATGGAAACATTCTTTGAGCGAAAAAACAAGTGACGACGCGCTGTGGTCACCGTAAAACATCCAAACCGTGAAATCCGTGTTATGGTTTCTATGTAAACGCTCACGACGCTTTGTTTTGTGTCGTTTTGTCTTACTGTGTTATAAGACAAAAACGCATTGTGGTAACGAAGAAAAGCCTGACCATAGCATCACAAAGCTATGTGAGCCGTCTTTTTTATTTATGTAATGAAAATGGTCTGTTTTCTAACCAACATTTCACTTAAATAAGCGAAGACGTGGCCTGTGATGAAGCACATTTTCCAAGAACTAACTGATTAACTTCTAGTTTTGGAAAAGTTTCATGCGCCATAATCACTAAAAAAACGTTTTTTCTTGTAAACCGCATGAAACTGTGCCGAATTATTGGAAACATCAAATAAAAGCCATTTTAAAAAACTTTAGTGTTAACAACCATGATAGTTCTAAAAGTTTTGTCAAAAATTGTATTCTAGTATGAAAATAGACGGAGGAAACTCATTCCAATCTCCGACTATGCTTATTATATGAAGTAGACACAATTTTTTGTTTGGCTTGGACACATTGACTGCCTATGACGCACACGCCCCGCTCTGAAAGTGTTTATGCTGCTCGACAGTGAACGTGTTAACATTAAAAGTCGTTGTTATTCGTCCCTACTATATTAATTCCTATAAAATATCTTGAAAAACTGAGTTAACGAGTACAAAGTGAAAGTACAAAACACCAACATGTTTCCCCAAACAACATCAAAGGCAGCCAACGAAACAAAAACGAAAAACAGTTGTACGAAAGAAAGAGCATTCGTGTTGCCAATTAGAACGAGTGTTGCCAGCGAAGTGGCGACACGGCGCGAATTGTCGCAAAATAAACGACTCGGTGAAATTGTCGCGACATAAAAACGAAATGATTTCACGGTATAAAAATGTCGCTGGGGTGCGATGTTTGAAGACTCAGTAAAGCTTCAAAATATTTGATTGTAGAGAATCACATAAGCTACTAAACATTACACTTTGTTTCCGTTTAGATTAAAAAAGAACTTTAGGTATCATTGAGATTTTTGCAAGCCATGGAAATTAACGTAATTTTGTACGAATCCTACCATAATTAATCATCATATCCACTGCTATCAGGAATCCTATTTATGGCTAAACTTTCCTTTTTTGGGAGAGGTAAGGCATCTTCAATAGTGGTCGCACATGAAATAAAGAGAACTTACCTGAATAACACCTTTAGTAGTTAGAAAGGAATAACGCCTTTAGTAGTTACAAAGGAATAACGCCTTTAAAAGTTAGAAAGGAAGTCGTACATGGCCACCTTCTTGAAATGTTTAATGTTCCTTCTGCTTCTATTAGGCCTAAAGCAAGTTAGGTTATTGATTCCGTCGTGTATTGGAAAACATCTTAATAATTTAGTAAAACTATCGATAAAACAAAATCTACCTATACCCAATTTACATTGCCTTCGTACCTCGATCCTCAGGACCGAACACCGTATTTTTTTATAAAATGGCTAGACTTTCATGCCTTTCATAGAAATAAATTCATTAGTTAACCCTTTCAGCGCTTTCACAAAATTCGGGTCCATTCAACCCGCTCGCCGGCCCTTTCAGGGCTTTCAGGTAATTGCAGTAAAAGCTAAATGTGTATGATTCGCTTTCGTTGCGTATTTATGAAACATCAAAGTGTGAGGCCCTACTACGAGGCTCTGGCGACTCGATTTATAAAAGTTTCCGGAAAAAATAGAAAAGAGGCACAGCCAATAACAAAAACCTTGTGTATACATCTTTAAAAAAATCTAAGCTCAATAAATAACAAACTATTAATTGATGGAGTTTGGTTTTTTTCTCCTCTCTTTGCGCAATAGAGGTAGGTGTCTAAGAAATCAAAAATAAAGCTGTATCATGGATCTTAGGATCCATATTTGTTTTATTTAATTGTGTTATAAACTCCGTTTTCATATTGATTTAATCTGTATTTTAGACTAAGTTACTTTATTATACTTACTCGTACCTCTCGGCCAATTCTGTTCGATTATATCTATGTTGCGACCTGCATGTAACCTTACATATAACGTAACAGGGATTGTTGTCTAAAGTAGAAAAAACAAAAACGATATCGCATAGTTATACATTGCGTTAAATATTGAGGATAGCTAGCTAAGGTACTTGTTTTCAAGAAAAGACTCGAGTAATACAAGAATATCCCTGAAGAAAAGCTTAACATTTAAACAATAGCACTAAACCATAATAACTCAGTTTTAGAAGTACTTTATTTAAGTACTATGTAAAAATAATATTTCTCCTCAAGTGAATATTAATATGACTATGTTCTTTGAGAAACAAATGTCTTTCACCACACTTAATTATTATTGTTATTTTATAAGATTATTTTTTATTGACGATACTCGTCCAAATTGTTCTAAAATGTAATTATGATCAATGTAATTCTTCATGACCTGTAACAACTGTTATTAATAAAATATCTGAATCTGAATCTGAATCTGTGTCGTAATATATTTATTCTATATTCTATCTTAAACAACAATCCTTGCGCTTGATATACTGGTAGTCAAGTCGATTAATGCTTACTCTGTAGTTATATCTCGAAATTTGATGTTGTTGATGGTGATTTTGATTCGAGTTACCTTAGTAGGGCCCACGTGTAGATTGCAATTTGTAGACGCGGTGTGAATGCGCTGCTACTGAGTTGACTCCGCTCAGTTAACTCAGTTAAACTCATTTAAAGTCGTTAAACTCAATGAAAGCGGCTGCGAGAAATGAGTTAAATGAGCGCCGCAAGGCTCAGGCGTAAGCTTGTACTTTGTAATAGTTTCTTTCATTGAAACGTGGAGGAAACAGGCTTCTCTGAGTATAAAGAGGGCACGTAGTAGCCGTTAGTGCAATGGGATAAGACTAAGATTTCGCGTTTATTAGAGAGAGATAAAAGAAGAAGAAAAGAGACAAAAACTACTACAAATAGCACAGGTAGTTATAGAAACAAAATGTTTAGATTAGTACATTAACACTTACATGTTACATCGCTTTAGGGATAAAAAAAAACCTGTAATGATGTAATGCTGTTTTTTCAAATAAATAAAATAAAATAAATAAATAAATAAAAAAAGAAGGACTTTGTGGGGTCGGCACAACATGTATTTTTGTTAATTTTGGTCCCAAAACATTATGCATCACCTTTTCACAACATTAATTAACAAGAACTAGACAGAGCATAAGTACTTTCAAATATTAAAATATTGCTTAATACACGAAAACTAAACAACTCGTTACTAAAAAAATAAATAAAAAATATATAATCAAAAAAACCGGCTTAGAGGAACCAAATAATTAATGAAAACCAACGAATCAAAACATATCTGAGCATTTATTTCATAGACCGCTTGCAGGGAGAGATCACGACCAAGTAAATGTTTATGCGAAACAGCACTCTTAAATATAAATGAAGTATGATAGTTTTTAAAGTATTTTTAACCGTGTGTCTACACTACATCCAAACCTAAGAATGATTTAGAATCTTATGGAATTCAAGTTTTTAGCCCCGGGGGTATCCCACTTAGATTTAGGCCTAGTCTGCTTAATAAAGGTAAGGAGCCCTCTTAAAATTAAAGAGTGTCCGAAGAAATTGAATTTTAGAAAATGTATGAAGCTTGCAGTGATGCATTTATGAATAACGTGTAAGCCATTTAACAGGAATCTGTAGCGTGAAGAAAGCCTGACGGACGATGATGATGATGATGTGTGCCTTTACAGCTTTGGCAGTTTCGGCTCTTATGAATAAAATGATTTATTAGCGAGTAGGTACCTTAAAATGTTTATATCAGTACAGTCCATGGAAAATTGCGAAATAGTTTATTTTGAATGAATCACAAACAATTTGGACTGATGAAAACCTTTCAAATAATACGGCAATAAAAAGATTAGTGTCGAGTAAAGGGTGTCTCGTATCAAAGAGGTTATTGGGTGTCACGTCGCGCGCAGCGGGGCGCGGGGGTTATTAGAACAGACTCTGTGCCACTCTGTACCTATCGTGGCTTTGTTCACGACTATAATTATTGCTAATTGTGAGCAAAGCTCTGTGTGGTGAGAAGGTATTAGATAGTAGAGAAGATAGTTTATTTTATTACCAAATAGCATCGCCTCGCGGCTTCACCCGCGTAATTTCAGTTCCCGTGGGAATTCCGGCATAAAATATAGCTAGTGTTATTCCAGACTATAATCTATCACTGTGCCAAATTTCAGCTATATCCGTTAAGTAGTTTTTGCGTAAAAGAGCAACAAACATACAACAACGCAAGCAACTTACAAACTTTTGCGTTTGTAATATTAGTACGATTTATTGATTAGCTTTTAAAGAGAGCGAACAACTGGTTGCTACTGACTAACCTGATTCTTAGCTTTTTTAACCTTACCTATGTTTTAGAAGAGAAGATCTTAAATAGCATTTGGAATTATATTATTCTTTTGGATATACATTTATTGATGCATTTGTTCGCCGATTCATTTTGTTTGTTAAACATATCATTAGGAACCCTGCAGTTAAACAAATCAATCATTCATTATATCAATGTCCGCCTATTCTTAAACAAACAATAGTAAATAGCTCAAATCAATGTTATTATAACCGGAGGGTAGATCGCACCGATCAATACACCGTCCATCAATGGTGTCCATTGTACAGTATAGGGTATACGTGGGGGTGTAGTGCCGTAGATGATTTGTATAATTATACTAGCTGAGTCGCTCTCGATTTCACTCGTGTGGACCATAGTAGTCAGTAGTACCCCATTGACCCCATTTTAACTACTTTCAAATAAGTACGAATTTCCTTTAATCCTTTTTAGCGGGAGTTTATGCGTCCTAAAAGGAAACTCTGCAAAATTTTATGTATTCTGATAAATGATAAAAGAAACCAAAATAGGAAGGTACTAAATCCCTTTCTTTGAAATCACTTCTTTCATTTTATTGATACTTGAAATCTAATGAATACTACTACAGTGAATTTGTTTCTACGTATAAATTATAATTCTCTCTATTTACTAAGTATACCTAATGATTTTGAATCGAATTTAATAATTTTGAAGTTACAATCAAATACAAAATAGAATTTTCAAAATAGGGTGAACGGGGTGTGATGTTCAAAACACATTCGTAGTAGAGATTAGACCTATGGCCGATAAATAGGTAGCTATGTGTTACGTTTATGTATGGCTTACTTACTTATAAAATGCTCTGTCTAGAATCCTTCGTCCCATTGTGCTCTTAAAACTGATTACTGTCAAAGAAGATGTAATATACTGCGATCCCTCGCAGAGCAGTCGTATAAAAGCCGTACAAAGGCTATATAAGATATAACATAAAATATAATATGTGTAGCGGCATGCGATGTGGCCACAATATAGCGCATACGCGAGCTGGCGGCGCGGGCGGGGAACGAGGCATGAGCGGCGAGCGGAATGCCCGCGGACTGTGAACGCTGGCTTTATGGCGTACAGACTGCTGTAACGTAACATGCAATGTAACATGAAAGAAGCATTTCATAAGTGTGGGCGCAGCGCGCGCCCGAACTGAGCGCGCACGTGTTCGCGTCTTTTCCGGCGTACATAGCTCAGTCTGCCGTAGCTGTGTTTTCTTCCATGGGTCGCGCGCGTTCCGCAGTACAGACACAAACCCGTCCACACTGGCGCTCCGCGCACACTGCGCGCCCCTTTGTGTTCGGCAAAAAAACCGACAAATGGCGGATCGCGGCGCGCACGTGTTGAAATGCTCTGTTCGTCCGCGTAGTGTGCGCGCTTCATGCGTCCACACTATTCGATTTTTGTTACATTGCATGATACATTGCAACAGTGTGGACGGTAAATTCTTTCATTGCGTGTTACATTGCATGCTACGTTACAGCAGTCTGTACGTGGCTAGAATCCTCACCACCATGACGCACGTGTCATAAGAGGCAACTAAAGATATTCGCGGGTGGCTTCGAGCTTCTCCTGCAGAACTGTTTGTGTGTAATGTCCCTGATGGTGCAGGTATCTGTAGGCCGCGGTATTTACTTTCCATCCAGGTAGGCCGCGTTCTTGTTTGCCACTTAGTTCTTTAATAGTATAAAAATTACAATTAATTCACTGACATGCGATACTCAACGCGCATGACCGTGTAGATTTTGAGCTACCCTAAATGAGTTCCCATGGAATAGAAAAAAGCCTTACCTAAAGCCATTTTCATAAAATAAACGCATGCGAACCCGAGGGTAGATACCATAATTGTTGATTTCCTAACTAACTACAGAAAACTTTTAATACAACAATACAAGCATCACAAAATCGCTTCCGCTCATGCCTCACAGCCTCTCGCTACGATATTGCGAGCGCGTCGGAATGCGCCGCAATATCGCGGTTACACTATATCACCCGCCTTAGATATTCTCCAACACACGCGATCTCCAGCTTTATTACAGTGGTGTAAGGCTTACAGTGTAGTGAGGCTTCATGAAAAGGTCATAAAAGTTAGGGAGTATAAGTACAATGGTAAGATCAAGGAATGCTGGATTTATTAACAGAAGTTGTCTCAAATTCTTACTTAATTTAACACGATCCTCTACTTATATTATCACGAAAATATATTATTGTGAGTTTTATAAATCAACTAGCGACCCGCCCCAGCTTCGCACGGATTTATTATACGTATAAACCTTCCTCTTGAATCACTCTATCTATTAAAAAAATCACATCAAAATCCATTGCGTAGTTTTCAAGATTTAAGCATTCAAAGGGACATAGGGACAGAGAAAGCGACTTTGTTTTATACTATGTAGTGATGAAGTGACTTCTAATTCTTTATAACTAGCAAAAACGAGAACTTCATAAATAAAGTCGAAGTCAATGAAAGGGTTACCCAGAAAACGCGGTAGCGAAAAGGTAGGCGTTGATTTCATACTATCACTAAAGTAGACTAGAATATTATCTATTTTAATGATACAAATCTTACTGTATATACTGTGTTTTATGAAATAATATGTTTTACAAGAATCGTTAACTTTCTTGCCGAGCATTCGGTTCATGACCATCTGTTTTTCTTTTAACACATTTATAAAGAAAACTAGTTTTTTTTTTTTTAATCTTCTTTATTCAACAACCTTATAGCTAAAACAGTTTGCGTGTAACTATGTTAACAGCAGATCATACAAACGTTTGTCCCAAGCTGGGAATCAAACCTACTGCAAGTTGCAATTCGCCCGCTGCACCACTCGTCACTTGAACAAATAACTCACATTATCCATTAATAGTGCAATTTGTGTGAGCATTAACAAAAGGCATTCCTTTCATCTTTTTACCACTAAATCTGAAATGTCCTTCCAAATGTCACCAGATCGAGTTACTGCGCAAATGTGAACACAATGTCGGGCCACAGCGCGGGCGCGGGCAGAAGGACAGTGAAACTCGATATTCTGTAATTGTGATTAAACTGTGACATAATTCGGTCGAAGTGGGGCGGAACTGGAAAATACGTAGTTTTATTAAGAATCGATTTGATTTTTCGGTTTGTTAACGTGATATTGTAGAAATAAGTATGTCATACACTTTTCTATTGTTGAACCGACTTTGATAAATGAAAGAAGTTGTCAGCTGTATATTTACTTATGTTATAATCTCCATCAGTTGTGGACCGATTATGATTTTATTAGTTCTGTATAGAAAAAGAAACCGGTGGTTCCACTACTAAGTTAGGTATTTTATTTCTCAGGTATTTATGTATGGGCAGTACATTAGTACTTTTTATTCCACAAGACTTTAAAAAGTGTGTAAATGTGAAGGAAAAAACTAAAAGTAGGTATTTAGTTGCTGTCAAATTTTCAATATAATTTAAGCATAAGTGTATTTAATTAAACATTATCGGGTGTTTCCTTCCATATTTTACTTTACCTATAGACATACCAAAATGATCTACCTAAATCTACATGTGTGATTTTGAACATACATTTATGTTTTTATTTTGAATGGATAAATGAAGACGTAATGTCTCCCACACTAATTCTCCATTACAAATAAAAACTTCACACGTCTCAAACATATTTTTTTATTATAAAACCGCAGAATTTTCATACCAATCTTACATACAAGAGTCGAGTGGGTAACAGGGTAAAGACCAAAATTTTGGCATCGTTGCACAACGGAAACGGAGCAAATGTAGCACAACAGAATTTGTAAAGGTTAGTGTAAGGTAGTGTCCATTGTAACATGTCGCACAATTTCGTGACATTCGTCGCATACAGGAAAAAAACCACACGACACAGCATTCAAAAATTCACACTGCAAATATTAAACACCTTTATGAATACTCATCAGAACTATTCAATAGTAGATAAAATAAGCAACTAGAATTAATAGTAAAAAGTAAGAAAAATTGACGCAAAACACTTAAAAGTCTTACAGAAAATCCGAATTTATAATGGTATAATACACCTTCAACACGTTTTTGCAAATGAGCGAAAAACAACGTGGCGGAATTGGCCTGAATTGAGTCACAAGTTAGATGACGGTGTTGCCTTTGCAACAAAACATTATTTGTTATCCTATCTTGCCATGTTCTCGATTTATGCTGTCGCACAACTGAGTGACACAACGGAACGAAATTTGGGACACGCTTTTAGATTAATATTATTAATTAACTATAACGCTTAATGAGACCGTAATAATAAAAACGTGAAGATAAATTCATGGTGAATATAAATAAAACAAAAAGTCTTTGTAAAAGTTTTTATTTTTAGAATAAAATTGCAATAACCTGGAGGAGTCGGAGATGTGCCACATTCACATTTTGTATGAAAAACGAATATGATTCAGTATCTTAATTTACATAAAATTAATTTTACAGAAATCTAGAGAAAGAAATCTACATATGAATAAAGCACAGGGTGTTAAATAAATTCATCTATAATAATCTAATATAATCTAAATAATAATCAAGTATTAATATTCACATAAGTTAAAAAAAAATTATATGTTGATTTGAAAGTAATGTGCCATCGTTCTCTCGTAAGGAGTGCATAAATGTTGGTCCTTACCCAGTTACCAGAAAAATATGATTGGGTAATAATAAAAATGGCATGGAATACAAATCATTACTAAGAAAAGTAGAGCTAGAGCAATCTCTTTTGATCAAATCAACGACCTACCTATCTCAGACATTTCGTTTCAATAGCCGTCTCAGACTTACAACCTATCATGTTCGAGTGGCCTTCCCTTTCTGACCCACACACAACCCTATCTAACCTCACCGCTACGAATCCGATACCTTTTATATTTCAAGTGCCACTTGGTAAACATACCTGTCTCGCTCACACTCGCTGTAACCCTATCATGTCCACTCTGACAGTGCATAGATGAGATAGCAATTACTAAAGATACAGTTCTCAATAAATACCTGTAGGTACTTTTTCTTACGAAAAATTGTTTTAGTTTTGATATCTAAGCTTTGGATTAAGTTGAAATGGAACCTAAATAAAAGCTGTTTTACTTTTACTTTATGGCGGGAGTAATAAGGTTGATTATCCATTGACCGGCCGATAAGAGTAGCCTGTCGGATGCAATCCAGTCATTGTATAAAACGGTAATGATTTGGTTTTCAATTTGTTGAAGGGTTACTTCAAAAGGTTCAGCGTTTATTTTCCGCTCTGACGGACTGTTGTGGAGGATTTTATGTTGTACCTATAGGTAACGGGTTTTATTTAAACTCAGGTATTTTATCAATGTAGGCTTGAACAGCTTATTTATTTATTTTATCGGATCTTGAATACAGAAACTTGTTTTGAAAATAATATACATGAAGTGGTTTTTTTCCATGATATCATACGCTTGTTCATATTCACTTAAGTAACAAAATTATAGCATCTAGAACAAAGTACATATTTTTAGGTAATATCTTTAAAAAAAAAATAGTCCAGGTACCTTCCAAGATTTTTTAAGAACCTGTTAAAATCTTCGCTAATATCAATTGAACAAAAAATTACTCACCAAATTAAATAAGGTTTTCCGAAATCACTTGAAAATAGCAACCAAAAGAACACTCGAATCTACCCCAAAATAAACCTATAGAATTACCTTTTAGAAACTTTATAATGAATCCGAAAAAACGCCTCTTCAACTCACTGACCAGTTATTGAAACCTTTTAAACAAGCTCCATTCAAAAGTAAACATCTATTCCAATCAACATTGGATTTACAACCTTATTTCAACTTCGAAAAAACTAAATCGTATCCATTCTGATAAATCTTTGCCACACAAAAAATACAAATAAATCTCAACTTTACCTCGTAATCTTAGATCATCTTTTCGAAATTCAAAGTTTGACCGTCGCCGCAGAATAAAAAACAGAGCTGTTTTACAGTTAAGGCTAAAGTTACAAAGAAATCTAAACTCAATCTTTTACAAATAAGACACAGTTTGCGTTGGATGTTTGTGTTTAAGTCAAGTGTCATAGAGCAAGGAGTAAGATGGGTTAGTTTAGTTTAATGGCTGAGTAATCGGCCTAGGGGGCGCTGCGTTTGAAAACTCGAGATTTAGAACTCGAAAGCGTTGCATGGGACGAGTAGGTAACCACGGGTTAAACGCGGGAAATTGACGTGCGATCGATTTTCAACAGATATTTGGTTCAGAGGGGATCTACTTATTTTGACTGTTTTTTCCCTTTTTATTGGCGAATGTAACTGATACGCGTGCTTGGTTGATTTGTTTTCGTGTACTGTTGAAGGGACGATGAGGGTGGAAAAATGAGGTTTGTTAGCTAGATGTAAACTTATTTCGGAATAGTAAAATAAACTTATTTGTACGTATCAATTTCATTATATCTTGATTGTGGTGATTCGAGAGTTATTGTAGTATTCAGTTTAAAATTCTGTACACTCGCTCGCTATCTGAATAATTGGAAGTTAATTTAAAAACATACACGTCACATAAAATAATAGCAAACCAGGTAGTCTAGTGTTATTTTATTAGCTTAGGTAGGTACTTTGGGGCTAGATAGTTCTGGATGGATTGTCCAGCATGATTTGTTTATTTAAAAAAATAAACATGGTAATTTTTTAGGTTTTGAGCTTAAATTTACAGTAGATAAATAAGTTTTAATTTTTTTTGGCAATTTAAATTCTGTTCGATAACTTAGTTGGACTTGTTCGAAATAATATTAACCATTTCTCTTTTTAGCCTTCATTTTCCGTTACTATCCCTTAGTAACACAAAACCAACATTTAAACGGCTTCGTTTTTTATTAAACTCTAAAGAACTGTCTGTATGTCCGTTGTAGCGAGTGATTAAATCGCGAGTGGTGTCGGGTGGCGCGCGTGAGCTGATTGCTTTGGGGGAGTAAGTGGAGCACTTGTTTGTTGTGAAAAAATATAAGAAATTTACTGAGAAAGAGCTGCTTGATCTTTTTACGACTTGAAAACTTGGTAACAGTATACGTGGAGTATACAACGCTCGTAATCTGGACATTATTTTAACAACCTTCTGTAAGCAAAGTCGACCTTTTATGCCAACCTATTGAAAAAGGCGAGGATACAGGCGACTGGGCCCACTACAAAACTGGGACCGCGGTCCCAGTTGCCTGATTAGTTTTTTCGTTGGGCGAGTGGGACCACTCGTCATTTTAACCACAAATCTATTGTTTAAAGTACAGTTGGCATTATGTCGCAACTATTATTTTGAACTCGCTATGGAACAGTTTATTAAATGTCAAATCGTCCCAAAGCACCAGGGTAGCACAAGTTCATAGGATATGGAACTTAAGATAAGCTAGCGCTAAGATTGTAATGATAAGATATATGGTTGACAACACTAAAGCTACCCTTTCAAAAGTGAGTCGAATCATGAAATCAGCATTAGCTTTGATTTACCTTATTCAGACTACTTTGATCAGGACGCCAGTGCACTGAAAGTTTAAGTTATTACAAATTCGTCCCATTAGATAATTCAGAATAACTCAACTAAACTGCAACTAATTGAACCACCGTGACATTGACATTATCTTACCTAATTGTTAGCTAGTATCAAACGACCCCTAATCAGAGTAATCAGCAATGCACCCTCGCGACCCCTAGCCGTAAGGGTGCAGGCTGATAATGAAAACTAATTAACTATCGAGTACTTAGTGCAATTGTCTCGAGTGGCATGTAGTGGGTCGTATCGGGAATAGAGAGGGTTGGGGGGAGCATTGCTACGCGAAGAGCATGTTAATGGTGATAATGCTGGACAATACACACAGCATCATCTAGCTTCAAGTTAGCAGAGCTTGTGTTATGGGCACTAGATGACTGATATACCTACTTAAACAATATATTACACCGTGGGGTACCGAGGCTCTCCGGGTTTTTAAAAAATATCTGAGCGTCTGGTCGATGTGACGCGTGACCCGAGAGCTGGTGAGTATCTGGCTCAGCGCATCAGCATTGCCATACAGCGTGGTAATGCAGCCAGTGTCTTGAGGACGCACAGACTGGTATTGACATGGATCAATTGAGCTACCTTTAGACTGTTTTCAACCGTCTGCAGCTCAATAGTTTCAATTGTATTACTATTTTAATTTTTTTATTCCTCGATTGTAATTTTCGTTGCTAATGTCACAACATTTCATTGATAGATAATTTACTATACAAAGAAAACACCCAAAACAATTAGCTCATAGTACAAACATGTCCCGAGGCAGAAATCGAGCCCGCAACCTCCTACATCGCAGTACCTTTGCAAACCGAAGCGCTAATGACTAGTCTCAAACTAATCACTACATAGTATAAATTAAAGTCGCTTTCTCTGTCCCTATTTCCCTTTGTATGCTTAAATCTGTAAAACTACGCAATGGATTTAGATGCGGTTTTTTAATAGATAGAGTGATTCAACAGGAAGGTTATTGAACTAATTATTGTGCGAAGCCGGGGCGGGTCGCTAGTAAGTATTATAAATTCGAAAATTTGTAAGGATGTGTGGATGTTTGTTTCTCTTTCACACAAAAACTACAGAACGGATCGGCCTGAAATTATGAACAGACTTAGTTCTAGGCCTGGAATATCAGATAGGCTACATTTCATTACGTAAATCATTTCCCATTGGATTTTAGCCTTTAAACGTTTCCATAGATTCAACGCGTGCGAAGCAGGGGACAAATTCTATCCATTAAAAAAGCTTAATAAAAAACCTTATGTTTCTAACTCCTCTGTAGTCCATTGACTAGTCCATTCAAACAAACATCACATACTCGCGTTTATTAACTTTCTCCAGTAAATCCCCAGCGCACAGAGCATTGGTCAAAGCAGAACTAACTTGGAGTCAATTAGGTGAAACACCGCGGCCAGTTGAGGACTGTTGGTTAAAGCTTTATTTCATTTGGTTTCTGCCTTTAATGCGCTTTTTGTTTCGAGGACTCGTTTTGTGAGATTTATGAGAACTGGACGGTTTTGTTATTACATTTTGAGGGAGAAATGTGTATAATGAATATGTAATATTTTTGAAGTCCTGTGCATTATTCTAGTTACTAGACAAGAGACGATAACGTTTTGTCATCGTACTAGACTCTAGCAGCCTTACCACAAAAAACAAAATCACGACTTAGACACGTGTTTAACAGTTGTAGAGCAAAAGTAATCCTACAAAACCATGTTAAACAACTGTTAAACACGTATCTAAGTCGTAACTTTTTTTTTGTGGTAAGGCGGTAGTAGTCTCTTTCCACATATTTAGTGCCTTGCAGAGCGTCTTCCGAATAGAGAGAAACTAATATTCGTAGTTTGATAGCGTGAGAAAAGTTTTATGTTCCTATGCTACTGGAATGATCTCTTATTATGACATATTCACGGAAAATATAATTTGTCTCATTATTTTTTGTACCTACGTGTAAGCGAGAAAGATCTTGTTACATCGAGCTTTCAAAAACTATGACATTATCACGGAATATTTTATTTGTCTCATTATATTTGTGTACATGTAGAAATAAGTTAAAGAGTTCAGATCCTTCGAGAACTATTCTCGTAATCAAATTGTCTACATTGGTATTTAGTAAACTGAATGCTTTGGTTTTTGTGAATTTCAGTTGTGGAAAGTAATGAAAGAAATTAAAAGGACAAAGGGAAAATATGTTTAAAAAAGTTTTTCCGTTCGGAAAAAATGTCACAAATCATAACAATAACTTAAAAGTTAAATGCCTGCAAAAAGAATGTTCTAAATTAAATTAAAACTAATTAATTTATTATTCAAAAACAGTTTTGACTCACTTCAAATTTGTTTTCAAATCAACAGATCACCCTTCGTTTCAACGTATCTACCAGCTTATTTGCGAACTATTAAAACTAATTTTATGAGGTCCCGATCCAACCCCAACAATAAATTTAATAAAGTACAGTCGGCCGCATCGCGCTTGATATTTATTTACATTGACCCGGCACGATGTCGGCACAATGCTCTGAGTATTAAATACAGGATCGCGGATAATTTCATTTAGTTCACCAAATAGACACAGGGTTGTCACTTTACAAGTTTGAAATAATCTCTAGGTACTTACTACTCTGAAACTATATACTGAAACATGCGACATGGTGATGATGGATACTACAGCTAGCTGTGTTAATAAGGTATTTGAAGCCTTCTCAGATAGTTTATAAGAAATGATAATTATTTGATTTTCTATGAAACTACACCATTACGGCGTACTAGGTACCAAATTAAAAACATAAAATCGGACTACGACATACCTACAATTTATGGGCAAATGGATAATCTATTTACAAATTTCAACAGGTAAATTGAAACGACAATAAATCACTATACCTAGAAAAATCGCAAATGTCTGTTAGTGGCAGCCCTAGTAACAAGCCGAATGATTGCATTGCAATAGAACACTAATTCCTCAATCGAGTGCACGCTCACCCCTGACCTTTCAATTAAACCTCGACTCTATCCCCTTCACTTACAATTCAAACTCCCACTAACCACCCCCACAATACAACCCGCCAACAATTGTTCCATTGTTACCACCCGCCGTTACGTTCGAAACTTTTAACCATTCGAAACTAAATCATAAATTGGAACCTTTAAAGTTTGTTTTTGTGTCAGCCCTGGATTCGAAACCACCTTTACACCGTACTCCCTCATTTCAATCTAAACTCTATTCGTCATCATTTTAAGATTGAAATTGGTTTGTAAAATAATTGGTAGTAAATAATAGGTGTCGCAAACAATTGGTCTTGCGCAGGGTTCAGCATTGTGGCAGCGAACGGGAGTCACATCACGGCGAATGGAGGGCGGGGGTGGTTTTATTAATTTTTAAAGTCGTTTGGAGTGTATTAATTGAGTTGGTTATGCTTATTATGTTTTAGCTCAGGATCGTATGGAGTGGCACAACAGATTGGCAAAGGGCAAAGCCGGTAGAATGATAATTATGTGTATTCGTTTTTTTGAGTAAAATATTACTTTCTTTACGATTTTACACCAAATGAACTTAAACTGGATTTCAATAGGTACCATGTTATGTAGAGTTTTCACACAGTTTCTGTTAACCGGTAGAATAGAGTAGAATTTCGACCACAATAATAGTAATAGTATTTTGACTGTTCATTCCATTCTTATTATGAATCTTAATCACTACATACCTCTAGTATAAAATTAAGTCACTTTCTCTGTCCCTATGTCATATAATAATATAAGGATAATATAATAATAATAATAAAAGAAGATGAACGAACGAGCGGCGATAATAATATTATGAGTGCCACACTAACGAACATATCTATCTGATCGTGTTAGATGTGGTCGACAGATTAGATGTTAGATGTGATCGGTCAATATATCGGAAATTCACTTTTGAAGATCGAATCTAAAGAACTAAATCTGGGTAACGCCAAGCTTAATACACAAAAGCACTATGTTAATTATGACCCAGCGACAATACAATTTATGCGGGAGTTGTATTGTATTGTATTGGAAGTTGTACAGTCGCGCACAGAAGCTGTAAATCTCGCGAACAATACGCGCCGCTATTGTCGACGATTTATGCGCGTGGAAAGAGAGACGCTATGATGTTATAGAATGGAGTTAATTTTTGGAAAATTTATTTATTTATTTATTTATTTATTAAAAATATAGTACAGCTACCGTTACAGGCACACCTAATGCAATAGCGTACTTGTCAAATTCTTCATAATTATTGAGCTACTCTTTAAACTAATAAACTAAATGACACTAAAATTGATAGAGAACTGAGAAAGTTTAGTTTAAATTGCGGTACTTTAGAAGACGTAAGCTCGGGAAGTCTTAACACAACTTTTTTGTAAGATATCTAAGGGCAAAACCCTAAAATAACCAGGGTCTTAAATTTTACGTACCTACTCTGTCAACCTGATAAGTCATACACTGATTTCTATTTTCATCTATAAATCGCGTCTCCGTTATTTAACTTTTTAATATTTATCAATTCGACTAAGTATTCCAAGTGTTGTATCTCAATCGGGGACCTACGTAAAACACGCAATCTAAAAAAATCATATTCTCTTTGCAAAAAAGTGTAAACATTCTGGCGTCAAGTATAAAATAATTTTTAGTACATGAGTAATATCGTCTAGGTCTGAACAATAATGACAACTACACTACCGTGTTTATTCTCAGTACATTGCGGCTTTAGTTCGCGCACACGGTCAGTGTTATAAACAGAGCCGTAAATCATCGCGGGACAATGCAGTGTCCACCGCATCCAGAACTGTGAATGTTAATCCTTATTGATCGCTTCTATTGTTCTACGGAATGCAATTGAGTTCGCATTGCTAAACTACAAAATTTATCTACAATCTAACTCAAAGTAAAAAATAAACAACAAAATTGTTTAATAGTAGGTAATCTTCTAGACCATTGTGTCGATGTAGCCGACATATTGTCGGCTACATCGACAAATCTTACTGCGATCGTGGTCAAATGAAAATGTATTCACGATAAATAAAATTAAGGGGTTTGCTAAGAAAAGGCTGCATTGTACTTTGCAAATCGATGCATTGGAGGGATGCATCACTACAGAGTATAAAACAAAGTCGCTTTCTCTGTCCCTTTGTCCCTTTGTATGCTTAAATCTTTAAAACTACGCAACGGATTTTGATGCGGTTTTTTTTAGATAGAATGATTGAAGAGGAAGGTTTATACGTATAATAAAACCGTGCGGAGCCGGGGCGGGTCGCTACTATGCCATAAAATGAAGGCATTAGTAATCTGGTAACTTTCAGCAGGTATAGGCAGGCTTTCGGCAGGCACGACGTTGGTTGTTCTGTGAAATAATAAGTAGCTTGGTAATATGAAAACTAACCCTGCATAGAATAAATTTAAAAATCTCGTAATACTAACATCAACCAACACAAATAAAACCCTCATTGGATAACAATGGCCAGATTCAAAATAAACCGTATTTACGAAACTAAATTTAAATAAACCTATCGCATCATTTACAAGCAGATGTCTTTATTAATTCAACTCTTTTCAATGCATCCATTTCAATCACGAACAAAACCCTCTTACGTCTCGCTCGCACATAATATTCAAAAATGGCCAGTATTATTTTAAATTGTAAAAGAAAAGTGTTTGCTCGAAAAAGGTTTTTATTTTTTTATGAATGGTGAGGGCGTGTTCTTTGAATAAGGAACACATTTTTCTTTCTTTGTGGTTTTTACGAATACATTGATGTTTTTTTCATTCAATTGGTTCACTTTAGTCGATGTCTATTCAGCGTTTTTTATCGAGCATTCGAGTTTCGATTACATTTTGATGGTTTTGTTCCATTTTGGTTTTTGGAGGACGATCTATAAGATTTGATTTAAACGATCTGTGGGTCCTTGAATTGCTTCTTGTTTATTTTCTTTCTCCTAATACCTGTTTCTGGTTTATTCTGGTGCAACTCACATAAGTACCCACTATTCCTTAGCTTTATTCTAAGCGACATTACACATCATTATTATACATCATTTCCTTGCCGTCACTTTTTATTCCCACTAATGTGAGGATACAACATGTTATGTGCAGTCTTTAGACATAACAACTACCTATATTGAATTTGAATACGGTATCGAGTAACCAGTCTATAAAATAGTCTTACTGTGCCCTAATGAGGTTTAAATGTTTTCTCTCGACATATAATATCGCCCACTTAGTTGTAGTGCCGTTAACATTTGGCAGTCGTCCATATTCCAGATCGAACAGTAATCGAACTCGCGCCCTGCGTCTGCTCTCGACTCCCCTTCAGAAGCTGGCACACTTTGTAGGGGTGACACTTTCATTTGCGCTTAACTAAGAACAAACATGATTTCTGAACTACCGTCTGCTTTAAAAGTACTATATAAATAATCCACACATCATCATATAGTCTTAAGCAGAACATATGGATACTAATAACTGATATAATTAATACAATACATTACATAGACAGAGATATATGTTTATTAATAAAAAATACTTTATTATAATGTTATCATATTAAACTAAATAGAAAACAATTTTGACAAAGAATTTGTTGATTTTTTTTTCCATTTTACCTGATTAAATTACCCAGCAGGACGGCATTAGGTAATAAGCAAAGTTTTTATTCTTATAATCTTTCATAAAGGCCTACTATAATAGAGATGCATTTGCTCACACTTCGAGTCTGTTTCGAGGCATACTCTTTGCTAACTAAATAGGCGCCAGCCCTAAAGCCCCCACCACGCGGCCGTTTAAAAAACAATAACTTCACCATTAAATTCGCACACGCGACTGCCGCCGTCTAATTGCGCGAACACAATGGTTTGTTCTCGCGACTGTACCGTGCCTATGGGATACCCTTCATATATTAACGTAATCGGTTTTCATTTTTGAAATTCGATTTTCAATTATGAAGAAACAGTAGTTAGTTGACAAGTAGTTAATAATTATGTACGTCACTTCTAATCCTATAAGAGTGAGATATATTTACTTACATGCGCAATCCCATCAATTCAACTCCGCCTTAGTATTCAAATACTAAGGCAAACAGCTTTACTAATCATGCCAACTAAAAAGTACCTACCAAGCTTTATAATTAAACCTTTCGAAAGCTGAACGGCTTGACGGTTTTACATCTTTGATACTTAGTTACTTGCAACAAAGATGCAATGCCGTTAAATTTGTACGGTTATTAAAGTAAATAATGTACACCCCGTATACGCATCGACAACACACCAACCATTACAAAGGTACAACAAACACATTCAAGTTCAAAAAACAACAACAATCACTTCAAAGGCCCTGCGCTTTTTGTCTGCACTTGTGAGCTCGACTGTACGCTGTTTATTTTGAGGTTGCTCTTTGACAACTGTGTTCTTTGTGATTTCAAGATGTCGTTAAAATAAAAGACTTACATAAAGCTGTACACTTATAATAAAAACTTTTTAATGCTTTCTTTATGAGTGAATGGTTCCGAACAAAGTATTTTTACTCGGTTTTCGCAAGCAGTTTCATAAACTGACTATGATGCAATAACAGTATTTGCAGAATTCGTTTCTATCTTCTATTTGTTTGCAACGTTAAAGTAATGAGACAAAGAAAATAACTTTAAAAATGTTTTTTTTTATAATTTATTTTTTAAAAGGGACATTGTCGCTCAGCGACCACATCGCCCTATTTAAAAATGTTGTGATATGTTTTGTAGTAAATCAATAAGATATCTCTTGTTATAGAATAGACTTTCCTAAATTATCTAACTAGTCTCTAATTCAAAAATTAATCTATAATCTTTTGTCCCCAGCTCAAAAACGCCCGCGCATCACCGAAGTGAGTTCCAGCCCGACCGAGACGCCCCCGGAACCCAAAACCTCAACCCCCACCCCTCCACTCACCACTCCACCCCCCCGCTCCCCCTCTGATCACGAATTGAACGTGGAAGAAGAACTAGATGACTCTGAACCTTCTCTAACACCTGAGAATCTCTCCATGAAGGAAGGGGATAACATCCCGGTCAAGAAAGAGACGGAAGACAAGTGGAACGATGATTACAAATACAAAATGTTCAGGAGAAAGGAGGACGAAGAATCGTCCTATCAGAAGTCCCCCGTCGATGTTCTTATGAAGGTATTTCCTAGACGGAGTAGACATGAGATCGAGGGTATTTTATCCCGTTGCAAAGGGGATGTGGTGGCTGCCATGGACATGATGATCAACGGCACTGAAACCTCGGCTCCCCCCTACAATTTGACCCAAGAATCCCCCCCTTATATGCAGAGCTACCAATCCAAATCCGCCTTCTCTCCTTTATCCAACCAAAGCTTCAAGTTTTCGCCTTCTCGAAGGTTCCTCACCCCTCCATATTCCGGCACTGGGTATCTGCCGACGGTGATAAGACCGCCTCCGGAGTATTTATCCTCGTTCATGCCGCCATCGGAGCTGATGTACGGAAGGCAGCTGCAAGTGCCCTCTCCCGGAACCTCGCCAACTTCAGACAATACGAACAATGAGGGATTCTCAGACTAATATTGGAACTGGACTCTTTAGTCCACGTGATTTGAGAATCTGTACGGTTCTGGGTAAATACTTAGCTTCTTCATTCGTGTAAAAGTAAAATATAGTTATTTTAATTTAAGGCCACCTATTATTTGTTTAATTAGAATTTTACAACTCATGTAACAAAACGGTTTTTCCGTACAGGACTTTACAGTTGATAGAGGAAGCGAATTTCTGACAGCTTTCATTTCAAAGCAAAATAATAAGAAACCCTTTCTTTTATTGATTAAAAATAAGGAATTGTATAAAATTTATTCTAGATAAATCGGATTAGATAATTTGGCCCACTCGAGTTGTAAGTAATTGTGAAGTTAGCAACTTATTATTATGAAAATAAAATATTTACTCATAATTCTAGATGAAAATCATGACGATAAATAAAATGTTAATCTACTTATAGTAACAAGTAAAAGTCTTAGTAATAAATATTTTAATTAATAATAATGAAATTAATTTGTAAATACGTAAATTCCGATGTTATACCTGCATGTATACGTACTTCAGTAATTATTATTTAACCTTAAAATGTAATTAAAAATGGCGTTCAACGCTTAATTATTGTAAATATTAAACAACTAACGTAATGACTCTTCTTATTTTTTTGTAAAGTTAAGGTAGAGCTCTAGTAACTATTAGAAATATAAATCTTTTATTGTGTAAAATATTTTATAAATTATAATAAATAGATATAATTTAGTGACATTAGTTTCTCAATAATTCTTTAATAATATTAATGTATCAAACTATTAAATACTCGATACTTTTAATAAATTAGTGTTCAATAGAGTATTAGAAATTCGTTTTAACTAGAAATAATTATTTGTACATTATTTTCGACAAATTAATATTTGTAACCACCTAGAAATTATAGACGCTGTAAAATATTATTACAAATAATAAATATTCGTGTTCAAAAATACAAAAAACTTTTTTATTTTATTTCACAAAATAATACACTATTTAACCCGTGTAATGCTTTAGGCTATGTCCCCAGTAGGCAAACTGTGAGCAGCCGACTGATTTTGCGGTGTATCAGTTCAGTACGCCCTTCCATATATTTTAAATTGAGTGTTCACAGTTTGCTAGTTTGCGCTCACTGTACGCAGTTTGCACGCAGTTTGCAGCGATACGTGCGCCGACTGTCTCAGTTAGCGGCCGACTCGCAGGTTCCAGTGCTTGCTACGCACGCAAACTGATCTGAGTTTGTAGCTGTTCGCCACAAATTTGCGACTCACTCAGTCGGCCGCTCACAGTTTGCCTACTGGGGACACAGCCTTAATCTATTTCTACACTGACGACCGATGTGGCTCAGCGGGTGAAGGTTCTCCTGCAACGCAGAAGGTTGTGGGGTTATTTCCCATCTCGGGACAAATGCTTGTCTGATCTGCAGATTTTTGCTAACATTGTAAAAATAAATAAAATAAAAACCTTAAATAAGCTTACTGTCATTTAACTACTTGTTAGCCTGTTATTTATAAGCCTCTGGTTTTCCTTTAAATAAATAAATAGACGTAATTAAGGTCGTCGTCAAATCAGACGTCACAGGCCAGCTGAACATAGATAGGCCTTTTCTAAATAGGTGTCTCCATTATGAGCAATGCAGCGCAGTCCGCATCCAGCGATTTCCCGCAATCTTCACCAAGACGACGATATACCCTATACCTACTGTACGATGATTTATTAACGCGAAAGTTTGTAGGTAAGTATGGATGGATAGATATTATGTTTGTTACCCTTTCACGCAAAAACTACTCAACGGATATGGATGAATTTTGACTTTTGACTTTTGACCCGGAATTCCCACGGGAACGAGAATTACGCGAGTGAAACCGCGAGGCGCTGCTTATCAACACAACATATTATAAAATAAAGTTGCTTTTTCTGTCCCTATATCCTTATGTCTCTTTGAATGCTTAAATCTTTAAAACTAGGCAACGGATTTTGATGCGGTTTTTTATAGATAGACTGATTTAAGAGGAAGGTTTATACGTAAAATAAAACCGTGCGAAGCCGGGGCGGGTGGCTAGTATAGTATAAAACAAAGTCACTTACCGTCTCTTTGTATGCTTAGATCTTTAAAACTACACAAAGGAAGGTTTACATGTAGGTATACATTCAGTCAAAAAAGTATCGGGAATGGATGATTTGTTTATGGTTCCAAATTCAAATTTTTGTTTTTTTTGTTGTTGTTAGGTTGGCACAACTGTTTGCCATTTTGGCGCGGAGTTTGAGTTGCATCTGTTATTTATATTAAATACAGTGCTGTTTTTAGTTACATCATATCTAGTGTGTATTGCGAATTTCACAATGGACAAAAACATCGAACAAAGAGTTTGTCTTAAGTTTTGCATCGCCAATGGAATTTCGTGTTCGGAGTCACTGAAAATGTCACAGAAGGCTTTCGGTGAATCGACTTTATCAAAAACACGTGCTTATGAGTGGTACAAAGCGTTCAAAAGCGGTCGAGATGTGATGGAAGATTTGCCTCGCTCTGGTAGGCCATCATGGTCTGCAATTGAAGTTAACATCGCAAAAGTGAAGGAAACAGTGACTGAAAATCCTCATTCAACTTTGCGAGAGATAGCCGCCGAACTTTCTGTATCTCACGAGTCGATCCGTACCATTTTAAATAATCACTTGGGTATGAAACATGTTGCCTCTCGACTAGTCCCAAAAGACCTGAATTTTCTCCAAAAACTCAATCGCATGAGAGTCGCTGAGGACATGCTAGAACGAGTCAATTCCGACCCAACATTCATGAAACGCATTATTACTGGTGACGAGACGTGGGTTTATGAGTTTGACATGCAAACTAGTCAACAAGCTTCGGAGTGGCGCCTTCCAACAATCGGTACAAGACATAAAGGAGAATTCGCGGCGAGAACTGAACTCAATTCCGGAAACAGCGTTTAAAAATTTTTTTGATGATTGGATAATTCGTTGGCGTAAGTGTATCGTTTCTGAAGGAGCATACTTTGAAGGTGATAAAAAAAATTTGGATGAATAACAAACATTTTGTGTATTATTGATCTTTTCCCGGTACTTTCTTGACAGAGTAGTATAATGTATACGCGAGAACTGGTGAGTATCTGGCGCAGCGCATCAACATTGCCATACAGCGTGGTAATGCAGCCAGTGTCTTGGGGACAAAAGTTTATATGGAAAACTGTAAGGTTTATGTTCCTGCCCAAAGTCATCATTCCACGCGGATGAGGTCGCGGCTAACAGCTAGTAGGTAATAAGGATGCACTAAAAACCAGTCAGCGAAGGGTAAGCTATAGGTATTTTGTATTTTATTATTTTCAAATAATAGTACATTACATACATTAGACCGTTTCTGCCAAAATGTGTAACAGTTTGTCAGCAGTAGCTTAGATAATTGGCCTCTACCTAATCTATGCAACAGAACCAGCTAATGACCACCAACAATCGCATCTACAAACAATCGACTCAATCAACTGAAGGCCCATCCTTTGACGTCACGTCGCGTGGACGTCACTTACGTCGGCGACCCTTTGTACTTACGTCGCACAGACGTGACGTCTGCACGACGCAAGTGTCCCGCATGTGACGGTGAGTGGACACAGCGCTCGGCTGAGCGAGTGTGGTCAGATTGAGGGTTAAGGCAGACTTAGGGACGTGTCAATGTATTTTTAAATGAGGCAGGATAATGCGACTCGGGACTAATACGGTGATTTTTGATTCGAGCGTTTTTCAGGAAAAAAAAATCTATCCATGTTTATCTGTGTGACATTTATTATTCTAATTTATGGATCTTTGTGTCTGAAAATAAATGAATTTAATTAATTTAATTTAATTTATCAGTTTTCTAGCAAATTCAATTTAAATTCAAAGTTTTTTTATTTCATTTAGACGTTTCATGACTTTTGGACACATCATAAATTCGTAGTTATTCTCTGTTACTCATATTATAGAATGCAACAGCCCTCTTTTGCACCACAAATACGGTGTTAATATCTGCAACGTTCCCCCACAGCAGTATACCATATGACATAATAATATGGAATAAGCTGAAATAAACTAGTCTAGAAGTATCCACGTCTGTAAGTTGACGGATTTTTGACTGCAGAATTAGGTCTCTTCGATAGCTCATCTACCTATATGTGGGCCCCATTGAAGCTTACAATCTAAGGTGATTCCTAATAATGCAGTACCTTCTACGATGTCTAACGATGCTCTTTTTGCATCAGCCTTGTTTTACATTACCTAGAAGGTTACACTTGATGAAGATTTTTGTCTATTCTACTCTAGACAAAAATCCCTTGCTTCTATATGTATCAACCCGTCTTTGGCCGACGACATGTCAAACGCTGCATTGAATAGTGCGGGAGCTAGACAGAGGAAGCTGTCATAGTGCAAGAGCTAACGGTCAGACAAAGCCTTATCATTTGTCCATCCTTCCGTTCTAGCCGATTGGTAGATCTAGCCTAGTGTCCAGGGTACAAACCTAATTGAGTTTAAACCGGGTGAGACATGTTGAGATGACGCTTCCGACTGGTATTGACATGGATCAATTGAGCTACCTTTAGACTGTTTGCAACCGTCTGCAGTTAGCTCAATGGTTTCAATTGTAAATACTAGTTGTAATTTTTCTATTCCTTGCTTGTAATTTTCGTTGTTAATAAAGTCTCTATTGAGATAGTGATAGAGAAGTTTATGTACTAGTTTCTACCCACAGCTTCGTACCCGTTGTGTCTGGGATAAAAATATTCATTATCAAAGCTGGGATATATATATATAACATTTTGGCAACTCAAGAATTTCATAAAATTAAATTCTTCTTATTTGTCTCATTGACCTCAAAGTAGATTTTGGCAAACATACACATACTAAATCCAGTACGCCTAATTTTCATATTATAGTATTTTCTAAATTAAATTCAAATTTAAAGTAAATTCTTACGTTTTTTCATTAATAAAATGTCTTAGCAAGTTTGAAATTTATATCCATTGCATTTTATTGTAATGTTGGGCTTGCCAACAGAAATAAAATAATGAAAGTACGTAAAAAAATTAGATAAGAAACTTCTTTGAAAACTTGACAAAACTAAATCGAGCTGTGCTGCGCTGTACTGCGCTGTGCTATGTTTGGTCAACTCATTGACGCAGCACAGCACAACGCAGCACAGCATGGCTTGTTTGTATCCTCATTAAAATATTAGACGAGCGAGTTGACGTTGACACAGCACAGCGTAGTACAGGACAGCACAGATCGATTTAGATTTGTCACCCTAAAGTTTGAATATTGTTTATTTGACAATGTCTGAGATATGGCATTGACCTAAAGCGTCCTCAATTATTTTCTGTAAAAATACACACAGCTTTTGCGCCGGCCGTTTCTTCCCGATCTTTGCTGACGCTCTATCTCTCGTCTCAATACTTTATTGGTTCTAATTTTTCTTTCGCTTGAAGTTCGGTTTTTTCTTCCTCAATACAGCTTCAACTAAAACACGTGATATAAATAATCACTCCAAATCAAAAACATAATACAGCCCAAACAAAAACAAACATTTCCCACACAATTTATTTCGAATCCACAAACCCTAATCGCGGTACAATACTTTAAACTCTTTTACAACGTCGGCCATCTTGGACAGGTCACGTGGCGCCTAATCTGATGGTTTGAATTTGAATTTAGAACGCGCCCTTATTCGCACACTATTCTAGTAGTAACATGTCGTCCGTCCGTATTTAAAATTACTATTAAAAAGGGCTTTATGCTCAAAGCAAAGAGAGCATTTTATTTTTCAAAGCTCGTTTCGGTTTTGCGCGTTATTGCTGTAACATCAGTGAAACGTAGGTAATGGTTTAACAAACTCGTAACGATATTCCATTTTAACTGTACCTATGCACTTTACTGTGTTATGTTAAATGATAAAACTTAAATACGAAGTATAAAATAAAATATAAAATAAAATAAATATAAAATAAAATACTTTTAAACTTATAAAAACCTAACTTTGTTTATAATAAAATTTATGAAAAGCTATGATTTCAACTGTTTAAAATGATGGGCCAAAAGCAAAACAAGAGATTCAGATTCAGATCATTTATTGTCACATATTATACATAAAATAAAAGTATTTACTTAAAATTAAATGATGAGGCTATGACTTGAGATTCGATTATAGTTTGAAAGCGCGTTAGATAGAACATGCCGCGTTATTAGTAAGGAATGATAGCGAATACTTACATTTCATTCATTGATACAGAGAGCATAGAGTTTGGTTGACGTTCTGTTCCTAATTCACTGTGGCAGTTGATTTTTGGTCAGATTATTAGGCCGCGCGTGTTGCAAATCAGTTGAAAATTAACGGATTTGAATCGGTTTTAAATTGAAATGTTTATTTCTATTGTAAGTGAGAAATTAAGTGGCTGTCAGCAACATTCATTGGCAGAATAAATAAAAATAATTTAAATATAAACAACTTTTATTCAGTAAGTAGGTTGAATGTCCACAAACCAATCAATCCAATGTTTTACAAAGAGATTGTTAAGAAAACGATTCTATTAAATATTATCATCATTATTTGTAGCATATGTATATGATACCTTCAACCTTGCCCTAAATTTTATTTTTCCGTCCCTTATCTCAGTTATATTGGGGCTAGATGATGCTGTGTGGATTGTCCAGCATTATTTATTATTATTATTATTTATATTGGGTCCAAAATGTCTAAAAATATATTTACTATTGCTAAAAATATTACCTAATTAAAAGTTTCGTAGAGGTTGCTACGGAATGCTACGCCGTAGCGAGAGGAGCGTTGAACTCTTTTGTTCTAATGAATCTTTTAGTCTAATCTAATCCAGTCTCTGATCTCTTATACCATCGTCATCATCATCAACCTTTATAAGTCCACTACTAGACATAGTTAACAGTCAATAGTCATTTATTTCGTAAATTACTTGGAAAACAAGTCACATATTATTATGTCACATACTCTTTATTTCTTATACACACATACAAGATAATTACGTAAAAATGGACATGTAAAAAACGAGCTTCACCCTATAGGTTTCTAATAGCAAACCAATTGAAAAAATATATTAAAAGGTATTAAGATAAATTTAAAATGAGTGTGAATAGATAATGTGTAGGTACATATATACCTTCATGCAAATCATAAAAAAAAAATGTATTCTTACAGAAAATAATCAGTCAGTTTTAAGTTTAAGTACTTTTGAATCTCACCAATTAAATTTTGTTCAACAATTTAATAGTGACCCTTAAGTTTTCATATCCTTTTTTCTACGAATAAATAAAATACTTTTCATCTTAGTTTAGGGCTAGATATTGTGACAAGTGTTTAGCATTACTTATTTCTTTATTGTTATCTCAACAGAAAATTTTAAAATACCTATGAATTGTCCTTCCAATTATACCACCCCTGTATCAAACAAATCCCCCAATAAAGATATGCACAGTTAATATACAGGCAGTAGGCTATGTACAGTCAGCGACAGATGCGCGCAGTGGACGCGGACAAAAGGCGAGTGTACGTAATTGTACAAGTTGGAGAGTAACTCACCTCGGACGGGTTGGGACGAGGTTCTGCCGGAGTGAGGCAGGAACAACATTTAATGAGTAGGTATTACTGTTATCAGGGGGAAAACTGTCACAGAAAAGAGATTTATTCAACTATTTTCTGGATTTTTAGCCAATCTATCTTCGATTCGAATCTTTTTGGTTGAACTTCATCATCAGCCTATACCTAACTATTAGTCCACTGGTGGACATAGGCCTCCCATAACGAGTTCCTGTCTTCAGCTTGCCGCATCCAGCATCTGCCTGCAGTCTTTCGCAGATCGTCATCACAGCTAGCCTCCTTTTTGTTAAATTTTATCATAATCAGTATTTTTTTGTGAGTCGAAATCTGGGACATCATGGGTTAAACCTTGTCGTTTGGCACACCGTAATGACACTTTTTTAATTAGTGAGTTAATTAATTAAATTGTACCATAAAAATGGACCGGACTAACGGAAACAAGCGGCACACAAAAGCGTCGAAAACGCGAAAAACGTATGTGGTGGAAAATTATTACTTTTTAAAGAGGAATTAATGTATGGTACAGGAAACTATAACTAGCACTTATTATAATAATTTTACTCTAGTTCAAAAAAAATATTTAAAAAAGAGCAAAAATATCAAGTGTCCGAAATTGAATACTGGCTTAGTAACTCAAAGACATGAGAAATACCTTTAATTAGTAATCGTTCGCTAATAATTTGATTTCAACGCTGCTCTCTGATACTTTCTTACCATCAATAATTTATATCAATCCTGACATTTTAAGATTTAATTAAATGGGTACCTTCTGTATACCATCATCCTCGACCCGCTATAATTCAATACTTTCTTCGCAGCTTCCACTATTACAATCGCCGCGGGAGTGAGACAGCAGCACCACTGAAAGAACGAGCCAAAGCGAGATAACAACGCTTTTGTGCCAAGTTTCAGTCGAAAGAGGAATCCGAATTGTTAAATGTGAAAGTTCCAATTTCAAATATTGAAAGTTCTAAATTCAAGTTATCGGAAATAACATAAGTTGGTGGCGACGGAGAGATTTGGAATTAACGACTTTTACTTAATGTTCAAACTTAAACTTTGAAAGTATGAAATTTTATTTTAATCTTACTATTATACGAGTAATAAATGTGAAAGTCTGTGCGAATGTTTGTTAGGTACTTATAAGTAATCTTTTTTTTTTTATTGCAAATGGTCGATCGTTTGGCCACTATCTCAGGTAAGTGAAGATGTGGCCTAAGATGGAGCACGCTTTCCCAGAAGGAACTTATTCACTCTCGATTTGAAGACTCCGAGATCGTACTCTAGCGGGAAAACAGACGCTGGAAGCTCATTCCACTCTCTGGCCGTGCTAATTATGAACGACGAGCTAAATTTTTTAGTTCGACATTGTGGAATATCGACCAGGTACGGATGGTATTTTTCAGTGCGTCTGCTGGTCCGATGGTGGAATGGAGAAGATGGAATAAGGTCGTGCAGTGCCTGCGCACAGTCTCCAAAGTGGTATTTGTAGAACACTGACAGTCTGGCGACGCGTCGTCTATGATCGAGACTTTGTAGGACTTTGAGACTTTGTAATCTCCGTAACTACTTAAGTTATTTAGATGAAAGGTATACGTAGATAGTTTAGGACCTAGAATAACACATAGGATATTCATCATCATCATCATCATCAGCCTATATTAGTCCACTGCTGGACATAGGCCTCCCCTAATGAGCGCCATAGCGCCCTGTCTTCAGCTTGCCGCATCCAGCATCTGCCAGCAGTCCTTCGCAGATCGTCATCCCACCTGGCCGGAGGGCGTCCTACACTACGTTTGCCGAGTCGCGGTCTCCACTCAAGAACACGTTTACCCCAACGGTTGTCGGTTCTTCGCGCGATATGGCCGGCCCACTGCCACTTCAACTTGCTAATTCTTTGAGCTATGTCGATAACTTTGGTTCTCTGTCGGATGTATTCATTACGAATCCTATCCTTCAGAGAAACTCCGAGCATAGCTCTTTCCATAGCTCGCTGAGCGACTTTGAACTGGTGGACCAGCCCTACCGTAAGTGTCCACGTCTCAGCTCCGTAGGTCATTACGGGTAGGACGCACTGATTGAAAACTTTCGTTTTCAAACATTGCGGTATGGATGACGAGAAGACTCGACGTAGTTTTCCAAACGCTGCCCAGCCCAGCTGAATCCTCCTCTTGGCCTCCTTTTCAAAATTGTTTTTACCTAACTGCACAATCTGCCCAAGGTAAGTGTACTCGGAAACAATTTCGAGAAGGTGGCCTTCTACGACGACCGGTCCTGGATTAATGTGGTTATTGGTCATGACTTTGGTTTTATCCAAATTCATGCCAAGACCGATGCGTCGTGAGGCTGAGGCTAGGCCGTCCAGCATGTGGGTCAGCTCCTCTAGCGACTCCGCCATTAAGACTATGTCATCAGCGAATCGTAGGTGTGAGATGTAATTGCCGTTTATGTTTATGCCCTTACCTTTCCAGTCCAGCGTCTTAAACATATCTTCCAATGCGCTCGTGAACAGTTTCGGGGATATGACATCCCCCTGTCTCACTCCTCTGCGCAATTGGATGGGTTTAGACTGCTGGTCCTGTAATTGGACACTCATAGTAGCGGCATCGTAGAGACATCTCAGCACCTCGATATAACGATAGTCTACTTGGCATCGCTGTAAGGATTCCAGAACAGCCCAGGTTTCGACAGAGTCAAAGGCTTTCTCATAGTCCACAAAAGCGAGACACAGGGGCTGATTATACTCTTCGGACTTCTGTATAATCTGCCGCACTGTGTGTATGTGGTCTATGGTGCCATATCCTCCGCGGAACCCGGCCTGTTCCGGTGGCTGAAACTCGTCGAGTCTCCTGGCGAGACGATTCGTGACCACTCGCGAGAACAGCTTATAGACGTGGCTCAGGAGTGTGATGGGTCTATAGTTTTTAAGAAGGGTTTTATCGCCCTTCTTAAAAAAGAGCACCACCAAACCCCCGCTCCACGCCTTAGGAGTTCTCCCACTGTGAAGGACGGTATTAAAGAGGCTCTGTAGCTCCTGTATAACGGGAGCTCCTCCTGCCTTCAGAAGCTCTGAAGTAATACCGTCCTCACCCGGGGCTTTTCCATTTTTAAGCTGCCTCAGAGCTAACACGATTTCATCTTGACTGATATCTGGCAGTTCGTCGGTATAGTGGCGTGTCAGGGTGGCTCTGGAATCATGGTCATCTCGCCGGGAACGAGGGGCATGTGCAGTGTACAAACGGCCATAGAAATCCTCTATCTCGGCCAAGATCTCCGGCTTCGACAAAACGGTCCTCCCATCGTGCGTTTTAAGCTTCGTCAGGTGGCTCCTGCCAAGCTGCTGAGTGAATACTTTGGACCCTCGGTTGCGCTCTATCGCCTCTTCAATGAGGCGTGTGTTGGAGCTCCGAAGGTCGCGCCGTACCATCTTCGCGATTCGCTTGTTCAGGTCTGACCTCTCTGACGAAGTCACTTGGGTGGTTTCCCGTCTTCTTGTCATCAGATCCAGAGTCTCATCCGAGAGTTTGGACTTCCTGCCAGTACCTTGTTTTCTGCAGAATTTAATGCCCCCATCCCTCAACGTTTCGACCAGATTGTGTAGGTTCTCGTCAGCGTCATCAGTGGGTTCCAAAGCAACAAATCTATCCCCGAGAAGCTGCTGAAACATCTCGGTGCCCGCCATGATTTGGATTGGATTAGGCCGGAGCGTGGACTTCATCAGACGGTTTCTTTCAAGCTTTAAGTTGATATTCAGAGTGCCTCGGAGCAGTCGGTGATCAGATCCGGTATTGAACCTGTTGATCACTGAGACATCTCTGAATATGTGCTTGCTATCCGTCATGATGAAGTCGATCTCATTTTTAGTCACAGTGTCGGGACTTCGCCATGTCCACTTCCTTTGGGGCTGCTTCTTAAAGAAGGAGTTCATTAAGAACAACCCCTCTTTCTCAAGGAAGTTGACAAGCATTTGCCCCCTGTGATTCCTAACTCCATAACCATGCGGGCCTATTCGGGATTCGTTGCCAGTCTGGATTCCCACCTTGCCATTAAAGTCCCCCATAACAACGTTGAAGTGAGCCTTAGTGGTGTTGTGTAAGGCTTTGGATATGTCATCATACATATCCTCCACTTCTTCATCCGAGTGTGCCGAGGTCGGTGCGTAAACCTGAATTACCTTCATGCTATACCGCTTGGATAGCCGAAGGATCAGGTACGCTACCCTGGTCGACACACTGGAGATTTCTTGAACGTTGCTAGAGAGGGCCTTATTGACGAGGAAACCTACGCCACCCTGGGATGTTTTGTCACCCTCGCGAAAGTAGAGAAGATGGCCCGAGTCTAGGGTTATGGTGTCCTCCCCCTCTCTACGGACTTCACATAACCCTAGAACATGCCATTTAATGTTCTCTAACTCCACTTCCAACTGCGCTAGGTGATGGTCAAGCCTCAGAGTGCGTCCGTTAAACGTAGCCAGGGTCAAATTCGAAAGTGTGTGGTAGCCTAATGTAGCCCGGGGATTCTTAGCACCCCCAGCCCCGCCGTTACCATGACCGCCACCATAGCCAGGAATAGCGAGGCGACCGGGAACAGGGGGCCATTTTCTGGCTGTTCTATTCATTAAGGGGGTAATGCCCGTAATCCCCACGCTGGGCATGCGGGTTGGGGATCGCAGTTAGGTGATGGTGTTGGTTCTGCGGGGGCGCTGCTGCCCGCCCCCGGTGTGTCCCTTAGTCGCCTCTTACGACACCCACGGGAGGAGTTGGGGTGGTGCAATTCTATGCCGGCACCACACGGCCAATCATAGGATATTAAAATTTGGAATTTGTAACCTCTCAGGGGTTAAATAGGGTGGTATAGTTTGTATGGAAAATTATCATACCTTGGATTCACTCAAAACTCTGTATAAATAAACTGCAAAGTAAATAATTAAACACATATTTTTTTTTACGAAATTACCCCTAGGAGAGGTGCTATAAATTTCTTAAATTTGACAAATAAATTTCCATGCGGGCGAAGCTGCGGGCCGCAGCTAGTAAATAAAATAAATAAATAATGCTGGACAATTCACACAGCCTTATCCAGCTCAAGGTTTGTGCTTGTTTATAGGCACATGGTAATTGATACTTCTAATAATAAATACAATACACTCCATTGTTTTTTTTATACATACATACATAGAAATCACCCAAAGCAAATATTTGCAGATCGATCGTTTAGGGAATCGAACCCGCAACCGCAGGAGGACCTTCGCCCTTTGTGCCACTGAAGTTTATATCTGTAGCAAAAAAGTAGGAAAGATGATTTTTAATGATCTCTTGTTATAAAAAATTCACCACAAATACCTACTAAAAACATTTTTTTATTATTGAAAGGCATCCCAAACTCTACAACGAAAGCCTCTTTCAATAAAAGGAAGTTACCTTTTTTACGATAGAAAAATATACTTAAATGCTTTTCATCAAAATCAGTGCAAAAATATAACTAACCTATAAATGCGAGCAGTACCAAGCTGAACCTAGTTCAAAATAAAATATTGTAAATTACAAAGCATCCAATCAAAGCTCAGTGTCCGCAGCAGGCGCGAAAAAACAACTAAATAATATTAAAACAAATGCAAACGGCCAGGGAGGGGCGGCGCGGGGAAGGGGGGAGGGGGTCAATAATAAAAATAATTACCGCGAGTGTGGCGCTGACAGCGGCGGCGGGCGCGGGGCGGAGGGGGATTCATTCTAGTGCTATTTATATTTTCATCACTTTCAAGGCCCGCGACACGTCTATGTCCCGTGCCGTTAGGGCTGAGCAGTGAATGCGTTAAGGAATACCTACAAAGTTGCATTTTACTTATCGTTCTAATATTTAGGAAATTGATATAAGTGAACATTTATCTTATGAAAAAAGTGGTATTTTATTAAGGTTACAAATTGGATTTTTCATGTTGCATATCTACATAATGCGTAATAACCTCTTAAAATGCATAATGACCTCATAATGCATAATGATCTCTTGTCAAATACTGAGTTTTATGACACAGAAGCTAGTATAAAATGCTATTAATTTGATTTACAGGTATATTTTAAATTATAGAGTTAAGTAAATAAAAAATAACTAAAGGCTATTAAAATTATATGTAATAAGTATATTCCGTTCGAAGCTACATTACAGTAGCTATTATCAAATGAACCAAATAAAATCCCGAACATCGAAAACGACACTCAAAAAAGCCATCTCCACCCTTTCCGTACAAGTACCTACAAACAGCGAGGTCGCACAAGTATTGCGAATTAATCGAAACACAACTACCTCCCCCCCTGCCCCCACCCGCCCCCGTCTCACCCCCCTCTATTCACTAGCGCCGGCCCTGGACAATGAAGAGCAAGAGTTATTAGGACTGGACTTTCGTAATGTCAGTTGATTCATGTTCCATTTAAAGACACTTTTGTACCTTTGATGAGTGTAACCAATCTCAAATGCTCAATAAATGAAAGGGGTTTTGTCTCAAACATCACGCTTGGCAGGCGGATTGCTGATGGCAGTGGAGGTGTTAATAATACATGGAAGGAAGCTTAGGTTTCCTTAATCGATTTTTAAAAGCTAACAAAAGCTTTGCTTAGTTTAGGACTGTATAATGCTGTGAGAATTGTCCAGCCTAAAAACCTATTTGTAATTAATTGACAGTAAGAAAACGAAAAATTACAGCTAGTATTTAAAATTATAACAAACTCCTCAAAATCTAAGCCGTCACCAAAAGACAGAGTGGCCAGAATGCAGGCAGCATTGCCACGCTTTATGTCAATCAAATGCTGATGCGGCTCTCGGGTCACGCGTCGCATCGACCAGACGCTCAGATTATTATAAAAACCCGGAAAGCCTGAGTACCCCACGGACCTAGGAGTTCTTTAAGTAATATGGATTGCTTTTGTTCATTTTGTATGCTAGTGGAACTGGTGGTCCGTAACCTACAGGTTCTTCTGAACCTTAAACAGACAGCAGTCTCTCACAATGTCTCTATGTATTTGTTCTCATACACATAATACTTGAATTATGTATTCTAGTTGCACCGCCATTCTATGATTGTCTCTTCCTGAAAGAAATCGCTTTATTAAGTTCGTCAATTCTTTTGCTTTTCTCTAGGATTAAATTTTTCGGATATAAGGTTTTTGAATGAAGAATACCTAATCTATCTACAAGTAGCATCTAGGCTATTGTGAGTGGAAAATATATTTGTAGGTAATCAGATTCTTTAAATTCTTCAAAGGTTACTTAATTGGGTAAGAATAAAATACCTATTTAAAAACGATCTCCGCGATTCCCAAGAAAACTATCCCACGAAAGATAAAAATCCCCGCCCACCAACAAAGGTCTACTTCCAAACCCTTACAAAAATGTTGCTTTTTCAAATAAAAATAACAAACAAACAAAACAAGTGTGTCACAAAGAGAAGCTACTTGTTGCACAATCCACGTGTTTTGTTCGTTTTTGTTATACTTACCAACAAGTGAATGTTTTTGTTGGTTTTGCGAAGATTAACAGATAAGTTACATGGATACAAAGAGTTAACCCGCGGTTAACCGCCCCGATGGGACTGTGGTACGCTCTCATAGTTCAATCGGATGTTTTTAATGAAAAATTTTGCTTATAAACTAGTAACTTGGTCTGTTTCAGAAGTAAATCTTTTACTCTAAGCACTTACGGCCATCCAAATCAAAGTACCTACTTAGTGAAGCATAATAACGCTTCACAATATAAAAATAATCCACACAGCGTCATTTAGCCCCAAGCTGGGATGAGCTATTGTTTTGGTTACTAGATAGATATATATAAATTCAGAAATGAAAACACCTGCAAATAATATCTGCAGATCATACAAACATTTCTAAGAGAATCGAACTCGCAACCTACTGCGTCACAGTCAGAACCTTGCTAGCTGCGCCACCGAGGTCCATGCGTATAATACGATATAAAAAGAGACCGATCTTTAGCATATTTTTTGAGCCACAAAACTGTCGTAACTCTCCTTCTTCCTATCTTATATTGTATACAAAAAAAACAAACAAGTATAAAAGTCAGTCCAGTCAGTGCCAGTCCTTCTACTCGAGTAGCCTTTGGCTCAACTGCACCCGCCGGGCGGCCAGTGCTCTACGTGTCCAATACAATAACATTTTCAGGATGCTGATGCGGCTGCCTCGCTTTTGCAGCGCTTCTGGCATGTTCGCGGGGCACGCACGGACGACTTTCACGCGATAATTCGCAAGAAAGTCGCATCCCTACTTCAGCGTGCGCGAGCCAGTAGCAACAGTATCCACAGTATAACAGTATCAACAGTCCCATTCAATATAAATGGATGACTATAACAATGGGCAAATGCCACTATTAAATCCCACTTTAAATTTGACCATTGAATTGTTTAAAACTTAATTATTGTATGTATTTTATTATTATTTAAGTATATTTATATCTGAATGTGACATTTAAATTAATTTGTTTGTATGTAATGCTATGGATTTTAATCTGAAATAAATGAGGTAATAAAAGGCATTTATTTGCTAAAAAACTTAAATTATTCTGGTTTCTTGTGGTCCCCGCACTAGGTTCACGTGACGTGTCCAAGAGTCCTGTAAGGTCTAAAGGAAATAAAGCAATTTGATTATCAAAAAGTCAAGGTATCTGACAGATACCTACCGCATTACTGAACCGACAAACAAACACACAATACCACAGAAGGGCTACAATACCGTGGGACATCCCTCGGGGTAAGCTCCCACCTGCCAACCCTTGCGTGGGAGTCATCTCATATCTTACTGATATCTACCTCAGTTGTAATGAAAGGCAGAAGTAGACTCATTGTTGAGATATTGACGTGAGGAAAGGAGTTATTATAAAATCATAATACAATGGGCAGTATCAATATCGTGGGTCCAAATAGAAAGTAGCTATACACTTGCTGTGATGAAATGTATGAGAGGGTTTTGTGTTTTGTTTGTTATTCGCGGCCTGTTTTTCAAGCTACTTGTGGTCTAGCTCGTCAGAATCACTACATACCTAGTATAAAACAAAGTCGCTTTTTCTGTCCCTATTACCCTTTAATTGCTTAAATCTTTAAAACTACGCAACGGATTTTGACGCGGTTTTTTTATTAAATAGAGTGATTCAAGGGGAAGGTTTATACGTATAATAAAACCATGCGAAGCCGGGGCGGGTCGCTAGTTAGAAATATTTTAATGCCATTATTGGTATATAGTTGTACGTACACGAGATCTTCTATAAAGTTCTTCTACATACATCATAGTAAATAGATCACTTTCTTATGGCCTCCTCTCTGGATAAATTCGTGAAACCACGGTCCAGTTTTTATCGTACAGTGGTTACATTCTTTATCATCATCAGCCTATATTATTCCACTACTGGACATAGGCCTCCCCTAACTCATGCCATAGCGCCCTGTCTTCAGCTTGACGCATCCAGCATCTGCCAGCAGTCTAGAACAGATCGTCATCCCACCTGACCATAGGGAGTCATTATGTGTATTTCATTTATTGTTATTTATGGTTTCAATTGTAAATACTAGTTGTAATTTTTCTATTCCTTGCTTGTAATTTTCGTTGTTAATAAAGATATTTATTGTACAATTATTGTAATCATGCGTCCCCATAAGCAGGTGGTTTGAATACCGATCCCAGTGTTGCTACAAGTACTTACACAGAGAAGCTTCAACTCTTCCTCTGATTCTCTCAGCCTATGTTAACGGGCTGAAATGCTGAATAAAAAGAAGATATAAAAAATGGTAAGTAAAAGAAAAAAATACATTCTATTAAAATAATTGGAATAACCTTGCAGTGATGTCGCAGCGTCAGAATTGATTCTGACGCTTATTTCAACGAAATGTATTTCTTTCAATTCACCAAAGTCATAGTAAATTTTTTCAATCTTCCGTCCCGTGGCTAGGTTAGTTTTAATTGATCTATTTGTATAACTGGTGGCTTCCTTCCCTCCCCCCCGCCCCGTCCCCCGCCGTCAGTCAGCACGATGCGAAGTGCAACAGATCACAAGCGCACTCGCGCGAACTAAACACATTCGCGGGAAAAAATACGAACTTACAGTTAGTGAACCATGATGTGGCATATTGAGGGTAAAACGATCCACACTGTATCATCTAGCTCTGATCGTAAAAACATTTATCCCAAGGCGGGAATCGAATCCGCAAACTCCTGCGTCGCAGGCAGACCTTCGGCTGCCGCCCCGCATCGGTTGTCAAATGTAAATTACATTTATGTTATACATAAGCTTAAGTCCCTATAATTTACTCTTGTCTGTGGAATTTATTCTTTACAGTTATAATTTATTCATTCAGTTTGATCAAAATCAGTTTGATTGATTTTGTCAAAACAAACTTGCATCATCATCAAATCATAAACGCCATTCGCATGATATTTAAGTCTGGGCACAGTTCAATAAGATATCATATGAATTTTTTATCCATAAATAGTATAGCGTAAAAGTTTTTTTGTCCAAAATTTATAGCAAGACCGCATGGGTAGATTTGAAAACATATACCTATTTTTGCAGATCCATCATCATCAAATACGAACCGCGCCTAAATGCTACATAGTAATATAATAACTTTACCAAGAGAAAAATAGTGATAGTGCCAGTGCAAAGGCCGAGCATTACAAAGTATCTTATTAAGGCGAAACCACACTAACAAGCGGAGCGGAAAATCGCAAATTGTGCAAACAGCCCGCACTGAATGGAGCTTCACGCGAGTGTCAAAATATATTGAGTTACTTTTCATTTCGTTCTGTATCCGATTTGGAGGATCTTTATTATTTGTGACGTGATTTTTTACGTTTCTTAGGATAACACAATCAGAGGTATTTGTATTTTAGACTATTCATTGGTTTTTGCTTTATTGTTTGCTTATACAGCGAGAAAACCTGCTGAAACGCCGTGAAAAAAACTTTTTTTTATTTGGTATATCAACACTGACTGAGAACACGAAAATAGTCAGCTATTAGTAGACATTTAAAATGATAGTTGGTTTGATAAAACTTCCTGAAATAAAATAATCCAGCAGTAATCCTTTAAAATGACAAAATACAATGTTTTTTGAACTTGCACTTGCAAAAACACTTTCTTAAGATCCACAAATCCTTTTCTAATGATTTCCTGCACAAAAGATACCATACACATTTCAAGTACCCTTATTGTCTAAGTTTCCTCCTAAAGAGTTGGTTTTTACTTCAAAGATACTGTCATCCTACACTTTAGACGCCCAGATGTGGGCTTTCAACCACAATTTGATTTTAATTGCACAAAAAACGATTCAATGAAACCAATAGAGTTCGATAAAAGCAGGTAAATCCAAAAACCATATCACGTAGACCTCTAGTTTTCTCAATTGTTCGGTAAATTTCTTTGATTTTTGGCAAATAAAGGGATGGAAGAGGTCTTGTTGAAATGGTCGTTTTGTTATACGAAACCACTGAAGGAGTATCAATTACGTATTGTTGGATGATCGGCTATTTTTTTGTATTCATTTTATATTATTTTGAACTTAATTTCAATGTCTTTTGGTACAAAATTTACTGTAGGTTTCTATCTTCTA
This sequence comes from Eupithecia centaureata, assembly GCA_944547425.1. Taxonomy (NCBI): domain Eukaryota; kingdom Metazoa; phylum Arthropoda; class Insecta; order Lepidoptera; family Geometridae; genus Eupithecia; species Eupithecia centaureata. The sequence goes on along the minus strand of OX155699.1, from coordinate 11,057,632 downwards.
ACTTTGTTTTTTAGATTGAGTTGTGAACAAACTTTGTTTTTTCGTTTATTGTTGTAATGTTTGATAGAAGATTGATTGACAGATTGCTTACAAGACGAATATTTTACCTACTGTGTCATCCCTTAACGAGAAACATCTACAGGGTGGGTAGCTGACCCATACATTCTCAATGAATTGTCAAGCTACGATAGTTTCTATGTAGAACAAGTAACTGCCCGCGGCTTCGTTCACGTTGTTTCCATGGAAAAGTATCAAGGTTAATTCTTTCCTATGGGAACCGATTAATGGAATAGCAAGTAGCCTATGTTTCATTCTAGGCCAAGAACTACCTGTTCGCAAAATTTAACCAGGTTAGTTTGAGACGAACGGTAGTTTGGTCGTGAAGAGAACAAACATCCATCCATCCAAACTTTCGCGTTTATGACATAACTAGCGACCCGCCCCGGCTTCACACGGTTGTATTATACGTATAAACCTTCCTCTTGAATCACTCTATCTATTTAAAAAAATCGCATTAAAATCCGTTGCGTAGTTTTAAACATTTAAGCATACAAAGCAACATAGGGGTATAGGGACAGAGAAAGCGACTTTGTTTTATACTATGTACTTAGTGATGATGTTATAGCTCCCTTTCATTCAAAATTTCATCTTAATTCACCCCATGTATTTCTATGAATAGAAAAACATTTTTTTCAAATATATTGAAGTCAATCAATTGATTTAGTTATTGAAACCACAGTTGATATCCCACTGCGCGCCCCACCCCGTTTTTAAATCCATTTACAACCGTTTACGACCATTTACAACCAAATTACGACTCATATCGTTTAGTAGTACAGCTCCGCCTATATTGACGTTTCAATGAGTTTAAAAAAATAATCATTATACAATTGAAATAACCTATAATCAAGGTTACTAGAAAATTAAACTCTATTTTAAACCGTGCTCTTTATTAAACGAAGGGAAAAATATCTTTTGGTATCCGACCATTTTGCTGTAGTAAATAAAACAGAGACTTTAAAATATATATGTAACCGTGCTCTCCGTACATTATAAGCTATTACAATACTTTTTGGTGCAATTACAAATCATTGCTGCTGTAGTAAAATAGTCGATTCATTAAGTTTTTTGTTACACAAATAACTGAAAGAACTGAAATCTTATTCAGCCAATTCAGTATAGCAACCTACTAACGAAAATTACAATCAAGGAATAGAAATAAATTAAAACTAGTATATAAAATTGAAATAAGTAAGTGAGCAACTGCAGACGGTTGCAAAAAGTCTAGAGGTAGCTCAACTGATCCATATCAGTCGTCGCGTCCCCAAGACACTGGCTGCATTACCACGCTGTATGGCAATGCTGATGCGCTGAGTCAGATACTCACCAGCTAGAGGGTCACGCGTCGCATCGCCCTGACGCTCAGATAATTTTTAAAACATACCTACTTACTTAAGTAACTGTAGGTACATACTTCCATAATATTTTAGAAAATGTCGTCAAAACGTAACTAAAATATTATTAAATCCCAAAAAGGGTAGCTTTTTACTAAATCAACTTCCAAAAATCAACAGTTAAAAAGCCGAAGAACTAAAAAATGTGAAGAGCGCAAACAAGCATTGTAGCCAATGAGTGATCAAATATTGTGGCAGCGCGACAAGTGCGGCGCGGCATGCGCCGTCCCTGTCGCACGCGGGCCGAGCGAGCGGGACGGGCGATCGGATGAGACTGCCACAAAGCTGCCGACTAACAAAATACTAGCACGGTGGTATTACAGGGATGCACTCAGGGATAGGACACCGAGACGCCCGCGCCACCTTTAAGTAGGTAACCTGACATTTCTACTGGGCCCGATATCTGGCTGGGTGGAGTTATAATGATCAGGTAGGCATCTTATTTTATAATTTTGTTGCATTATTTAAAATATTTACAGGTATTTATCGCGTTTATTTATCTATTTTGCCGATGTTTCAACAGGTTTACACTATGTCGTGTTCACGGGATGACTGGAGTACTGGATCCTCTGCGAAGCGGAGTCACCAGTTTTTAACAATTCTCGCTTGTTCTTGAGAACTAAGAATGTCTGCACAATCGGTTTTTTAATTAGTTACCAATATTTTTGTTTAATTGTGGTTTTTATTTGTATGTGGACAAAATGTCTGAATAAAGAAACTTTTTATTTTATTTTATTTTTTATAACACTAACAGAGAATTTAGACTTTTTGCAACCGTCTGCAGTTCGCTAAATTGCATAAACGATTAAAAAAAATATCTTCCTTGATTGTAATTTTCATAGTTAATAAAGAAAAAAGAAATTAAAATCAAATGTGTTTTATTTCGTTCACAATATAGGTAGGTGGTTCTTATAAAATATATTGAACAAATTTATGTATAAATAATATATTTATAAAAGGATTGACGTTTCGCTCTTTTTAGTTACATTTATACCAAGAAGACCAGCCAGTGCTATGGCATGATTTGCTCTGTCATAGCACACGCTGACTGGTTGCTACTTTTTTCATGTTTCCTTGGTTTATTTTCAAAACTTTATTTTTTTAAAAACCCTTTTTCCTTTTTATAAATTCTTTATTTTAACAATATTTTTTTACTGATTTGTTTTTTTATACATGCTAGATGCACAGAAAGGCAGTCCTGCGTCCGGCCCTGGCCCTCTCTAACCTCTCCGTGTGTCCTCCCTCCCTGTGCTTGTGCTCGCCGACACACTCACCATTAACTGTCCACATTCCGAAACACCACTCGGAAGGAACATCTTAGACCTCGCTAATACATTCTAGACTTGGAAAGGAAATAACATCCCTAACTTTAGCGGGCTCAAGTTCCATCTCAGTCGAAAACTTATTGCGATTTAATAAATTTCTTGGAAATTACCCTTAGTAAGAGGGATTACGTACTACATTTACATATTTTTAACTAGCTTACGACGGTTGCTTTCTAGGAAAGAATATAACTTAAATCTACCACTTAAATAAATGTTTGAACTTAATAAAAACCTTAAGCTAATTTAAACCGTAACTAAGTCTGAAAGAATCGGGTGCATAGCTTATAAGTTTATATTAGTATTTTCGATTCTCACGGGCTCCCGTCATGCAATCGTAGAGAAATCAATATCTTTATTTCTATATTTGACCATGCCTATCTACAGTTTACCTATTGTAACAAAAGTACCTAAATATACTAATAATAAAGTGCCCAGAATGATGTTAGCATTCTAGGCATTCTAAGTTAATTCATTGACTGAAATAGAAGCCAGTATTCCGATCACACTTGGACTCTATGAGAAGTTTTTGTCTTTAAAAATTGAATGTGCCCAAGGAACAAAGGTCCAAGGGTTTCTAGCCCAAACGGCTCGAATCGGTTACTTTGGTCTAGATTGGAGATTATATTAATAATTGGTTAGTTAATTATTAAAGAGGTAACAGATGATAGATCAGCACATGACATTCCACTTAAGTGGCTTCGAGGGAATAGGTAGAGCTGAATAATATTATTTTCTGCCCTTGATTTCTCCCAAGTACTTATGACTTTAAACGTTTAAATAAATTGCAACTAGTCAATTTTCCCATTAAAACATTCCAACGAACAAAACGACCTGCAGAGTAAAACAATATCGAATAAACTATATAACTACACCACTGAGAAACAGCAATCCCAAGAGTTTCGTATAACAATACAACAAGAAAAGTCATTGCCAATCACATCACTGGATAGCCTCAAACAAATCGACTCCGTGGAACCACTAGATTCCTTTTAGAACCACCGGATTCCCACTAGAGCCACTGTTGCGAGCGACAATACCCCTTGTGCCACAGTTGGGCACACGAACCCTGTTGACTCTATTGTAAGTACATAATGGTACTTGCTAATTGTTTTCTTTGTTTTCTGCATTGTTAGGGCTCTTGCGTTTGTTATAGAATTACACACTCGTACTTATTTCAATTGTATTACCGTTGACGTTTTGTTTAATTTAAAGTAGGGCATAAGTAGTTAGGTACCTTCTTATAATATGCCATAATGGTATCAATGGCATTTAAATTTAAAAAAAATAACTTGGTGCCGTAAAGCAGTTTAGTGTCATTAAGTATTTATAAGAAGTAACCAATAGGATCTGTAATTTACAATGTTCAATCTGTTTCAGTACCTACAATGCGTGCAAAATCCGTGGGCAGATACTAGTGCTATCTTTATGAAAGAAAAAATTATCAACATTGTTTAGATTTGAAATAATACAATAAGATTTCAAAATTCTAAATTAATTTTAACTAATTTTTAATTTTAATTTTTTAAAATTAATTTTACCTAATTAATTAGGATGCCTGGATGAAACTGACTGCCTTATCCCACATCCGGCTAGGGGAAGGACATGGCCATAGGTTAGCCAACTCAGAAGCCCTAGATTCCAGCGAGAGCTTTGCTCCTAGATACCTACTGTTGACTCATGAAGACAAATGAAGACAGTCACGTCGCCGCTATCAAGGACGCTGTGGCTTGCCCAATGTTTGTTGACGGCGGGTTTAATTACATGTACGGATAGCAGAAACACACGCCTAGTTGAGGTGAATCGAGTAAGGATTATGAGAAGGCTTGAGGGCTAAGTGGAACACACCCTTCTCATCTTCCACGTTAAAAGAAGCATCTTCACTACATAGTATAAAACAAAGTCGCTTTCTCTGTCCCTATGTCCCTTTGAATGCTTAAATCTTGAAAACTACGCAACGGATTTGGATACGGTTTTTTTTAATAGATAGAGTGATTCAAGAGGAAGGTTTACATATTTATAATAAAACCGTGTGAAGCCGGGGCGGGTCGCTAGTTTGGATATAAAACAAAAATCATGGTAGGTAAGTAGTTAAGTACGGTACTTACGTTACTTAAACAGAATCATTTATACTTTATACAGTAGATAAATGTATTAGTATGCTCTCCGGCAGGTGGAATGTCGATCTGCGCAAGACTGCAGGCAGATGTTAGATGCTGCAAGCTGAAGACAGGGCGCTAAGGTGCTCATTAGGGGAGGCCTATGTCCAGCCGTGGACTAATAAAGGCTGATGATGATGATGTATCATCATCAATGGGTATCCAAAATTGTAATGGTTTATTTATGTAAGTTACAAAGCAAAACTATATAGATATTTACTCTTTTTTTATGTTTAACTATTACCTATTTCATTGATTTGCAGACCTTACTGCGACCACTTAAAGAAAAAACATTAAATCTCACCAAAAACTGGTAATAACATTAATTACGCACACAGGGACACAGACAATGCCTTCTACACATTGTCGCTCTAGGCTGTATACAGGGTGTCTTAAAAACCGAGTTAGATCGTTGAAACTAACTTATAAATTGTATACTCGACTCAGAAACGGATAAATTCAAAGCTCCAGTCGTTATAATAAATATTATAACAAATGTTTAAAAAAAACCTTTGTTCACTAAGATGAGTAGAGTTACCTAAATCCTATCCTGTTGAACGCGATTGACTTATCTAAGTGCTTATTTTGTGCCTAAAGTAATAAAGTTATTGATTTACTGATATCATATCACGTTCTTTCGTTTTTACGGTTTGATTCCCTAAAAACTAAAAAATACTCGTTCGTCCGTTTTGAAATAACCAATAATAATAACAAGCAGATTTAAAGCAGATTTTAAGTAGTTACCTCCAAATTTTGATGTCGAAATTTCGTCGCATAAGAACCTACAACGTAGCAATAGGTAGAGTACTTAAGCACATAAGAGAATAGTCCCAAAAAACTATTCTAGATTGCATAGGTACGTTTTCTTTAGGTAGATAACTTTGAAACGAGTTGAAATATGCATCCATCAGAAATGCTATATGTAGGTATGTCGATATTATTCAGAAAGTGAGTTCTATAACTGATACCTTACATTTTAATTTAGTAGGTATTGTGTACTGTACTAAATATATCAGTCATCTAGTACCTATAAGACAATGCGTATATCAGTCATCTATATAGTAGCCATCACACAAGTTCTGCGTAGCTTGGGGCTAGATGATGCTGTGTGGACTGTCCGGAATTATTTATTTATTTTAGTTGACTAAAGATCGAATCCCACAACACAACGCACTAGTCACACTCGCACTCAACGTATCGTGTTTATTTGCCTTGACATCGCATTTTGGTAACACCAAATCGCACCAGTAGATCCAAATATTTCACAGTTCTTCCACTAAGATAAGCAACAAGTAGATAGATTAATAAATGGGTAGTTACAACAAGTAGTGGGCAATCTTTACAGTCACTATAGTCCAATGTTTGCTGCGGCGGCGCTCTGCGCGTACGCTAATCGAGTGCATTCGTCGCAACGTGACCGTTTCACCACCACATAATGTCCGTGCTTGATTTACCTTAGCCAAAAATAATTGACCAGCCATTTTAGCAACTTTGACTACAAAGATTTTATTAAAATGTGAATGTCCATCAATATATAGAATAGGTATATAGAGCACCATGTATACGCACACCGACGCACATAGTGTTATTCTAACAAATGACGCAATTATAATCGAGGCTCCGCCTAATTCCGCGCTCCGCTGTTTGCGCTGGCAACCCGTTTCAAAGACACCTTATTGAGTACGTACAGGCGAGGGGAAAACACCTTATTATTTTTTTAATAAGTAAGCATACAATATTTTAAATAAACTTCAGATATACCTATAATGTAAAAACATTTTGGACAGCTTTCAGAGAAAAGATCCTGCATCCGAGCTTCGGGAGAGCACGCGTTTACAACTAGAACAAGTAGAATATACCTACTTAGTATAAGAACTCCAATTTTAAAATGGTCAAGAATTGGTTTTCGCTTGTGCTACTGTCCCCAAAAACGCATTCAAACTCAAGTCATTCAAATACTAAATCTTTAACAGCCAGATATTGTTTATAGATAGTTTTATTTATTAGAAATCTTATTCATGTATTCTTCTACTCTTTCGTAAAAAACTATTTATTTATGTACTTACCTACACCTATATACCTAATAAATAGGTAAGTAATGTAAGTATAAATTTTTTTAGGAAAGAGCACACTGATAAAAGTGAAACTAAAGATGTGAATAATCTTTATTAACAACGAAAATTACAATCAAGGAATATAATAAATTACAACTATTGCAACCATTGAGCTAACTAAAGATTGAATTTCCTAAAAATTAAGAAGATCATACTTAAGTTTGTTCAATGGTTCAATCCATCTATTAAGGACAATGCATAATATGAACCTCTAATACTAGAATACATCTGACATCAGCCTTGGTCGAGGGCTCTAATCTATCCGTTCGGTCTATCTGCGTCCCCTCGACACTTGATTGCAGTTGGAGTGTATGAGATGAGGCATTACTCAACTATCCATTAATTTAGATCACTACCGGTAGGTATAGCTTAGCCTAGGCAGGCACGATGTCCTGACAATGATGGTGACAAATTCACATGTTGACAAAAATTTACTAATTAGACAGCATTAAAAATCTAGCCGTCCTAAGTTTTCGACCGGGAATAACATTACCCAAAGGTTAAGGAACTTTTAGCTCCAGAAAAACACGTGTGATGCTGCGAACGTAAGCTTGATGATTACATTCATCTTCCATCCATCTTTCGGAATGATAAAGTTTTTTAAGACATTTTAATCTTAGTAATTTCTCGCCATTATTTTATTGTTTTGTATTTTGTCTAAGCCTTACGTCGCTGAGTGTCCCCGTAACCCGATCGCCGTCCATCGCCGAATACTATAGATGTTGACACGGCTTGTTTGTCCGACTGCACGCATGTTTGGATACTTACTTACTGGACGGTCTGATAGATCACTGGGACATATTCTCTTTTCTTTATTTTCGTGCATATAGAGATATACATTGAATTACATTAGACTATTTGTCTTAAGGTACATGACAGTGAAAATATTCATTTAGATATGGACCGGGATCGAGATGTCTATTTTTTCCTTTTTAATCGCAATAAAAATGTTCAAACTTTCAGTTTTTATCTTCTCTCTTTAAAAAAGCAAATACTAAATACTAATTATCTAGAAGATTGAAAAGATTGGGAACAGAAGTGATTGAAAAAAAAACGACTGTAGTTAAGTACCTACCTACCTAATAGGTCAAAGGTTTCATAATCGCTTATATATCTAAACGATCTAAAAATCTAAAAATCACTGAACAAATTTTGACTTTTTAAACTATTGATTTCAATTCAGTGAAACCTCATCTTTGAAACTATTTTCTATTCCACCGTAATTTACATTTTTTAGAAACAAGTTTTAAAACGAAGATTTTCATACAAAATAGCTACTATTCTCAACTCTATCACAAACAGAATAAAGCTTATAGACCGAACAGTATTTTGTAAAATATGACAATTGGTATGTATAAATACAAAGAGATCTCTAGTGTAAATATACGCGACATTTTAGAATTTTAAGTTAATAGCTTTTAGTTACGTATTTAAGTGAAGAATAATGTAATAAACGAGTCGGAAGGAATGTAGGTAGGTCTCCACAGCCGAGATTATATTTTTCTCGTTATAAGTACCTACTGCTACAGTCCATTACGCGAAACACTGTTATTTTTAACAGTAATGGCATAACCCGATGTTAACTTTATTTCTTAGTTTTACCTACCACTAAAATAATTTTTCTCTTTTCTTTCCACTTGTCAAACAGTTTATACCAATTTCAAAAAGGACGAACTTGGATTCAACTGTATTTTTTATATACCTAAGTGTTACCTTGTTACTTTTTTATATGTGATACGATTTTGATGTTTCTATTTTTAATAGAAAATGAGTGCTTTTCATGATCTCAAATGATAAAATAATTAATAAAATTGGTAGTTTTTAAGTTATCCTTTGTTTTCTTCAGTCGTCAAGTCCGCAAGACATTGGCTGCATTACCCCGCTGTATGACAATGCTGATGCGCTGCGACAGATACTCACCAGCTAGCGTCGTCACTTCGATGAGACAAAACGCAATTTTTTTACAAAATATAGTAGAAATAAGTTATATTTATGGCAACAAACTAAAAACTTACTACTACCTAATCAAAATCAATCCTCATTTACCCTTCTTCACTTTCAACGTAACGAGAAAACATTAAATTATAACTAGAGGCTAAAGCTTCTTGTCAACTATGATCTCCATCGAAATGTAATTTGTCCGTGGATCGTGTCGCCATCCCAATAAAATGATATTATCTGCAAGTAATGTCGCTGCATTCCGAGACGGGCGTGACGGATGACCCGAGGGGTTAGGGTTGACACGAGCTTTCAAATATTTAAAAGATCGTCTACCTCTACATGTCCAATCCAACACTTATAAATCCACGGTTGTCTGGTAGAGATCGCTCTTGAGCGATAAGACCGCCTATTGTTACACATTTTTGTATTTGTTTATGTTTTGTACAATACTTTTAAGTGTGCAATATAGAATTTTCTATCTATCTATCTTCATCAGCATTCGTCCACAGCTGGACATGCCTTCCTAAATGAGACAGTTTGTCAGAACGTTTGGCAAGTTAAATCCATCTAGTCCTACTGAAGTTCGATAATCTAAGTCTTTGGACAGAAATTGTAGGAGAGGTTAGATGTTAAAACACACATAAGGACACTTAGTTGGCTCTTACAACTTATACGTGCTGCGATATAGGGGTCGATTCTTTAGCCAAAAATGCTGCGATTATTAAAACGATTATTAGATAGGTAGTTACCTATATTTCGAGAACTACTTGACATACAGCAGCAAGAGACAAGCGACAAATTAGAGTAGAATATGTCTTATAACTAAAATTCAAAACATTTCCAACGATTGCGAGCCTGTTTATCAAGATATACCTAGTCCGTGAATTTCGTCGAGCATCTAAAACAGTAGGAACGGCTCTTTTAAAAATCTGACGTAAAGGGATACTTCGCTAAGTAACTTATTGAATAAAATAAAACCGAAAAACGTACTGATTTCCAAAAGTATTATAGTAAAAAGACCTATTGAATATTACACCAACGCAAACCACATCGAAAAAGGTCCCTCCAGTATTTCCAACAAAGCCGGGGGCTTCGCGCCACCCCTACGTCATAATAATATCAATATCTGACCCCAGACCCGTTAAAAAGAAATAAAAAAGTAATAAAACGCAGGATAAACCGCAAGGAAGGGTTTGCGGAACCCTAATTTCGTAAGCACTTTATGTCAAAAGAAGATTTTCTTTTGAGAAAAACTACAGTTTTCCCCTTTCTGTTGCTTTTTTATGGAAATTCAAGGTTATGTCTGTAGATAATTGCCTCTGGACTTAAAATACGAAATGGGATAAGGCGCGAAATGAAAGAAATATGGACCTAATTAGTTTAAGGTAAGCAATTTCAAGATCTATAATAAAAAGGGTTTTATTAGTTTTGAGTCATTCCTTCATCAATCCTTTCTCTATTCTGTTTACCTGTTAGGCAGCTTGGATAGTCACCATAAAAATAAACAAAAAAGGTTCTTTTAAAACTACGATTTCACATAGGTATTATTTAAATATCAAATACCTACTATTGGAAGTACGTAGCATATCACGTGCAAGTACCTGAAAGCTATTCTTTTTTATAAAAAGTGAAATAAAAGATCACTTTAATAGAATAAACCTTTGTTCCGCAAACCGCAAAACTAAAAATGTTAAGTTTAACAATAGGAACTCAATACTTTTGTATTGAGTTATTTTTATATTAAATTGTAAAGAGCTATTGAAGGGTATTAAGTTTATTTTAACTGCTGGGTTATTGTGAGTTTTTGCTAATGTTTGCAAATAGGAAGTACTAGTGCGTGAATATTTAGGGAGGTTTGAATGTAATAAGACGTTATTAGAAAACGTTTTAAGGAACATTTTCAACAAAAAGGTTTATACTAAGTCCATTTACAAGTGCATGGCAGAATTGAGAGCTTCCTCATAAATTTAATATATTACTAGCTGCCTTCCGCGGCACAACTCGAGTGAAAACTATGAAAAAAGTAGCCTACTCTTTATTCCAGGCATAGAACTACATCTTTACAAAATTTCAATCCTATCCGTTCAGTAGTTTTTTTGCGTGACAGACATCCATCCAAACAAACTTTCGTATTTACAATATTTATGAATGAGATTATACTTAATTATCATTTTTTTGGAAGTAAGTATGTTTCATAACATTGCAAGTTGAAAAAAAATGTATAAAAAAAACTAAGTTTTGAAATAAATTAAATAGGTCTTGTTTTGAATAAAGCACGTCCAAACACATCACAAGAAGACAATTTCCTTTCCACGAAAAAAAACAAATTAAAAGAAAACCTCAAACGGATATCTTCAAATTGGATTTCCAAAGAACCCATAAAGGAGATAGCTATACACCCACACAGTGAGAGAGAAAGAGAGCACACATCAGAAGCCACAAAGACCAAGTAATTGTAGACAATGGTACTGAAAAAGACATCTCTTTAACAAGATTTCTATCAGTGTTTTGCCTTAGGACTTTTAACAAAATTATTCCAACAGCCAACTACACTTTTTCACCCTTATCCCATTTTAATACGGTTCAAAATAACCGTAAATTTTATTCGTGAAGGGCAAAATTATATTTGTAAGGACTTGAACGTATGTCTACCGTGAAAATAGGTTTGTCAAAGTATAATTTTGAACCAGGAAGCTTAGGTCTCTGCTAGCGAATCATTTTGTGTAAAAACGGGCTCGGAATAAAGTGGTTTTTGTTTCGTTTGATAATGAACAGTTTGTTTCAAGATATACCCGCAGAAATAGTTTAAAGTTAATTTGTGAAGCTTAACTAAGGGAGCTCTTGAATTGACAGTACAACTAAGCCAAGTACCTACCTACCAATAAGTAAGCCAGTGTTTCCGGCTTTGTTAAAACTAAAAACCCAGGATAACCTTGTCATTTAGGTATACTCAAATATACCTTGTTGTTTTTCTAAGTTGAGCAATGGGGAACAAAATAAGTTCGATAAAGAAGGATCCCATCACTTGACATGGTCAACTCAGTCGAGTAAGAAGGAACTAGCGACATTTTCAGGATAATTTCAGGAAATATAGCCCGCAGATTTAAATGTCCCGAATGTAAAACTGAAGGTTCCGTAGGTTATAAGATCTTGTTTGTGTCTGTTTCCAACTCACTACACTACACATCTTTTAAGAATAATATAATTTAAACTAATCAATATAGGCCAGGCCAGGTGGGATGACGATCTGCTCTAGACTGCTGGCAGATGCTGGATGCGTCAAGCTGAAGACAGGGCGCTATGGCGAGAGTTAGGGGAGGCCTATGTTCATCAATGGACTAATATGGGCTGATGATGATGATGATGCATCAATATAGATTTAGAAACTAGATCTGGTATAATTTCGGTAGGTTCCTAGGTAAACTTAATACAATAATTTATTAATACAACCCAGAACACCTCGTGACACAAACGTTGTTTGATCGAGCCGAATTCTGTGAAATTATAACTAGAACCATAATTTTAATGATATTTTTATTTCCATGTAACTATCTACTACCTATGTCTACTACTATGTTTTAACTTATTTAATTTTATGTAAATTTTATTTGGTATTTTCAATACAATTTCCTACTCGTATTTAACTATCTAACTGGAAGTAGGTACCTACACTAAAACGATCTACATAGCGAGTTAACACCTTCACTGCTCCACCCTTGGTCCTCCAGGTACCTACAGACTAAACCTCGACGTAATCATTTTAGCCATGGGCAAATAATGTTTCAACCTACTAAACCTCATTTATCAACCTATATTAGTCCACTGCTGGACGTAGGCCTCCCCTAATGAGCGCCATATAGCGCCCTACAGGTTAACGCATCCAGCATCTGCCAGCAGTCTTTCCTGGTCCCTTCCTGGTGGACCTGGTCGGAGGGCGTCCTACACTACGTTTGCCGAGTCGCGGACACTTAAACCGCAGATCTAACTCCATTTAATACCTGTTTGATCTGCCACTCAATTATATACAAAAACTATCGGAAAAGCGTCCGCCTCCCACCAATTAAACGCCCTCGCCACTCGCTAAGTATTTCAAATTACTTTTAACAATAAATCAATCACCATAGCAATTCGAACTGAATTAACTCTCTCACCCCAAACGTCATTTGCAAGAGACAAGTTTAAAAACCACCCCGTGAGCAGAGGGAGCGAATAGACTGTGGGATTCGGGTGTGAACCTATGTATGAACAAAACATTATTTGATTCATATTGATATGGTTAGATGAATGAAAATATGATTATTATGGTCCTAGGTATAATACAGAAATAAAATGGCCAGCTTCTAATTTCTTAAAAATAAGAGAACTATTTTATTAACCAACTTTGCCAACTTTCTTACAACTTCACTTGGTACCTAAGGAAGGTAAAAATTATCTGGTTAATCCTATTTATTGCTCGATTGAGAAACGTAAGATGATTGTATAAAAAAAGTGTATTTCCTTACAAAGATTCCTTACCTTACCACTAAAGCAAAACGGAGTGGATTCCTTTGTATTAAATCTACTATTAAAAGGAGTTCTATCTAATCTCTCATATTTTTTAAAACTTTCGTTTAATTAACATATCTACCTACATATTACATTTTTTTTGTTAGCCTGTACTGTCCCACTGCTGATATTACTATTACAAACAAAAAAAAACAAGGCACGCGAAGAACTCTCCTTAATCAGTATTTATCTCTCTCTGTCTTACTACTCCACTCCACTCGACTTCCAATAAGTATTGAAATAGTCTCCGGGTATAAACCCTCGTGTCGCGGATTATACCTATCCAAAGGGCTGGCTAATTAATAACGTCAGAGATCAGCCCTGACCAGAGAATTCAGTCAAAAGGACGTGAAGGGATTAAACCTTGGAGGTGATGTGAAAGGAAACATAACCCTTGTTAATATTTCTTTAATTCTTCTTTATTTTAAAAACCTTGTTAATATGTCACGACGATAGACGGTAAAATTATAATTATTTTTCATTTAGCGAATCGCAGCTTTTCGTTAAACATTCATGAATATGTTAGCGATAGTAATTATTTGTTTTAATAACAAAAGCACGTCAATTATTTTAGTAAAAGATGAAAATTAACCGTCTATAAGCTAACCTAATTTTAGTTACTGAGGCACAATCAGCGGCCTTATCTCTTCCAGGCAACCATTTATTGTCAGGATAATGAGGTTACTCACAAAGGTAGGTATTACAGATATTATTATGTGGAATGTCTAAAATTATTTATTTATTTGTTAAAATTGTAGATGAAGTTGATAGAATTTTAAGGAGACTGTCGAGTTCTGTTATTGCTGTTGACAGGGTTTAAGCTCTAGGAGTTATAAAATCTTATAGACTAGACCCAAGTTTACCAAAACATGATGAAATTTTACACAGTTATCAGGACGTTTTTAAGATAAATTTTAAGATTAACCGAAGAAGATACCTAATTGTCCTATCTTTTGATGAACACCGATACACACCGATACACCTTTTGATGAGTCATAATAAATCATCAATCTCTATTTTGGTAAATTTTCTTAGTATGATTGTGACTCTACCATATACGACAAAGATGAACGCCATTTAGCGGCGAATAGCAATCAGTTTTAGTTTCAGAGACTTTAATGTTTTCTACTAAAACGCCATCTCGTATCGAGTAGATTTAGCTCATAGAGAAGAGTCGTTCTCTCGGAGGTTTTATAATTTTTTGTGCGCTGTCTTTACACTACACTGAAATAGTTAGAACCAAAATGTATAGATGGCGCTGAAATTTGAGTTTTCCTGTTCTCTTCGGGAGATAAAATTATTGAAATACTGCCCCAATATTATACAACTAGCATCTACCCGCGGCTTCACACGCGTTTTTTCTATGGAAACGTTTCAAAGCTATTTCTATCACATGGTAACTGATTTATGGGATGAAAAGCCTATGTGTTATTCTAGGGCTAGAAAGGCCATGTCTATTCAAAATTTCATTTCCATTCATCCATTCATACATCCACATAAACTTTCACGTTTAATAATATTAGTAAGTAGAAGTATAAGGATAAGGATACTTGATAGAAAAAGCAGTATTTTTTATTATTAAGGTATTTATTAGGAAACAATTACATACATACTTTATATGAATAGTTGAATACACATAAAGATCTACTTTGAAAATAATACTTAGCAAACTATAATCAAAAACATTGATTCTGAACTAAAACAACATAACATTGTAAAATAAGCTCCTAGGTCTAAAATAAATGATTATCCATATTTATTTACATCGTACAACAATAAAATAATTCAAAATTTTACTTTATTTTTTGCATTAGAACTCCCAACAGTCTAGGAATGTTTCTTAAAAAGAGTTTCCATATTAAGATAATAGATGAATGAAATATCTCAGCTTCTAAAACGTACCAACAAATTATGTCGTTATAACCTTCAATTTTCATTCGAGAAGTTTAATCTGTTGGTAATTGTAAAAATCATCGATTGGAAAATTTCAGATTATAACGACATCTATTGATGCTTTTTAGAAGCTTATTGAAGTCTACCTTTTCGTGCTTTTTAGAAGCGAAGCGAACTAAGTCTTTAGCTTCTAAAAAGCACCAACAGATGTCGTTATCTTAAATTTTCCAACATAATCGATACATGTTGGAAAGCTGCGTGCTCTTTAGAAGCTAACATAAGCAACTTTTTGCTAAAGTTCCTTGAGCTAACTAAAGTGTTTAGCTTCTAAAAAGCACCAACAGATGTCGTTATCTTAAATTTTCCAACATAGTCGATGTTGTAAACCATGACAGTTTTAAATCTAACTCCTGGTGAGGTATTCATTAGCAATGCTCTTCCAATCCGTGGGGTCTCCGTGCTCGTCGGGGCGCGCGCCGCGGAGGCCGCGCAGGAAGGCCCAGCCCTTGGCCTTCTCGGTGGAGTTCACGTACGTGTTGTTGGGATGCTGCTGGAGAGTGTAAGCCCCCAGGACCAGGCTCTGGACCAGGCGAGCCGAGATGAGGGTCTGGAGATATGAACGAATATTTTTTATATTTCTTATTTTTTGTTATGGTTAAAGGTTCGGCCAAACCTGCGCGTCCGTAACGCGGGAAGCGGGACGCGATGCGGGAGCGTCTGCAACGCGAAACTTATCGTGAACACCTGCGCGACGCCGATGGTCGCGTAGGTGTGCAAAGCGCCATACATGAAGTATGGGGAGCGTCCGCCGCGCGGCAGACGCTCCCGCTTCGCAGTCGTTTTGGTCGCGCAGGTTTGGCCGAACCTTAAATCTTTTTTAAAAACGAAAATTACAATCAAGGAATAGGTACAAAAAAATAAAACTAGTAGTAATATACAATTGAAACCATTGAGACTGTAGACGGTTGCAAGCAGGTAGCTCAAGCCGCCTAGTCTTGGCTGAAAACCAGCGCTCTTTCACAATAGGTCTTCCATTGTGTTAGAGCATCAAGCTGAGCCAAGACCTGTT
This sequence comes from Eupithecia centaureata, assembly GCA_944547425.1. Taxonomy (NCBI): domain Eukaryota; kingdom Metazoa; phylum Arthropoda; class Insecta; order Lepidoptera; family Geometridae; genus Eupithecia; species Eupithecia centaureata. Next base: position 11,041,135 of record OX155699.1, on the reverse strand, counting down.
AGACGTACGTCCACACGCATATCTTTCTACCCGCTCACGGAAGAACTGCTTAGTACCTACCTACTGTTTAGCTGTGTGTGTTTTTGTTTGCTATGTTTCCCCTGTGTAGTAAGTATATCATGTTTTATTGTAAAGTAGTCCTAGTTAGTTTTCTTTATTTATTTGTGTGTGTCGAATAGTCTAATAATTAATATTCTTTCTTCTCTACAGTATCCGCCACGTACCTTCAACAGCCGGTACTCGTTGTCCGGCAGCCGCCGGTTGACCGTGTATCCGGCCAGCACGAGGCCGGCCGCTCGGATGTCCTGCGCCACTAGTATGGAGTACGTCATGGCGATGGCCAGTTCGAACACGTAGTAAGAGTATTGGATGTCGCCGAAGTCTATGATGCCTTCGATGCGGTACTCCGTTTTACTGGACACAACAACAGTGGATTAAGATTTCAAGATATTTATGTGCAGCATAACTAACATACAATACATATATCAAATGTTAACTCAAGCCGCAAATAGTACCTAAAGTTTGTCTAGTTTAGGAAGAGATACGAAGTTGCTCTCTGTAAAATGGACAAAATGAAACTACTACAGATGCAATAAAAAAAGCTTATTAGGTTTAACAAACTGTACGAGTGAATTTTGAAAATTCCTTTGTTTAATGGAATTATATGAGAAAATAAGTGAGGGCGCCTCTTAAGGTGCTGATTGCGTCTTAATTAGTAACTAAATAATTGCTTTCCCTAAGATTTATCTTCATTGATTTAAGGCCTGTGTAGTTAAGAATGACGCGGTTTTCGCTACCCAAAGAGGTATGAAGGTAAAGTGGGTATTATCATCATCGTCATCATCAGCCCATATTAATCCACTGCTGGACATAGGCCTCCCCTAATGAGCGCCATAGCGTCCTGTCTTCAGCTTGACGTATCCAGCATCTGCCAGCAGTCTTTCGCAGATCGTCATCCCACCTGGCCGGAGGGCATCCTACACTACGTTTGCCAAGGTGGGTATACCTATGCAGTATTTCACCGTGGGATATAGCCACCTGTGGATACCGCGCAAAAGGGAACGTAATCTAAACGAGATTAGTTATCACTCTGAAAATCGATTAGCGAATACTGCTGCGTCTAAACATGTCTGAACAAAGCGCTGAGTTCGGTTCCATCAGAAAGCAACAACTTTATTTCTTTCAGCTTACAAAATAAACACTAATGTTATGGTAACTGCGCTCACATACCTACGTAATTCTCAAACTACACTAGCTACAACAGCTTTTGCAGTCAAATATACAATTTATTGGAATTATTAAACCATACCCACATATTGGTTTACGTTGAAGCTGAGTCAAGCATTGTTTACACCATTGAAAACATTTTTGTTTGTTTGCTGATTGGTATGCAGAAGCCCTCAAATTTAGCTTACGTTTCAAACAATCTACTCTTTCGAGCATACATTGAAATTAAAAAAAAATTATAAAGAAAGACACATTTAGTACAAAAAAACAACAGCCACATATTATATACCCGTGACCACTCATCCAAAATTGACATTCGAATGCCATTTCAATGGCCATCGCGCGCGTCCTATCCATACAGCAAACTAACAACGAAGGCCATTGAAATGGCTTTCATATGTCAATTTTGGATGGGTGGTTTTTACGTAATCGCACAGCAGCTCTGTTATTACAATTAATATAGATATTAAATTAATTTACAAGAAAATTAGTGACTTGTGCGCCAAGCTATGTATATGTTACGCTCCAAGCTTGGCTCACCTCAGCATGATGCCGGCGTAGACTTGAGAGCACACTCGCATCAGCCGGGGGTTTAGCCGCGACCTACTACAGTTTGTACGTTCATTTTGTGTTGTATAACTCAGCCTTATAGTCAAATTAAATAAATAAAATACTGGACAATCCACACAGCTTCACCTAGCCCCAAGCTTAGAGGAGCTTGTGTTTGGTAATTGATGACTGACATATTCAAATAAAAATGATCATCAATTTTGGTTTCAATATTTCTGATTTATCTTTTTGTTGAATTGAAAAGTTTCTTCCCCATTTTATAAGCTACTAGCGACCCGCCCCGGCTTCGCACGGTTTTATTATACGTATAAACCTACCTCTTGAATCACTCTATCTATTAAAAAAACCGCATCAAAATCCGTTGCGTACTTTTAAAGATTTAAGCGTTCAAAGGGACATAATGACATAGGGACAGAGAAAGCGACTTTATTTTATACTATAGTGATGGTATGGTGGGCGAATGTCCGCCTACGACGCAGGAGGTTGCGGGTTCGAACCCACCTCGGGACAAATGTTCGAGCGATCTGCAAATATTTGCTCCGGGGTTCTCTCGTCGAGTCTCGGGTGTTTTCTATATATTATAAAAAATATCTATCTTGTAATGTATTGTTTAAGTATATCAGTCATCTAGTATCCATAACACAAGCTCTGCTTAACTTGGGGCTAGATGATGCTGTGTGGACTATCCAGAATTATTTATTGTTTCTTTATTTATGTATTCATTTCATGCCCTTAAAACGCAATCAAAATAGCACCTAACATCTTAGCGCTACTGTACTGTCCTTATCATCGTGTTCTACAAAACAATGTCAAACAGTGTTTTGGTAATTACATCACGTCTTATATTCGAGAGTGACAAGTTAGAGGCGGCGGCGCGTGATGCGTCTGTTAGCGACCTAATCTGACTTACGATTGCGTCAGGTGACGATCTTGAAAACATTTTGAGGGAAAACAGGTGATTTGGGTAGACTTGTGTCCCCACAAAATGTTTTGTATTCTTTTCATCTAAAAATATTTTCTGATAGTTTTTCAGTTATCCTCAATAATTTATAACGTATCTATTTTAATGACTTCGACTAAAATAATAATAAAAGGTAGCTCCTTTTCCAGCGCCGCTACTTATTTTTTCATAAATTGGGTTAAAAAAAGGATTTTCCAAAATTCATACGTTCAATTTGTTAAACCTGTCATATGCTTTTTTCAATGCATCTGTAGTAGTTTCATTTTGTCTAGTTTAGGAAGAGATACAAAGTTGCCGTTGGTGGCCACCAAACTGTGTTCGTTTCGCATCCCTCTGTTTTCGTATCTCTTCCTTAACTTAATTATATGATAAAATAAATGGCGGCACTAGTTTAGGTCCTGTTTGCGTCATGACGTCAGTTTATAGTAACGTCTTTTTCACCCTCGGAACTCAACACGCTTATAGCCTAGATACACCTAAATCAGTGTTATTATGTAGATTAAGTATTAGTCTGTGTACTATGCTTTTTATGTTTTTATATGTATTCTTTCTTAACTATGGATCTTTGTATCTGAAATAAAGATTTATTTTTATTATTATTACTAGCTGACCGACAGACGTTGTACTATCTTAATTATCAAAATTAAATTCGAATTTTCCGCGCAATTTTCTTAATTTTTTCTTTAATAAGAACCTTCTCCTGATAATAACGATCAGAACAAAAAAAGAATTAGCGAAATCGGTCCAGCCGTTCAGGCGTGATGCCGTGACCAAGGGAAATAGGGATTCATTTTTATATATTAGGTCCTTACATATGAAATTGGCGTTTTGTATGGGAGGAACAAAAAGTCGAATATTTTTTAATATAATATATTTAATTAATCAAAGTATGAACCATTATTTTCTATGCACTTTTGCCATCTTATAGGTAGTTCATTGATCCCTTTACTAAAAAAACCAGTCGGACGGGAATCAATAAAATCTTTGAAGGCGATTTGGACTGCCCCATCGGAGTTGAATTTTTTCCCTTGCAAGAAGTTATCCAAATTTCGAAAAAAATGGTAATCTGTTGGAGCAAGGTCCGGGGAGTACGGAGGATGTCTTAGACTTTCCAATTGAAGCTCTTCTAATTTAGTAGTCGACGCGCGTTTGCCGGTTTGCTTCAGTCAATTCGTGAGGTACCCACCTTTCAAGCTTTTTAATCTTCCCAATTTGCTTCAAGTGAATTAAAACAGTTTTATCACTAACACCGCAGCCTGCAGCTAACTCGGACGTGGTTTGCGATGGATCCGCTTCCACAATAGCCTTCAACTCTTCATTATCAACTTGAGTCTCAGGCCGTCCACGGGGCTTGTTCTGCAAGTCGAAATTTCCAGAACGAAAACGTTGGAACCAAAAACGAACTGTGTTTTCTTTTGCAACACGACCGCCATACACATCATTCACCCTTCGAGTTGTTTCCGCAGCACTAGTGCCACGGCGGAACTCGTACTCGTAAATAATGCGATATTTTAAGTTTTCCATTTTGTAAAATGAGTGACGCAAACAGAAAAAAACAGAAGAAAAAAAACAAATGAATGACGATCATCGAAGCACAAATACATGAGTCTATAGCTGTATACAAATTTGAATTTGGAATTCCTTACCAAAGAGGAGAAATTTGTGATTAAAGTGGCCAGTACGAAAAACGCCAATTTCATATGTAAGGACCTAATATACTATAGATAGATTATTATAGCACCGTGCAGAATAGGTTGGGAACCCTGTGCTATGTGATGTTAAGTAGAGTGCTTACCTGCCCGGCTTGAGTCCCACCAGAACGTTCATCTCGTTGACGTCTCCGTGGATGACTCCTTTCTCTAGCTCCTCCAGTTGGGGCACGATGGCGTACTTGTACTCCTCGATCACCTGGGGAAGGAAGAAAGTATTAAAGACATTCATATAGGAAGATTACTTATTTTTACCCATACAGAACTTATTAACTGGGTAACTTAGACTAAAAAGCGAGCTCCAACACCATCCTAAACGCATTGTCCAATAAATGGGACAGTCCACTAATAAGGCACTGCATTCGAACAATGCTGCGATATCAGATTCGAATGCGGTGCTAAACTGTCCTATTTTTCTTATAAAATATGTTAATACTCATTATTTCTACCTACTAACATAGCATAAGCTCTTACTACCTACAATATGGATCTATGGTCTGAAATAAAAACATTATTATTATTAAAAAAAAATACTCATATGCATAAAATAAAATAAGTAGTAATAAAAAACAAGTTATTTGTAGTTATGAACAGTAAAAAGGGTCCCTGCCTCAAGGCAGCACAATGCTGACATTGTATGTATAGCATTTCATCATCATCATCACAGTCCTGTCTTCAGCTTGCAGCATCTGCCAACTGTCTTCCGCACACATTTAAAGTCTCCACACACTGAAGCCGGAGGCGGAGCGGAGGCGAAGGCGTGGCGGTTTATCCTATGGCACACGTCGCCACCGCCTGCGGTGTATGTGTAGGCTTTCATAGGATTCCATAGAATACATTAAATTAAATTGAATTCATTTATTGATTCAGACACAAAGATCCATAGATTAGAGTAGTAAATGTCACACAGATAATCAAAAATTAGAGGTAGGTACACAGTCATTAACAAGTTCTAGATTGACTAAATAAATACATATAATTTCCAGACATCAATTTATATAATAAACTAGCTGGTGCCCGCGACTTCGTCTGCGCATGATTAGTATTTCGAATACTCGCGATTTTACTTGCGTAATTCCTTTTCCCGTGAGATTTTCGGGATAAAATAAAGCCTATGTGTTATTCCAGCTTATGATCTATCTCTGTGCCAAATTTCATCCAGATCCGTTGAGCAGTTTTTGCGTGAAAGTGTAACAAACATCCATCCATCTATCAATTTATCCATCCATCTATCCATTCATACTTATAAACTTTCGCTTTTATCAGTTCAATTCAGTTTGGTTCCCCTGGGCTATACGGGTTTTCAAAAATTTCTCACAGCATCTGAACGACGCGTAAAGCGTCGTTCATGCAGTGAGAAATTTTTGAAAACCCGTATAGCCCAGGGGAACCAAACTGAATTCCGGGATAAAATGTATCAAATGTCCAATCGTCCCGAGTTCCATTCGAATTCATTCACTTCCGTCGTGATGCGTGGTTAAAGAATTTTTCTTTCACCCTCTCTCCCAGGGGAACCTTACCGAATTCCGGGATAAAAAGTATCCCATGTCCTTCCTTGTAGTATGAACTCAAATCGTCCCGAGTTTCATTCCAACTCATTCAGCAGTTTCGGCGTGATGCGCGGTAATGAATTTTACTTTCATACCCTCTCCCATGAGAACCTTACTGAATTCCGGGATTAAAAGTATCCTATGTCCTTCCTCGTAGTATGACCTATAATCATGCCGAGTTTCATTTAAATCCATCAAGTAGTTTCGGCGTGATGCGCGTTTACGATACAGACAGACAGACAGACAGACAGACAGACAGACAGACAGACATGAATGAAAAAAGTTACAGTTTTGGCTTGAGTATCGATAATAGAGTGCCCTCCAAAAAAAATTTTCAAAATATCTTCAATGTACAGAATTGGACCTGTTACAGCTGTTTTAATTTGTTTAGAACATAGGTTGATTAGGCTTGACGTCCTTTGCATTCCACTGCAATGTCTATCGGCCAGTACCCCTATCAGACTGTTAGTGCTGCCCAGTATCCTGCGTTTTATAGATTTTCTTTTTTTTTGAAATTTATTTATTTTATTTATTTATTTATTTAATTCGGATTGCCATCAGCTTAACTAATTACAATAGAATTTAAAATAGATACAGAAAGCTAATAATAGGCATTCACTAATAAAATCATATTATACTAGATAAGTGTGAACACAACTTTGTTTTTTTTTCGCCGACAATTGCGTACTTAATAAAATTAAACTTAAAAAAAAACTGTAAGTAGTAAGTTAAACTAATCATGTGCAAAAAAGTTGAGAGTCATGCAACGCCTTGCCTTGTGAATGCTGAATGAAAATATTATGAAAATCTTATTAATTATCACAATGTATTCTATTTTTCTTGTATTAATTTTAATTTTGTGGATATAAATGTAAATAATTATTAATCTTAAATTTCTGTAAACTAATGTAATTGGTTAATTAATCGTATTAGTTACTAAATAAATAAATAAATAAATATTTTATTGCGATACAACTCGCACGCCTTCGCCTCCGCTCCGCCTCCGTCTTCAGTGTGTGGAGACTTTTAGGGATTGCTGTACGCAACACGGCTGTCGTATAGCAATCCCTGTGTAATTAAATCTCTCACCTCCTCAGCCAACTCCAGGTTACTCGGATCCTTAATTGCGAACTTGAACTGGTCCAGGTCGGGCACGCTGGAGAGCATCCAGGCGTGCTTGCGGGACAGCAGACCAGAGTGGTTGAAGTTCTGGAAGAAGAAGAGAGAAAGAAAGTCCATTTGTAAGGCCCATTTTACAAAAATAATGTATATATAATAATAAAATAATAATAAATAATGTATAATACATTGAATCATCATCATCAACCTATAGTAGTATTGACATAGGCCTCCCCTATGAGCGCCATAGCATTGAATACAGAAACAAAAAACACAAAAAGAAAGAAGAAGAAAACTAAGCTCTCAAAACAAAAACTCTCTTCTGCAACACAAAAACGGTGTTAATGTCTGCAGCGTTCCCCACAGCAGTATACCATAAGACATAATACTATGGAAGTAGCTAAAATAAAGAAGTCCTTTTACGTTTATATTAGCCTTAACTTGTACCTTTTGTTGTACCTATTATATACCTACCTGTGTAATTTTATTAGACCTTGAATGGTGTAATGTGTTCCGAGTTATGTAACCTATTGTAAAGGCATCCAACCTAATCTATTTCTGTCCGTTTGTTTGATTTAGTGCAGTTTGCAAGGTGACTAGCTATCTTAAAACGTGTACCAAATTTTAGTTATAATTTTTATGTTATAAGGTAATTTATATGGGACATAGAATTAGTTTTTACAATCTGAACCTACTTCTCCTAAGATGCCTGGTATGATACACCTGTATAATTTCAGGATATAACGGTGTGAGACACGAAATTAAAGAGATATGTAAAGGCTAGGAATTCTAGTTTTAAAACAGCAGTTGAAATTAAATTTGGAGTTTGCTGGCCGAATACTCAAACAAAACTTAGATTGATTCATGTCTCAAGGCGCCCTTTTTTGACAGTTTTCTATGAAAATCTGTCACAAAACCGTCACTTGCGCGCTTAATTCTGAAGGTCGTACATAACACAAATATATTCCGAGGCGGTAAACGAACCCGCAACCTCTTGCGTCGCAGGCGGAGTTTCGCCTGCTGCGCGACTGAGGTCGTCAATATTGGTATAAGTATGATTTGTATTTATTAGACTATTTATTAACAACGAAAATTACAAGCAAGGAATAGAAAAATTACAACTAGTATTATTTATTACTATTATTAGATAACCGTCGAAATCAAAAAGTACCAGGCTGTCATATGTGTGCAAGAGGAGGTACCTGTAGCTTGTTGTCGAGACTGGCATTGGGGTGTAAGGGGACAAATCTAAATCGAGCTGTGCTGCGCTGTACTGCGCTGTGCTATGTTTGGTCAACTCGCTGGTCTTATATTCTAATGATGATACAAACAAACCATGCTGTGTTGCGCCGTGTGAGGCTACGCTCTGTTTAAAAAAAAAACGCAGTAGTCTCGAGCGAGGCGCGCTACCCGCAGTGCTGAGCCGCGCTGTGCCGAACTGTGCTTACTAAAACGAGCTACATGTTAAATCCATATTCACTTGATCTTCACTTTTATGTTCATCGGATTCAACTATGTCGTAATGTAAACGTTTTTTGAAAATAAAGTCATTTTTGACGAGATAAACGACTACACTACATCACAATCATCTTAAACTGTATTTAATTGTATTCTAAGTAAGCCTAATCACCTTGTATTTGAAGTGTCCGGGGGTACCCGCCGTCCGGGGCTACCCGCCCGTCCCCTAAGCTAAGCAAAGCGCAGCACAGCTTGATTTTGATTGTTAAAAAAACGTAGCATAAGAACACAGCACAGCACAGCGCAGTACAGCGCAGCACAGCTGGATTTAGATTTGTCACCCCGTAATCCCTACGATAATTAATAAATAACCTCATCGAAATCAAAAAGTAGCAGGCTATCATAAGTGAAGGAGGTGGTACCTGTATCTTGTAGGTATGAACTCTAATCAATTCATAACCTCGTCGAAATCTAAAAAGTACCAGGCTGTCATAAGTATGTAGGAGGTACCTGCAGCTTGTTGTCGAGATTGGCATTGGGGTTGTAATGCCCATAATGTACCAGGCTATCATAAGTACGCAAGAGATACCTGCAGCTTGTTGTCGAGATTGGCGGTGAACTCCCCGAGCTGGTAGAGCAGCGGCTCGGCCACGGGCACGTCGCTGAGCCGCGCGCCCGGCACGAACTCCAGCAAGCGCACGGCGTGCTGCTGCCCGCTGATAGTCTCCATGGAGTACAGGTGACCGTACACGTTGCGGATCGGCTTCGGGCACACTACGGAACGGGCGTCTGGGGGGAAAAGGTTATTACTACAGGTTATTCATAGGAGGAAAGGAGGACATTATACAGGTAATTGAACGGAAAAGAGAAATGAAGAAATTATACAGGTAATTGATAGGATGGAAGGAGGAGATTAAATAGAAATAGGTTAATTAAAGGAAGAATGGAGGAGAGAAATGAGGAATGATAGGATGGAACGACGACATTATACAGGATATTGAAAAGAGGAAAGGAGGACGTTATATAGGAAATTGATACGAGGAAAGGAGGACATTATACAGGGAATTGATAAGATGGATGGAGGACATAATACAGGTAAATGATGGTACGATAAAAGTAGCACATTATGCGGATTATTGAATGGAAGATAGTAATTAGGAAATTATACAGGTAATTGATAGGATAGAAGGGGGACATTATACAGGTATTTGAAAAGAGGAAGGGAGAAGAGAAAGGACATTATACAGGTAATTGATTTTGAACCGTTGGTGTTCGAGTCTACTCGCACCTGTTCGATTTTATTTATTCTTTAGACAACAGAAACAAAATACAGTTATGAAAAACAAAGCAGCGGCGCAGCGGCGGCAAGTACCTAAATATTTTATTTAAAAGCATTTGTTTCACTTACAATACAATGAAACTCGTAAAGCATGAATAATTAGACCTGAAAGATTAAACAACAGCCAAATAAATCTACACAGAATACTGAACAATAATCACAAAGGACATAAAGAGACGGAAAATATATTCCAGTCTTTACTAGTAGGTTTGCTACGCATTTGCTGAGTATTGGGACATCGTTCAGGCAGCCTTGGGAAGTTGGGACATAATCTATACTTATAATAAAACTGTAATAGGTCCAATTCTGTACATTGAAGATATTTTGAAAATTTTTTTTGGAGGGCACTCTATTATCGATACTCAAGCCAAAACTGTATTTTTTTTCATTCATGTCTGTCTGTCTGTCTGTATCGTAAACGCGCATCACGCCGAAACTACTTGATGGATTTAAATGAAACTCGGCATGATTATAGGTCTTACTACGAGGAAGGACATAGGATACTTTTTATCCCGGAATTCAGTATGGGAGAGGGTATGAAAGTAAAATTCCTTTACCACGCATCACGCCGAAACTGCTGAATGAGTTGGAATGAAACTCGGGACGATTTGAGTTCATACTACAAGGAAGGACATGGGATACTTTTTATCCCGGAATTTGGAAAGGTTCCCCTGGGAGAGAGGGTGAAAGAAGAATTCTTTAACCACGCATCACGACGGAAGTGAATGAATTCGAATGGAACTCGGGACGATTGGACATGGGATACATTTTATCCCGGAATTCAGTATGGTTCCCCTGGGCGATACGGGTTTTCAAAAATTTCTCACAGCATCTGAACGACGCGTGTGTACGCGTCGTTCAGATGCAGTGAGAAATTTTTGAAAACCCTTATAGCCTAGGGGAACCAAACTGAATTGAACTGAAAGACGCGAAAGTTTGTAAGTATGAATGGATAGATTGATAGATGGATGGATGTTTGTTACTCTTTCACGCAAGAACTGCTAAACGGATCTGGATGAAATTTGGCACAGAGATAGATTCTAAGCTGGAATAACACATATATTTATTTTATCCCGAAAATCCCACGGAAAAGGGAATTACCCAAGTAAAATCGCGAGTACTCGAAATACTAATCATGCGCAGACGAAGTCGCGGGCACCAGCTAGTAGAACAATATAGTCGGTGATAGTAAGTATTTTTTTATCAATAATAGACCTTCGTTTGACCACACTCTCAACTGATGGTAAGTGACGACGTGGCCGAAGATGTATCACTAAAGTCTAGAAGACACCTATTCACTCTCGTCTTGAAGAGACTCGGGTTGTAGTTGGCCGGGAAAACAGAAGCAGGCAGTTAGTAAAACAATAGCGTGTGACCAGGATGTTCTAATTGAAAGGTGAATTGGTGGTGTTGATTGAAAGCGGCGGGCCCTTCGCATCGGCAGGCGAACAGATTTGAACCCTCTATACTTGAGTTCTAAGTACCCTTATAGGTTAAGCAAGGTGCCTGACCATCTGATTTTGCTATTGCTTATATTTAGACACTGCATTTGGTTAGTTTTGAAGTAAAATAGATACAAGCTAGATTTGGTAACGTTTGACTGACTTCACGATTGTTTGAAACTCCCTCACTCAGCGTGAGGAGCGAAGCGAGCCGCATTCTATCAAAGAACGTGACGAGTGAAGCGAGACGTACTCCCTAACAAAGCGAGCGAAATCGCACGAAACGTTCCAAATACTACATCCAACGCTGCAACGGCAACGTCCTTAGTGAAACATTCAAAAAAATCGGAGCGTTTGGCCACTATCTCACGTACCTAAGTGAATACGTGGCCTAAGATGGATCGCTTGTCCAGAAGGAACTTATTCACTCTGTATTAAAAAACTCCGAGATCGTACTCTGGCGGGAAAACAGACACAAGCTCATTCCACTCTCTGGCCGTGCTTATTATGAAGGTTGAGCAGATTTTCTTAAATAACTTATTTCTGTTATTATTTTGTATTTTCTGTAATTTTTAATAATATTTTATTTCCCTTTATTAGTGTATTTTATACAGTTACTTAATTATATTGAATTATTATGATATACCTACCTATATTAGGAGAGGCCTATGTCCAGCAGTGGACTATTATAGGCTGGTGATGATGATGATGATGATACCTACCTATATCTCTATATTTGTAAAATAGTACTGTTACGGTACTGTTTTGATCTCCAACTTTAAATTAAGCAAATTCAAATTTAAAGTTGGACATTAAACTTGACTGCATGTTTACAAATTATCCATCTATAAAATGTAAATCCGTTAGTATTGGTCGTAAGAAAAACCTGTATTTATGTTTAAGTAGATTATGAACTGTGGATTTTGTTAAGTAAATAAATAAAATAAAAATAATTTATAGGGTTCTGTTTAACCCTTAAGACGGCACATGAAAAAGGTGTACTTACTGAGATAGTTCATGATTTCGTTCTGCGCCTCGACGACGCTGGGCGCGCGCGAGTCCGCCGAGTTCATTATCTTGAGCACGTAGCCGTGCGGGCAGTGCTCCGTGATCAAAGGGTTCTTCACGTTAGGGTCCTAGGGGAGAACTCCAGACAGTTTAGTAACAAAAACAACATATAACATTAAAAAGGTTAACCCTCTGCAAATGATATGGTGTCTCTTGGACACCGCAATACCGAAACTTCGTTGCCATCTATAGAACTATAGCACCAAATTTTATAAAAAAACAACATAATAATATACTTAACATTAAAAAATTTAACCCTCTGCAAATGACATGGTGTCTCTTGGACACCGCAATACCGAAACTTCGTTGCTATCTATAGTACCTACCTAAACACCTAGAGATCCCATATAATTTTGTTTTTAATTTAGGAACTTACCTAGATCTAAAATAGATATATCTACCCATATGTTTTGGTTTAGCTTTCTGTACCTACGTATTTTGTGTGTATGCAAAAAAAAATGTTTTTTATCTCCCTATATTATGTGATATATTTCTGTCTCGCGCAATACCTTCCTCTATTGGTATACGGCAGCGGGTAGTATTTCGAGATCGGTCGTGCCGATTAAACTTGGGGTGTTATAAGCGAAAGGTATAGCAATAAGACCTGATTCTGAAAGAAAAGAAAGAAAGAAAATATTTTTATTTACCCTATGACTAAGTACACAACAAAAAAAACTTATTCGAAGAAATTTAACTAATATGACATATTTATTCATTGTGTGCAGCAGAGTCCTAGGCAAATATGGCCTCCACTCAGCGTTGTGCTGGATAAACACTAATGTGTCTACCCAGCGCTGGTTTTCAGTGGAGACCAAGGCAGTGAAACGCCACGACCGTCGAGGGTGGTGTGTTTCCATAAATTTCTTAACAAATAACCAACATAGAAAAGAACCACATACCTAACATTAAATAAATAATCTCTACAAAAAAAAAAATACAAAATATTTTATGTTAATAGAATTAATATTACAATACAGGAAACAAATTAATACTAGTATTTATAAATGGAACAAATTGAGCCAACCGTAGACTATTGCAAACATTCTAGAACTGATCTATATTTATAACAGACGGAAGCGTCCCCAAAGTGGCTGGCTGCATTTCCCCGCGTAAATCCAAAACATATTACCTACATATTTAAGAGGATTCGCTCATACTCTCTGTGTTATTTAATGACATTGATGTAGAGTCAGTGTCATTAAATAACAGTTATTATTCTGTTAGATATAATAACAGAATCAGGTCTTATTGCTATACTTACGTCTGAGAGACACTTTTCGCTTATAACACCCCAGCAATAAGACCTGATTCTGTTAGACATAATAACAGAATCAGGTCTTATTGCTATACTTACATCTGAGAGACACCTTTCGCTTATAGCACCCAAAGTTTAATCCACACGACCGATCTCGCCGCAAAAACTGAAAAAACTGTTTGTAACTACTTTGAAATAAAGTTCATTATAATCCACGAAAAGATTAAAATCATTACCTCAGTGATCTTGTAGTTCTTGTCATCGTATCCGTTCAGTTCACTGAGCTCCAGCACCACTATGCCGTAGAGTCTCTCCGCCAGCAGCTTCACCCCCTCGTGATCTATCACCGGGCTGATCGCCTGGCCCGCCTCCAGCCCGCTCTCGGTCATTTTGTACATTAAGGTCTACCTGAAATTGGGTAGAAGATTTGGTCGACTGTAATGAGTTAACAAAATCTAATTTTAAAAAAAACTTTTTTGTACCTATAATATTACAGTTTGTACCCGCACTTTGGATGTATTTATTCACTAGTGTAGTTGGTAATCAGTCTAAGCTATATTCCAGGATTTAGGGCATCCCATCCTATCCACGTCCTATTACTTATAGGTCTAACAATAACAATTTATTAGATACTCTACCTAGATACTCTACCCTAACATGAAATTAAGGTTTTTGAATATATCGTCCTACCAACTTTTCTACCCCTTTAAAACGAAAAAAACAATAGTGCTTTTTAAAACGAAAAAAACTATAGGTCGATTTTTAAGTATATAAATAAAAAAATAATACCCTCTAAAACGTGGATTCAAAGTTAAACCCGCTTACAGCTAATCAATCAATATTTTTTTACTTTATCATTTACTATGTGTATTAATTCTAATATTTAATTTAACTCTATATTGCTGTGACATTTCTGTTATTCAATAAGGTATATTCAACTTTATCATCCATTACATTTGGGAATTCAAATTAGTCTAATCTGATATTGCTGTAATTTTTATTATTTCTACGTTTTGTGGAGTGAAATCTGAAATTAAAAGTCTGCAAAAGTTAATCTAGAAAACTAAGTCAAAATTCCCGAAACTTTTAAACTTTTTCAGGCTGTAGTTAGTTTCATATTGCAAAGACAGTGGCGCCGCATCGCGGTAGCTTGTCGACACTACCATCACATGATTTAACTTACAAACCGGTGGATACTTATTTACCTTCAGAAACTATTTACCTATTGGGTCATTTAGTAATTCATTATTTATACTGATTAGTTAGGTAAATAACTTAAAGATAAGGTGGCAAATAAAGTATTGAAGTAATGACCAATTCAAAGTTATTATTGCGTGAGATAGGTTTGTTATCTTCCAAATATTAAAAGTTTTGAGATAAAAATAACCCAGGTTTTTCACAAAAAAATCCGTAGGTCTGACTTGGACTGAATTTGAGAACTCTACATTTTAATTTCTTTCTTTATTAACTTAGGAAACTATTTTATTACTTATCACAGTTATTACTCACTAGTTATTAAAAAAATAGAATAAACTTACCTGATTTCACCAAACCAATCCCAATAAAACAAACACAAAACAAAAAGGTCCCAACTCACCTTTTAATAATTTTAAGGAGACGCGAGTAGATTCTCGAGCGTCGACAGAACAACTGATACCTACTGTACTTTTAGTATCTCTGCAGATGAATAGATAATAGAGATATGCGCCTTCGTGTCGCGATGCCGAGCGGTGGCTATTGTGCTGTTGCCATTGACATTTGTTGAGGGGCAATGACTTAAGTACTTACCTAAATCAGCAAGTTAGACGCATAAATTGTACTAGCATCTGAACGCAGCTTCGCCCGCGTTGTTTCTATGAAAACGTCTCAAGGATTATATACCATGAGAACTGATTTATGGGATGAAAAGCAAGCCTATGTGTCATTCCAGGGCTAGAACTACGTCTGTTCCTAATTTCAGCCCGATCGGTTCAGTAGTTTTTGCGTGAAAGTGGGACAAACATCCATACATTAATACAAACTTTCGCATCACTACATAATATAAAACAAAGTCGTTTTTTCTGTCCCTATTTCCCTATAAGTATAAGTATAAGTTCCGATAAGTCCCTTTGAATGCTTAAATCTTTAAAACTACGCAACGGATTTTGATGAGGTTTTTTTAATAGATAGAGTGATTCAAGAGGAAGGTTTATACGTATAATAAAACCGTGCGAAGCCGGGGCGGGTCGCTAGTATATAATAAATATGTATTACCAAGGATTTTATTTAGGCTAAGGATTTCTTATGAAACAAAATCATAACTAAATAGGTATTAGTGGGTCTCACCTTCCTATAGCGATTTATGTTATTGTCAGAGATCGGAAAAGGCTGAGCATTCAATAAGAAATTTGCAAAAACAAAAAAGTATCAAACTCCTAAAAATCTAATTTTATAAACGAGAAACTTCAGATGGATGGATAGATGTGTGTTTCCTCTTCAAGCCAAAACTACTGAACGAAACAGGCTGAAATATTGATTAGGCTCAGGTACTTATTCTAGGCCTGTAATAAAACATATTTTCATACTTTTTTCACGCGGGTAAAAACACCTCTGTCTTCACCAGCTCGTTTATAATAATAATAATAAATTCATTTATTTTCAGACACAAAGATCCATAAATTTGAATAATGTCACACAGATAATCAAAAACAGAGGTAGGTACACAGTCATTCACATTAATGAGTTTTAGATTGACTACAAAACATATAATTTCTAGACATCAATTTATATAATAAATTTGTTTAGAACATGGGTTGATAAGGCTTGTCGTCCAGTGCTTTTGGAGTCCACTGCAATGTCTATCGGCCAGTACCCCTATCAGACTGTTAGTGCTGCCCAGTATCCTGCGTTTTATAGATATTATTTTATTGCGAATCACAGCGTAAAAGTCCTTTACATGTGCGTCAGCAAACATGCCAGACGCACTACAGTATCTGGGCAGCCCCACCATTGCTCTAAACAAATTATTATATAGGACACGTAGGGCACTGATGGACGCCTTGGTATAAGAAACCCACAGGCCGCTAGTATAAAAAGATTGACAGTAGGATTTGAACAACGAGACTTTAACATCTACTGAACAATGAGCGAACCTGCGGATCAGCATGTTTCCTCGTACCGCCAGCGCCCCACGCTCCCTTTCAATGTCACAATTATCAGATAGATCAGCAGTGACCCAGTGTCCTAAATATTTAAACTTACTCACCCTGACTAGTTCGCGACCATCCAGGTAGACGGGGGGGATGTCGCTGGGGGGGCGGCCGCTTGTAGCGAAGACCATAACCTCCATAACCGTTTAGAAGTAACAACTTCATTAGGGGACCAATTTTATAAAAAAGCCTACAAACATTATTTCCATCGGTTTCCATGAGATAAGTCGTCTTTTTTTTACGTAATAAGCCCGCTCGTGAGTGATCACTTGACCGGTGACCATAGCATCGCCCCCCGCCGCGCGCCGGCAAATAGGTAATACTTGTAATTTAAGAATTATGGCGCTTTTCCATAAAGCAGACTGTTAAATAAAAATGTAAATCGAATGACTGGTATCGAGATTAAACACAACAAAGTAATAGAAATCTACCTGTAGGTATAGTTAGGTAGTAAGTATGTAAAATAACCGACAACCGTTGGGTAAACGTGTTCTTGAGTGGAGACCGCGACTCGGCAAACGTAGTGTAGGACGCCCTCCGGCCAGGTGGGATGACGATCTGCGAAAGACTGCTGGTAGATGCTGGATGCGGCAAGCTGAAGACAGGACGCTATGGCGCTCATTAGGGGAGGCCTACTGTGGACTGACATAGGCTGATGGTGATGATGATGATGTAAAATATATTTATTACCTGGTACCTACTATTCGTAGGTACCGAAATTAATTTTATTTTAGATTTTGCTGTGCGTATGTAGGTACCAAATTTAAAAAATTACGACGCACACGATCTTGTTTTAATTAGTAGCCTGTCACACAACATTTTGACTAATAAATTTAAGACTGCATAAACGGTTAGTACTTCAACACTTTGAGTGCCAATGATCTTGATCATTTTGCCACCGCAGCTGCGGCGCGCACAATATCATCATTATCAACCTAAATACTGCTTTAAACATTATACCGAAGTAAAATCCAAGTACAAGTACAATACAAGTACCTACACATTGTGGTATGTACCCCTTGTTTGTGAGCACAGTATCTCTCTCATCGCTCAAATCCGTCGTCGTTATCAGTGACAACAGAGCGCAGTCGGTTCAACGACTCGTTGATATGACACCGACAGTATCTAGGTACTGTAGGATACGTGATCCGCCTGTTAAGATGCTGTGTGGATTTACCATTTCTTATTATACATATTAGGTATAGTAAAATATCATCGTGGCCTGTTAAACTTTAAAGTCGTCACATACGGAAACCGTTGCCGGGCCGCCGTGCGAGTTGTATCCTATTGAATCATATGAAAGACTACATACACCGGAGGCGGTGGCGGTGCGGTACCAATAATATAGGACACGACTTCTGTGTGTGGCGGCTTTTACAGGTACCTAATAGCTTCAGCAGGACAACGATGTAGTCGCAGAATCTACACCATGAACGCGTTTTAGTACCTACCTGCTCTCTCTTAGATGAAAGAAACTAAAAATCCTTAAAATGCAGCTAAAGCTAAATAAATATATGTATTAATATTTTTAATACAGTAATTGTGTCAAAATAAATGAATTATTAGATTTCATTTATTTTTGTTCTGGTTAAAAATACTTATTATTTTATAGAAAATATTATCATAGAAAATACAAAAATATTATAAAAGTATTCTACATTAACAATATATCAAAACGGTGGATCACCGGCCGGCTCAAGCAGCCGGTGACTAGGGTTGCAGACAGAGGAACTTCCTGACGATACGCGTCGAGTCGACGTGAACCGCTTTTTGGAATTATTATTATTACCTATATCTGGTTATAGCCCATTACTAATAGTCAGGGGCTGACTACAGTCCCCGCAACGACACGTGCCTAGTGTCAGCATAGGCATTAATTAAACACTAGGTGTGTGCCTAGGCATTAATGAAACACTAGGTGTGTGCTTAGGCATTCATTAAATAGTAGGTGTGTGCCTAGGCATTGATTAAACACACCTGCTTACCTATTAAGTATATTAAGCTTCTGTAGCGACCTCTAGCGTGACGTGAGATTAACCTCATACCGATACGTCGTCAGTAAAAGGCGCTCAATAAAAAGTGACCTTGTAAGCTGTAGCCATCTACACTACACAAATAGTATACCTACACTAAGTACTATTCTTAAAAATAAATAAAAATAAAAAGAGCTTTATTCCAATCACATTTCAAAATTCAAAAAAAATAATTCCTTTTCTAAACTTAACATTATTTTAAACCTAAGATTGAATTACATCGAAATACAAGGTCATGCAGTTACGAGAAAATCTATTAAATTGTAAAACATAATTATGTAATGTAGGTATGTATTAATATTCATCGTGTTTCTTGATATTTATTTATTTATTGTGATATGGACCGCCTTCGGCGGTGTATGCCTCCTCCAGGAATCTCCAATTTTCTGTCTATTAGTATTCTGTATTAGCTTTACAAGTCCATATTTTTTTTTCAGCTACTTGTTTGATGTCGTCATTTCACTTTACTTTATGGTCCTTGGAGGGTGGGAGTCTACTGCCCCCGCGGTGACTAGCCGTTCTGGGGGAGGGAGAGTTAATTTCTGTGTTTCCTTTTCTTGGCTGCTGTTTCGGTGGTTTGCTCTTTGTTGAAATGACATGTATTGGGTTATGCTTTGGTTTTCAGTTGTTGGTTTGGTTTTTTTTGTTACTCTGCGATAATCCTCTTTGCTGGTATTTGGGCTAGATTCATTTGGTTTACTAAGTACTATTCTTATGAGAATAAAATATTCTTCTTTTTTGAGAATAAAATATTTTTAAACCAAAGTATAAATCCTCTGCTCAATGACACATGCCTAGACCAATTATGGGCGCAAAAAGATCACGAAAGTTGCCTTTGGTGGCCACCAAACTCTGTTTTCGTATCTCTTCCTAAAATAGACAAAATGAAACTACTACAGATGCATAAAAAAAGGTTATGATAGGTTTAACAAACATTACGTGTGAATTTTGGAAATTCCTTTGTTTAACGGAATTATATGATAAAACAAGTGGTGGCGCCACTTCAGGTGCTGTTTGCGCCTTAAACAAATCGCAAATCAAAACGCCTAGATCGCGCAAACGCTGGTCTCAACAACATCTGACCTATACAATACAACATCAACTGTCGGTCGAAAGACCTCGGGTATGTGGGCCAGTTGGGCCGACCCGGTACAGGGAACCCGTTTGGTGTAATAATGCCTTCAACTTACAAAAGTATTAACTATTTCATATACAAAAACAAAATTACTTATTCATTGAGCAATCAATTTTGTATTTGTATTTCCATTCAACTAATAGGACAGGTCTATTTAAATACAAAAGACATGATAAGTTTAAGTAAATGTATGTTTATTATAAACATCAAATACTTACTAGTTAAATCTTAAACAGTGGCAAAAGAGAAACCCTATTGCAAACAAACAGAACATTTATAAAATAATACAGATAATAACAATAATGACGGATTTAATTTCTAAACGTAATCAAGCTCAAAAGCTACTTACTTAAAAAGGACAAAAATGCAACTTAAAACAATTGGTTGAATCTTACATTATAAGAAGTTATGAGAATACTTAGCTAAGGCTACATATTATGTTACATACGTAAAATATACCTTATAGTTATATATACATTATATAACTATAAGGTATATACATACAGTTATATATACTTTAAAGTTCCTGAGGACTTAAAATATACCGATTACTTATAAATTAAATTCGCGTAAATAAAGATTGGGATTGAAAATTACCACTTCAGAAAACTATCGAAGTGGTTTCCGCAAGAGAAGTCTGTCATTTACAATCACAATCTTTATCCACGCGACTTATACCTACATAAAGTTCGAAACACACAGAAGCCGGAGGCGGAGCGGAGGCGAAGGCGTGCCGGTTTTTCCTATGGCACCGCGCCGCCACCGCCTGCGGTGTGTGTGTAGGCTTTCATATGATTCAATAGAATACAACTCGCACGCCTTCGCCTCCGCTCCGCCTCCGGGTTCAGTGTGTTTCGTACTTTAAGAAGTCTGAGGGTGGATTTCCCTGAATGTTATTTGTACGATCAACAACTTCGGTTAATATCGTAAAGTGAAAACTAATGTCAAAACGTAAAGTCTATGGTTACTTAACTACTTTGCTTTGTAGTTTCCTTCATAGTTGATTTTTACTATCTGCTGTACTTATTGATTTGAGATTCATTGTTCGATAAATATTGACATCATATCTTTATCTCGATTACAAGTATATTTTTAGCTTGTTCTTTTGACGTAAATACTTATATATTGCGACTTAATTTTGTGATGTGCATTGTAATAGAAAGTTAAAAAATTATCTGTCCGATAATTTAAAAAATATTAACCTTTAATTTGGCAAATAATTCTAACATTGAAGTCATTAAACACAATCATATCCGGAGTAAATATAGCAGGTTAAATATCATTATAATTCAATGTTAAATATGATTACCATTGAAAGTTAAAAGCTTAATAATATCACAAATTCTATCGATTGAAATAAACCAATGAACAGATTTTTTTCCATGGAAATATGACGCAATTATGTCAATACTACGGCCGAATTTTTAACTTTATATCTACGTAGTCGCTGACAAAGAAACACTAAATATTTAATACCTTCTCGTTAAATCTAAACTTAAGCAGTATCAAGAGAGAAACCCTGTTGCAAACAAACTAACAGTTATAAAATCTTTAAAAAGCTTAATAATAATTATAAAGGCGGAGTGTAAGGATTTCTTAATTCAGGCAAGCTCAAAGTTGTAGAAGTTAAACTTTAATGTAACTTAAATCGATTGGTTCAATCTTAAATTTTAAGCGAAATCTTAAATCACGATAACTCAACTTAATAATGAGAATACCTACTTAGCTAAGGTCTATTCGGTACTGTATATAATTAAAAAATACCACTTAAAATACGAACCAACTTAAAACTAATTGAATTGTAGAAACCGACTTCTATTCTATGACTCACTTCTTATTTTAGAAAGAAGCTGGATTAAAAACGTCAGAAAACCACAGAACTTCTGTTTGTCGACTTTATCATTCATTTTAGAAAATTTTGGCATATTTATCTTATTAAAGTAGTATTTAATAAAATACCTAACCCAAACCAGTTTAGAACCATCACAGAACTTTCTCTGGTCGGAATCAAACATCACAAAAGGCTTTTCAACTCGCTCAGCGACATTATATTCTCTCTAGGACTTTCCAACAGTTATCAACATAAACCGTAAAATTAATGGAGTTAGGTCGATATCCCTTTGTTCTGTAGACATCGAATAAAACCAAAAACACTAATTTATCTACTTTTTATGGACTGTCTCTTTTATTTTTATCTGTGGACATCACTTTGTCAGCAAGTCGTCGAAAATTCGCATCTGTGGCGATCACTATTACACCACTATTATAGGTGGACTTTACCCACTAGGTACGCCAAAGAGGACATCGAATTTCAGATTTCATGTTTCACTAATATAAGGTTCCTCTAAATCTTTAGAAACATTTGGAACAATTACTTCGAGAAGGACCTCAGTACCCGGTGGTAACTCACTCGAAGTCGGGTCAATACATGGTAGTAACTGACTCGGAGTCAGTTCAGTACATGCTAGTAACTGACTCGGAGACAGGACAGTACCCGGTGGTAACTGACATAAAGGTATCTCAGTACCCGGTAGTAACTGACGTGGTGTCATCTCAGTAAACGTTGGTAACTGACTTGGCGTCATTTCAGTAAACGTTGGTAACTGACTTGGCGTAATTTCAGTACGCGGTAGTAACTGATTAGGTGTCAGTTCAGTACCCGGTGGCAACTGACACAGAAACGGCTCAGTACCCGGAAGTAATTGACTTGGTGTCATTTCAGTACACGGAAGAAACTTACTTGGAGTGAATTTAGTAAACGGTAGTAACTGACTTGGCGTCATTTCAGTACCCGGTAGTAACTGACTTGGCGTCATTTCAGTACCCAGTGGTAACTGACTTGGCGTCATTTCAGTACCCGGTGGTAACTGACTTGGAGTCATTTCAGTACCCGGCGGTAACTGACTTGGCGTAAGTTCAGTATCTTGTGGTAATTTACACAGAAACGGCTCAGTACTCAGTAGTAACTGTCTTGGCATCAGTTCAGTAAACGGTGGTAACTGTCTTGGAGTCAGTTCAGTGCCCGGTGCTAACTGACACAGAGACCGGTCAGTACCTGTTGGTAACTGATTTAGCGTCATTTCAGTACCCGGTGGTAACTGACTTGTTGTCATTACAGTACCCATTGGTAACTGATTTGGGGTCAATACAGTTCCCAGAGGTAACTGATTTGGCGTCATTTCAGTACCCGGTGGTAACTGATTTGGCGTCATTTCAGTACCCGGTGGTAACTGACTTGGCGTAAGTTCAGTATCTTCTGGTAACTTACACAGAAACGGCTCAGTACTCAGTAGTAACTGTCTTGGCATCAGTTCAGTAAATGGCGGTAACTGACTCGGAGACGGTTCAATACCCTGATGTAACTGACTTGTACTTGGTAGTAACTGACTTGTACTTGGTAGTAACTGACTCGGAATCTTCTCAGTTCCTGGCAGTAACTGACCCGGAGACTTTTCAGTACCTGATAGTAACTGACGCGGGGTTACTTTTGGTTTTCTCCTCCCCTTCTTCTGTTTCTTGTCCGCGACCTTCGAGTCCTTGGGTTTAGGGCTGGTGTTCTTTGTCCTGATGCGCTTGCGCCTGCGGGGCACGGGGGGGATGGTTACCATGGGAACGTCGGGGAGGGGCACCCCTATGACGCGCTTCGCGGGGATCAAGGCGCGCATCCTCTGGCATTCTTGTTCCATTAAGCTGTGGAGAAACAAGCATTGATTGAGTTATGTTTAGAGAAATGCTCTGTATATACAATTTTTTTTTATTTCGTTCACATTGTTCAAGCATCTTATTAAATTAAATTAAATTAAAATTCATTTATTTTCAGACACAAAGATCCATAAATTAGAATAATAGATGTCATACAGATAATCAAAAATATATTAAAATTATACCTACAATATTTTGAAGCCTTCTTTTAAGTAAAGAATACTTATGCTAGGGGTTTCACTCTTCCTCAGATACAATAGCCAGTAGTTACAAAATTCTTATTATACTAAAACATTTTAATTTGTACAGAATTTAAGCAAACCAATAATGAAATTTGATTGAAATTAAACAATAAAAAAATTGAGGGTATGTAGATACAAACATAGAATAGAATCCTCGAGTTTTATTTTTGAGTGCGCGATGTAGTGTGTGTGTAGTCAAGTTACAAACTCGAAGTGTTCACTAAAGCATAGCTGTAATAGGTAATTTAGGAATGTGTTAAAATTAAAATAATTAATCTATAACGCTTATTTTCTGTGTATGTGTGGTAGATTTTACGCAAGATTTTGTCTTCTTTCTTTTTTTGATTTGATCTCTTTTCAAAACAAGTGTGTTTTAAATGTTTTCTACCTGTAGTAGCGCGGCGCGTTGTTAGACAGGTTGTAAGGCCACACGAAGAGGTCGTTGAACCGCTCCCGCAGCGCGATGATGGCTGCGTTCGCCATCGGCTTGCAGCGCAGAGTCCGCTTCAAGTCGAATGGTTGCGGCGGGTTGGGGTTTGTGAGCTGAAACATATAAAATAATACAGTCCACTGTGGAAAGAATTAGCAAGCTGAAGTGGCAGTGGGCCGGCCAAATCTCGCGAAGAACTGACCCGTTGGGGTAAACGTGTTCTTGAGTGGAGACCGCGACTTGGCAATCGTAGTGTAGTACGCCCTCCGGCCAGGTGGGATGACGATTTGCTCTAGACTGCTGGCAGATGCTGGATGCGTCAAGCTGAAGACAGGGCGCTATGGCGCTCATTAGGGGAGGCCTATGTCCAACAGTGGACTAATATAGGCTGATGATGATGATGATGACTGTGGAAAGGCCTTCTTATGAGCGCCATAACGGCCTGGTTTCAGCTTGCCACATCCAGCATCTGCCAGCAGTCTAGAGCAGGTCGTCATACCACCTAGCCGGAGGGATATTTAAGTAGGTATGCACAAAAAATCATCTTGTTAATCCAAAGCAAGCAAAGATTGTGATAACGATTCTAGACTTCAATTCAAATCACACCTAGATTATAAATTCGAAAGTTTGGATGGTTGGATGCTTCTTTGTAACTTCGGCAATAAGAAAAACTTCGGTGCAAAATGATAATGTTTGTTTTCATAACATCTGACTGACATAAAACTATTCGACATAAACTGGCGGTCGAAAGAGCTGGCTTCGGTATGCCTGGCTTCTGGACCAGGTCAGTTGTAAAGATAAGGGGCGATTCTACCTGCATTCTGTGCCTTTCTTGTCAGATATACAAGGGACCTGTTTATGCAGATATACAAGGAACCTGTTTATGCAGCTATAAAAATAACCAGATGCCTTATTTTCTAACTTTAAATCAGTATATCCGTTAAATTCAAAAGTACAATCGAAGTCCAGACTGTGTTTCAAATGTCAAAAATGAAGTGATCTCGATTTTCAATTGAGTTATACATACAATAAGGGACCTGTTTATGTAGATGTAAACGGACCTGTTTATGCAGATATACAAGGGGCCTATTTACGCAGATACACAAGGGACCTGTTTGTGCAGAAACCAACGGACCTGTTAAAGCAGATGTCAAGGGACCTGTTTACGCAGATGTCAACGGACCTGTTTGTGCAGATGCGACAGGATGACGCGGCTGCCCGTGAGCGTGGCCAGGTTGGGCGGCAGCAGGTACTTCCTGCGGCCCGCCAAGCGCCCGCTGTACAGGTCCGGACGCACCACGGGCTCCGCCTCTAGGACACTCTACACACACAAATATCACACGTTTAATCACTACATAGTATAAAACAAAGTCGCTTTTTCTGTCCCTATTTCCCCCAGACTGCTTAAATCTTTAAAACTACGCAACGGATTTTGATGCGGTTTTTTTAATAGATAGAGTGATTCAAGAGGAAGGTTTATACGTATAATAAAACCGTGCGAAGCCGGGGCAGGTCGCTAGTAATAAATATTCATCATCAGCCTATATATGGAGAAATTCCAGCAGTCTGAGCTTGGTGAGTGTCACTGTAACTGTCATTATCTTTACAGGGTGTCCCGAAACTCAACGTCAAGCGGAAAACAGAGGACTGGTGGGTTCACGACGACCCAGAAAAACTAAAAAATCAGGGGTCTATCTTAAATGGTTTCCGAGTTGGCTTTTTAAATTTTCTATCCGGTGCACAAACTTTTTGATGCTGTGACTACAGTGATGTCAATATTTTGTGATTTTTTAGTCAAATAGCACATTAATTTATGAAAGTGCAAAATTTAAACACAATTTGTGAAAAAAAAATGTTAAGTTCGGTTATTGCATCGATGATTTTTAATCGATTAACTTCGACTAGCCATACTGAAAAAAATCCATCACGATAGGTCGGCATGTTCTGTTAAAAGTTGGCGCAGTTATCCTAGATTTCAAAATGGTATCACGTTACACTTTTTTGTCTTAAAATAATAAAAAAAATATTTTCTGAAAAAAAAAACCTTGATTCAAAATAGTTCCACACCTTTACAACGGTAGTACATTTTGATAAAATAAAACAGATTCTCAGGTAGACTTTAGTATTACGATTCATTGTCTACTATAGCTTGAAATTAAGAGGTTTATAAGCAAGGGCATCATAAAATAATTAATAGTTTGACTAGTAGGTACCTTTCGCGAGTAGCTCCTCATAACAGGATCTTTCTTCACTAAGCCTTGTTTCTCCATCTGTTCCAGCTCTTTGAAACCTTGCCCTGAAATATAAGAGAGAGAGTTAAAATAAATAGAAAAAAATACATAACCCAATTGTTCATTATTTAATTGTTTATTAATGCCTCAAATGGCAAATTAGCTCTATCGTCTCGAAGGACGCTATTGTTTGTCGTCGTTATAGTTAGTCATCGCCGTGATAGACTGGGCTCAATGCCTTTAGGCTTGGCTCAATACCTTTAAACTTATTTATTTATTTACACTTGACTTACAGAACCATAGAACATTCCAAAGCGTCAAACATCATTCTATCACTTATCTAAGATAGTTAACAAGGTAAGTACTTAAGATTATAAAATATTATATTATTGCATAAGTTATCTATAACATAAAACAGTAGACTAAGAATTAAAATTAAAATTACATGTCACAATAAAAAAATACCTATATAAGTTAATTTGATAGTCAAATAGTAAATTACGAATTAAAATTAAATGTCACAGTAGGTACTTGGCTCAACGTCTATAGACTTGGCTCTTTAACACTTGTCCTGCAGTTTGACATGGTGTCCAGTATTTTGGGACCGCTATCACAGTTACTATAGGCTCTATGGCACTCTTTAAGGAGGCCTATGTCCAGCAGTGGACTAATATGGTCTGATGATGATGGCGACAGTTACAGTGACACTCACCAAGGTCAGACTGCTGGAACTTCTCCTTATCAGCGATCCTAGTGTTGAGGATATACAGCAGAAGGTTAAGATGATACACGTCTTTCCCAGTCGGCCGGCACGACACGATGTCTTGTATGGGCAGGGTTTGGATGCTGTCCGACGAACGGACTTGCATTGTGTCCTTTGATATGTTTTCTTGGAGCTAGAATAATAATAATATAAGACTTAGGTAGTCTGTCATTTACTTACGAAAAAAATTACAATCAATACAAGCAAAAAGTTATAATAATGAAGGACCGGACTACTATATGGCCCACAATCATGTATGGAAGTAAGAAATTCATAATAAAAATTTGTCCTCAACGTCCAGTGAAGTATAAAGTTGGGACAAAGCCTTTCGACTAGGCTCAATGTTTTGTTACATGGCTCATTGCCTTTAGGCACGGTTCTAAGAAGCTCACCAGCTTCTTGATATGAATTAATATATATAATATTTTCAGCTTAATATGATCTCAAGAAAAATTGATCGATTTGGTGAAATCTCTAGATAGAGTTGGCTCAATAACTCGGGGCTTGTCTTATTGGCTTTAGTTTCGGCTCTTAAAATACTCACCAGCAGTTTGATGCGATGGCTGGTGATTTGAGTCCTTAACGCCGAAGTGATGTAAGCATCGGAAGACTCTCGACACAAGCGGTTAGTCTTTGGCTTTGGTTGTCGAACAGCAGGCTCGTTGGTCAACTCGTTTATCTGAAGATACAATAGTTTGATTTATTAATACTACTAATATTATAAACGCGAAAGTTTGTAAGTATAGATAGATGGATGGATGTTTGTTACTCTTTCACGCAAAAACTACTGAACGGATATACATGAAATTTGGCACAGAGATAGATAATAGTCCTGAAATAACACATAGGCTATATTATTTTATCCCGGAATTTCCACGGGAACGGGAATTACGCGGGAGAGTGAGAAAATTATCAGTGACTTTACGTGATACAGGTGTCTTGGCTTGTCCGGACAGCGATGTGTTTGTGGGATGAACTCCGTGATATGCATTTGCCTTTCGAGTTGGCTCAATGCCATTATATTACGTAGAATGCCTTTAGACTTGGCTCAATATGCCATTAAATTAGGTATAATGCCTTTAGACTTGGCTCAATGCCATTATATTAGGTCGAATGCCTTAAAGTTCGAAACACACAGAAGCCGGAGGCGGAGCGGATGCGAAGGCGTGCTTGTTTTCCCTATGGCACCGCGCCGTCACCGCCTGCGGTGTGTGTGTAGGCTTTCATGATTCAACAGAATACAACTCACACGCCTTCGCCTCCGCTCCGCCTCCGGCTTCTGTGTGTTTCGTACTTAAGACTCAATGCCATTATATTAGTTTGAATGCCTTTAGGCTTGGCTCAATGCCATTACATTAGATATAATGCCTTTAGACTTGGCTCTATGCCATTATATTAGGTATAATGCCTTTAGACTTAGGTCAATGCCACTATACTAGGTCGAATGCTTATAGGCATGGCTCTTTTTGTAGGATGACATATTATTTGCCTTTAGACTTGACCCAATGCCATTTTATTTAGTAGAATCCTTATCATTAACGATACGATTGTTACCAGGCTTCCTGCGACACAGGCTTGTCTCGTGCGGGGGCCACCAGAAAAGTGTTACTAAAAATATTATGGCAAATAAATGATTTTGTATTTAGAATGCCTTTAGACTTGGTTCAATGCCATTATATTAGTTTGAATGCCTTTAGACTTGGCTCAATGCCATTATATTAGTTTGAATGCCTTTAGGCTTGGCTCTATTGATGTCGTGTTACCCTCCTACGTAGGTTCTCGAGCGCAGTGATGAGGTTTGTCGTGGGTTCGCCATGAGGCAGTCGGCGCGGCGCGCGGCGCGGCGCGTTACGTGTGGGGCTGTGTGGGTGCTTCTTGATCCAGTTCTTTAGCGTGTGGTATCTGGAGCAATGAGGTTGATCCTGATTCAGATGCGAAGATACTTAACTTATTTCAAATCAAATAAGTTTATTTGTAACTTACATAACTATACATATTAATCTTCTATAATATAAAAATGAATCGCAAAATGTGTTGGTAAGCGCATAACTCAACAACGCCTGGACCAATTTGGCCAAATCTTTTTTTAAAATGTTCGTTGAAGTTCAAGGATGGTTTTTACGGCGAGAAAAATATGATATTTGACAAAAAAATAAATTTCCCCGCGGGCGACGCTGCGGGGCGCAGCTAGTTATAAGTTAAAAGTAAATTAGAGACTAAAGCTGTGTTCACATTGCTGTGTCGGGGTGCGTTGTGGCGCGACAGAACGCTATCGGTCTCATACATTTAGTATGACTAGATTCACATTAGCGACAGATCGCGTCACACCCCAACACAAGCTACAAATGTGAATCTGCAATATGAACCTAGCTTTATTCTTTCCTATGATAGACAAACAAACTGTACTTCACGATTAGAACATCATAATACCTGGATCGCAGATTATTTCTATCCTTCCCCGGTCCGAAGTGTCTCGTGGAGCTCGCATACGTGCAGGGCCCGTCCGAGTTAGCTATCACCTGGAAACAAACAACATTTACACTTCAATCAAATCTTGTGAAAACTTGGGCGGTCGATCAGTCTACAAGTAGGTCGCATGTACACTACACCTAGTAGAAACTCCTTGTCGTCTGCTTTTTTTTTATTGACATTTTGACAGTTTACAGACAATAATTTGTATTTGTATTAATTTATAAACATTACATATTATTATATTTTTACAGGTATAACCTAATTCAATAGAGTATGTTATGTACATAACATCAACATTATAATGAGTCTATAGGCTCCTGAACTAGTTTAAAACTGTGTTTCAGGAGCCAGTGACTTCTCCAGTTTAATACAAGTTGATTATGTCAAACTAATAGATACTTATTAACCTTAATTGTAGAAAAATTAAAAGGAAAACAAGCAAAAAAAAATCTTGTCTCTTTCTTTTGTATAGCTCAGTATGCTTACAAATCGAAACGCTACTTAATTGTAGTTTAAAATTTGACTTGTCTTAGTGCTTCTTTTGCTAGCCTTAAGTAATAAAGTTATTGATTTCTGATTTCCGATATGAAAGGGACAAGTCAAACTTGAAACTAGAATTACAAGTATCAAAATAATAGAAGAAATAGGGTGTTAATTGATTTTCTCTTTGCTTCAATTTTTAGTCCACTAGTGGAAGAAGAGAAACACATACTACTAACACATTACATCACTTAGAGTAAGACTAAAGCCAGGGATACACTAGGGAACATTTTGTCCCGCAACATAACGCGTAACACTAAATTTACGTGACGCTGCAACGTTGCATATTGTCCCGCAACATTCCCCGCAACATTGTACGTGACGCGGGGCATGTTGCTTGCTCCCGCCTCGAGAGCGAGCGCACGTTCAATGTTCCGCGACATTCACTTCGGCGTGTTCTACTTAGTTGTTGAGCAACATGTTCCGCAACATGTTGCTCCATTTGCCCCCTAGTGTATCCCTGGTTTAAAGAGAGCTGTCTGTTAAATGTGCAAGGAAACTGCACACTAAGGTAGTCAAATGCACGTGTTAGGCTGTGTCCCCAGTAGGCAAACTGTGAGCAGCCGACTGAATTTGCGGCGTATCAGTTCATTACGCCTTTCCATATATTTTAAATTGAGTGTTCAGTTTGCTAGTTTGCGCTCACTGTACGCAGTTTGCAGCGTCACGTGCGCCGACTGTCTCAGTTAGCGGTCGACTCGCAGGTTCCAGTGCTTGCGATACGCACGCAAACTGATCTGTAGTCAGTAGCTGTTCGCCACAAATTTGCGGCTCACTCAGTCGGCCGCTCACAGTTTGCCTACTGGGGACACAGCCTTAGTACAACAGAAGTGTTCCTCACCATAAGTAGTTTCTCATCATCCTCCTCGGTCCAGGTGGCGCTGGGGCCGGGCCGCTTCAGCAGCGCGTGTCGGTTGCGACACTGCACGCTCGAGCGACCGAACATGAACTGAGCCATGTTTCTGTAACAACACATCGCATTTTGAATGGGCTTCTAAAGGTGTTCTCAATTTGAATGTTTATTTTTGGTGTGATTACAACATAACTTTTTTGAGGAGAAACTATTTTGATGATTCCTTTTTTAAATGAAAGCTTGTGTTTCTCATGGAGTGAGCGGCCGAACATGAACTGAGCCATGTTTCTGTAACAACACATCGCATTTTGAATAGACTTCTGAAGATGTTCTCAATTTGAATGTTTTTTTTTATATTTGAAATAATTTTTTTTAGGTCAAATTATTTTGATCTTTCTTTATTTCATTCAAAGCTGTTGCTTCTCACATGGCACAACTCAATTAGAACATTAAATAATATTAACTTATTTAGTTGTTATTCTTTGATAAAAATCATTAAGTTCTATTATTTGCTTGCTATTACATACTGTACAATAATTAAGTTTTATATTTTTTGATAAGTACACACACTGTATCATGGCAACAAGTAATATTTGTCTATAAGTCATTTTTATTTAACAAAAAATTAAAGTAAGCATGTTTCCTAGTTTAAATTTATTTAAAGTAATTTGAAATTTATGATTTGTTGATCCTATAGGTGTTAAAAATTATCTGAGTTTTGATTTTGGAAAATGCATCCCGTGTTTGTGAATGAAAATAAAATAACCAACTTACTTGTAATTACAATCAAAAACATTGACATAATTCAGGATAACTGCATCCTCTTCATCGAAGAACCGTCCCTTTCTCTTTATCATCATCCTCGTGTACTTGTTATAGCACTGCACCTTGGTCCTGTTGGGCATCAGGGCAGCCACCTTCCCCCACGGGATGTGAGACTCCTCCTGTTGCGAGATGATGATATCTCGCAGTCGATCCATCTCTTCGACCGTCCACTTACGCCCACACGATGCGTGGTCCATATTAGTCCGGTAGTAAACAAAACATTGGTAGCCTGTCCGTTTGATATTTAACTTCTTGGCGATGGCGTCCCAGTTCTGCATGTTGAACTCACGTGCTAGTTGCTGGAGCTTGAGGTGTTCGCTGGGGCTCCATTTGTCCATCTTTACGGACGGTTTTAGCAGCAGGTTCCAGATAGATTTGTACTCACGAGCTGAATGTCGACGGTCGTGATGGTTCAGTACCAGGGCCACCTCGTCCCAGTCGAAGTCTTCGTAGCTACTGGGATCCAAATCAGTTAGTTTTTTAAACTTCATATTGCTGATATCAGACATAATTTCTTCTATTTTCGTCTTCAATACATTGTTTTTAGGTTTGATTCTACTAAGCAAAGCAAGCTCAGAGTATAGTCTTTTGGTTTCCCGTTCCTGAGCTATCTTGAGGAGAACCTTCCGAAGGTTGCTGGTGTCTCCAAAGTTCCAGCCCGAGACGCTCATGACGGTCGAGAAGTCGTACATATCGCACTTTTTCATGATCATGGTGTCTTCGTTTGGAGGAGGTTGGTTGAAATTACTATCTTTGAAATAAGGCTTACCGGCGCTGTAACAACTGTATTTAGGTTCCGTCTTCTGCGGTTTATCTTTCTTTTCGTCACGAATCCTTTGTATCTCCCGCAGCTCGAACTGCACCTCTTTGAGTCTTGATATCATGAAGTCTTCCTCCGCTTTGTACATGGCCTCCAAATCTCTGTTTCCTTGCAAGACTTCATCGTATACTTCTCCTATTTGAGTTATTTTTTTACGGTTTTCTTTTTCGGGATCATCTTCGAGTTCTTCGAAGTCAGCAGTCGAAGTACTCGCCATAATTTTGAGGACACTGCTGAAGCAGACGGGTGACCAAGGGGAACAACAATGATGGTTACCGGCGAGCCCCTCGCTCGGTAGCACCCCACCCCACCACCCTTTACCACCACCTATCCGTGCACCACCAGTTTTTGTAGATATTTTGGTCACAAACTTGAATAGTTCCACAAGCAAACAGAATACAAATAATTGATTAATAATAAAGGTACTACCTACATAAATTCATTGGGGATTAATAATTTCTGTTCCCTGTCTGATACAAACAAAATATAGTGATCAAGTGTTGCCAGATGGAATCTGACAAAAACAGTGAGTTCAGTCAGTCGACAGAAAGTTTTGGGTGATTCTACGAAAACTCGTTTTTTGTCTGACTTCTGTGGCACATTTTTTTTTGTTGAAATTGCACATAATGATGGTATATTCTAAATGAAGATTTAATTTTGAATTTTTTGGTAGTGAAGGGAACTTTATTGGCTTTATGGTTACGAAGTTATTCAATTTTAAAAATATGGTGTCCACGGAAATCAGAATTTATATCACCAAAATCAAATATGGGTTGGTTTATCAATAAAAATATGTGTTTTCGGTAGTAAGTAGATTATTAAGCTAAGGACCAATTATTTGACGTTTGTAGTTTTAATCAGTTTTTACAAAAACATCTTTAAATCATTACTGTAAATACAAGTAACTTTTTACAAAAATCACACTAATAATGTTTATCTTTGTATTAAAAATAGTATAATTATTCATTTTATATTTATTATAAACTTTTATCCTAAAAAACATTATAAAAACATAAAAATATTAATATTGAGATGTTAATCAACCCGCAAAATCCACGGAAATCATACCACGGAAATCAAAAATAATTACAAAATCCTAGAAATTTTCTTAATTTACTGGTTTATTTTACATTGAAATATGCAGTCGAAATAAGGAACACAAAAGGCATAAATTATTGCAATTATTATAACAATAGGATTAGTATGAACAAATTTACAGTCAACATGGTAATCAGAATTTCTAGATACCAAGCCACGGAAAGTGATTACGAACCGAAATAACAGAGTGACGTGGAGACATACACACTTGTTGTACACACCACTGATGGGGCGTGACTGATAGTTTCTCTCAATCTAACAACTATTTACGCAGATATTAAAGTACAGTATTTATGAATAATTTAGTGCGCACCACGGAAATCAGAGCTAAACGACGGACGCGAAGTTATCTCGTTGTAACTTGTCAACTAAAGCTTAGTTTTGCGTAGTAATAGCGTCAAATAAGCAAGTAACTATCTGGGTTAATGTGAACCTATGTAAATTAGTACCAGAGTTTTTAGGAAATGATATAAAAATTTATTAACACAGGAACATGAGGTCCGGACGCACCACGGAAGTCATAATTTCCAAGGATTTTATTTATTTTTACTTATTTAAAATAAGAATATTAAAAAACTAAAAAAGGCCTCCCCTATTATCTTTGTCTAATCTACTATCATAAAAAAAATCAAAGGGCTAGGGATACTTTTTGTATGATTTTTCGAGCCGGACATGTATTTTTGAAACCCGGGAGAATCACCCTTTTGTTTATTAGGCAAGGTATTATAATATCATAATAAGTTACATTATTAACAACGAAAATTACAAGCAAGGAATAGGTATTATATTAGTTTTTTTTTCATGTAACTGAAAATGTTCAATAGTTTATTTATTACACAAAATTACATCACACCCAAATATATCAAAATCAGATAGTTCATTTTCTGAATAAAAATACCTCATGTTGTTTTAAAGATGCTACTTCTAACAGTTTTAAGATAAAAATACAGCTGGCAGCATTCAAAAGACGTTGACAAAGATCGTAGTTGACAAATAAATGACAATGACAGTCATCAACGAAATCAATGTCAGTTTTGAACTTGTGTTGCCATCAACAAAAAACCAGCCAAGTGCGAGTCATTTCACGCACAAATTTATTTCCCGTATCTTAAAAAAACGACAAAAAAGTCATGTTTATTGTATAGGTACCTATATAATTATTCTATTTTTATAAGTATACTTTTTTTACTTAATATTAATAATTAGGTAGGTACCTACATAA
Organism: Eupithecia centaureata; assembly: GCA_944547425.1. Taxonomy (NCBI): domain Eukaryota; kingdom Metazoa; phylum Arthropoda; class Insecta; order Lepidoptera; family Geometridae; genus Eupithecia; species Eupithecia centaureata. Next base: position 11,005,883 of record OX155699.1, on the reverse strand, counting down.
CTACGACCTTCAGTGTTGTAATTTTTTTTTATAAAACAAAAAAAACGTAAAAAAGTAGGTAACGTATAATACCTACATGTACTTAATGAACAGTTTGAAGAGCGCAAGCGACTAAAGACATTCTAAGGCTAAAAATGTATTAAGTTGTAACAGGTAACTTCTCAATAACGCGCTACTTGATCGCAACCAAAATTAGGTATTTCTATCTCCTGGCTACATTCCTGAGTCCATACTAGCTCTATAATACCAGTAGTCCAATTAAATGTCACAAGGTGTTATTTACATCTAGGAATGGTAAGTTCTCTTGTATAACCACTGCCATTAGCATACAATAGCGGCAGGCACCGGCCGGCCAGTGGGCAGTGGGCACAGTGGGCAGTGGGCGCGGTGGGCAGTGGGCACAGTGGGCCCACACCACTCATTCCCTTTGGTACCTAAGTACCTACGTTCTGGTAATAATTAAAGTACCTAGGTTCCTGTATTTTTGGTCCCTTGATGTACCTATTTCATCATCAGTATCATTAACCTATCCTATACCTACCTAGTCAACTCTGCTGGACATAGCACCATATAGCTATTTATAACCTACATAAAGCTAAGTAAGTATGTACCTACTTCATAGGTATGATATGAGAGAATTCTCTTACAATCTCTTAAGCACGTCCTTTTCGAGTCCCAAGCTTGTATTATGGGTAGATAGATACTAGATGACTGTTAAACTAAATACAAAAGGCATTCCATAGATCAAAATCTTTTTGATTATCGGTAGAAAACACCCGGAATCCTGGGAGAAATATCGTTAGAGTAGGAAAAAATAGAAACAAGTACAACCTACGTAAACATTTTGTGCCATGGCGGGAATCGAACCCGCAACCTGCCGTCGCCTGTTGTCATGATGATGATGATCCGAGATAAATACCGTTATTAATTAACGATCGTCTTATTAATTAAATCGTGAGGACGGATTGAGATGAGTGTAGGTACCTACTAGGTAATGTATGGGATGGTCGTACAGTCAACTTTACATGTAGATAGGTAGGTTCAGTAGTACTTAGCAAAGTGAAAAATCCTAAACAATGACCTCTGACTTCTACCCGCTGTGCGATTAATTTGAAATAGTATGGAAAGCGCACGATGGCCATCGAAATGCTTTCGAATGTCAATTTGGATGGGTGGCTTTTGCGCAATCGCCCAATTTGGATGGGTGGTTTTAGCGTAATCGCACAGGGTCGTGTCGGTCTGCCGTCCCATCGTATTATGAGAGTGAGAGAAAAGAGGGCGCATCTATGTTTGCGCACACACTTCTGCACTAAAGTCAGTTAAGAGGGTGCCTAGCCAATTTGTTAATCAAACTAGGACTATCTATGTATTTGACTGAGTGGTTCGCTTCTGAAATAGTTATTCTAAAATATTCTAAACCTACAAAATACGTAGAAATCGATCAGGTAAGAACTATTACTTGACTGAGAATCCTCGTAGAGAGACGTTGGGAATAGGCGTAACTCACTTTAATGTATAACTCGTTCTAGTGTTCAACAAGCTATTATTAGGTCCCGGGTTAAAATCCCGTCACTGTCCAAAATATTGTTTATGAGGCACTATTAGGTATATAAAAACTACTGTATTACTTATAGAGGAAACATGTAATTTTAACATTATTTTAGCGAATAACTTATTCTCATTGTAAGTGAACTTTTTATAGTTTTTATGAGAAATAAAGCTTTTTTAACCTTATAAGCAATATTTTTGGGCAAGAAGAATTCACAGCAGCTCTAGTCTTCATTGGGATTGCCTCGTGCCCGTGGTCGAAATTCAGCTAGGAGGACCTCATCACTTGGCTGACTGTACTCACATAATAATCCATTCGTGAGCTCGTGTTCACGACTTGACATATCGGCCTTACCACACTGAATGTACAACACCATGTATACATATATCACATCATCATCATCAGTACTGCCTCTCCCAACATTGGGTATTGCCATAACACAAGCTCTGCTTAGCTTGGGGCTAGATGATGCTGTGTGGACTGTTCGGAATTATTTATTTATTACTAGCGACCCGCCCCGGCTTCGTACGGTTTTATTATACGTATAAACCTTCCTCTTGAATAACTCTATCTATTAAAAAAACCACATCAAAATCCGTTGCGTAGTTTTAAAGATTTAAGCAGTCAAAGGGACATAGGGAAATAGGGACAGAAAAAGCGACTTTGTTTTATACTATGTAGTGATGATGATAGTGATCATCATCTCGCAGGCAGGCGAATTGCAGGAGGGCGGGCGCTATAGTCTGCCCTTATAACTTTTAAACACTTAATATGTGAACTTTCTAATCTTATAGTATCTTATGTTATGCCGCGCTCAGTTTCGATAGGTATGTACGAATTTGTACCTACGTATACGTTGGGTGATATCCCGATAGGTAGGTAAAAATTAATTTTTTTAATTGGTATAAATTAATGTGGACTGCGCTGAGAGATGGAAGGGTCAATTCTAACGCAGTGACCGTCACAGCCTGCTGCTACTCCGAACATCGTAACAAGTCAACCAACCGACCCACCTTGTTATAGATACGCCTACACTTACCCACAGGCTAATCTGAACCATAAAACATTTGCTAATTTAAAACTTAATTAAGTATTTTCAACACTTGAGTAGGTACTCTATCGGAGAGAGCCGGCGGCGACGGATAGTCAACAATATTGTCAAAACACTTAACCTTCTCGTTGGGTAATGTTTACTACAAGTTGGACAAATAAAATGTTTTGAAATTGCACACAGGTAGGTATTATTAGAAGGGAATACAAAGGCACATTCAGTTCTTCCACTCAAAAACCAACTTTTTACTTACTTAAGTAGGTTCATAAAAAAGCTGTCAAACTTAGTAGTAACTTTAGTAACTCACTAGTGGTAGGTACCTATGTTACTTTTTTACAAACAAACGACTAAACAGAAAGCAAATGAATTTTGCTAAGAAAATAGATGTTATCCAGAACTCTAAGGTTGGCGAATATCGAGACGTGATCGTGATGTCTCGTTTTTGTATGGGTCTTTCGTAGTTCCGCACGATATAATTTGTAATCGTCCGATACGATATCATCAATTGGACTAAGGTCTCTGGAAAAGGAAGAGGAGGATTATTCATTATTTATACTTATTTATTTGCAATAAATAATGTTTATATAAATAATATTAGTAAGAGTTACTCTGTCTGATTTTCAAAGAAGAAGATAATATTGAATGGATCACAAGCAGATAGTACTCGTAGTAAACAGAAAATTTATTCATTTCGTTCATCAAATGAAAACTCAATGACATAGGTTGATAATTTATAATTTAAAAACTATTAAAATAGTAATGAATTCTAACAATACGTGTCACCGTCATGTGAACCAAAATAGGTCTTGCATCAGCTTAACGTTGCTCCACAAAAAGTTGAGCAACGCTGCTTATCTACAGGACCATTGGTGCGTGTGCAAGTAAATACGAAATAACAAATCATATTTTTAAATTAGTGTATACAGCACACGGGAATAAACGAGTAAACACGGGATCAAACTCCAACAAATTAGTAAATAAAAAATGAGAGAACCTAAGCATTTGCTCCCCTTGGAGTCGAGACCCTAGGTCCGTGGGGTACCGAGGTTCTCCTGGTTTTTAAAAATTATCTGAGCGTCTGGTCGATGCGACGCGTGACCCTCTAGCTGGTGAGTATCTGGCGCAGCGCATCAGCATTGCCATACAGCGTGGTAATGCAGCCAGTGTCTTGGGGTCGCGACGACTTGTAATGTTATTGACATGGATCAATTGAGCTAACATTAGAATGTTTGCAACCGTCTGCAGTTAGCTCAATAGTTACAATTGTATATATTAGATTGAATTTTTTCTATTACTGGATTTCTTTTATGGAGTTGGGTTATGGACTTGATTGCTTTTAATACCTTCTCATCATCAGGGAAACCTTCCTCATCAGAACTCATACGTCCACTGCATGAGCAGACTTACTCCAAATAAGTGAAATTGCAGTGAGTGTTTTAAAAATATACAGAAGAAATAAAAAAATATTTATCGCTGAAATTATTTTCAACTATACTATACTAACCTGCATACAAAATACTAAAATAACTAACTTATCTAATATTATATTAATCACACAGCCTTACCTAATAATACTAAGTAGGTTCATTTTTTCAGGCAATAAGGGTTCTCCTAACGTAATAGGTAAAAACTTTCTGCCTTCCTCTGGTAAGTATCCTTAGTGACCTCTTAAATCTATGGTAGGCCTAGTAAAACTAAATTCTGAAAGGTTTAGAAAAGTAATCACTAAGATGATCTTTCTCCATGAGTGTGTCGACCGCTTGCGATGTGACAGTGAGTTGAACTTAGTAGCGCGTGCGCATCTCTTTGGAACACCCGCGTGTTACCGCCTACGCTTATGTCGGGGGTGTAAGGTTCAGTTTGCTTTATTTGTGGATTTTTGTGATATTTTTTGGGTTGGTCGAAATAAAATTATTCTGTTCTCATGTAAAAAGTGATGAGGGTTTGGTAGGTAGGATTTATTTGTATACCTACTGAAATTCTATGATAACTGATTGTATTTATTCCTATTTAGAAAGAAACAGTTTTTCAAAATGCTAAATTTTTAAGACATTATTTGTAAATTATTAGACACGTTCCATTTTTAAAATAGCTATTTATTATATTGTATGTAAAACTTTAGACTGTAACTTGCCCTGGACGTATTATTAACTTTACTAAACCCTACTAAATTAATGAGTTAATATAACTAATTATTCGAAAAATATATAAATGTCAAGATATTAATCTGTATTTAATAAAAATTCCCAATAAGATAGCTAGGTAGTCTAGGTACCTACCTTTTTTATGACACTTTTTCAGTGTACAAGTAAATAAGTATTTTCAAATAACTACTTATCAATGAAATGTTTAGGAATAGGTACCAACCTTTTGAATAAAAAAAACTGTCACAGACATTGGTCAAGACTGTCCAGGATAACCACTAAAACCGGACCTTCATTAACATAACTAGAAATAACTACATTATCTATACTTATAATAAAACTGTAACAGGTCCAATTCTGTACATTGAAGATATTTTGAAAATTTTTTTTGGAGGGCACTCTATTATCGATACTCAAGCCAAAACTGTAATTTTTTTCTTTCATGTCTGTCTGTCTGTCTGTCTGTCTGTCTGTCTGTCTGTATCGTAAACGCGCATCACGCCGAAACTACTTGATGGATTGAAATGAAACTCGGCATGATTATAGGTCATACTACGAGGAAGGACATAGGATACTTTTTATCCCGGATTTCAGTAAGGTTCCCATGGGAGAGGGTATGAAAGTAAAATTCCTTTACCGCGCTTCACGCCGAAACTGCTGAATGAGTTGGAATGAAACTCGGGACGATTTGAGTTCATACTACAAGGAAGGACATGGGATACTTTTTATCCCGGAATTCGGTAAGGTTCCCCTGGGAGAGAGGGTGAAAGAAAAATTCTTAAACCACGCATCACGACGGAAGTGAATGAATTCGAATGGAACTCGGGACGATTGGACATGGGATACCTTTTATCCCGGAATTCAGTTTGGTTCCCCTGGGCTATACGGGTTTTCAAAAATTTCTCACATCATCTGAACGTCGCCGTCGGAATCAAACTGAATTGAACTGATAAACGCGAAAGTTTGTAAGTATGAATGGATAGATGGATGGATAGATTGATAGATGGATGGATGTTTGTTACTCTTTTACGCAAAAACTGCTGAACGGATCTGGATGAAATTTGGCACAGAGATAGATTATAAGCTGGAGTAAGAAATAGGCTTTATTTTATCGCGAAAATCCCACGGGAAAGGGAATTACGCAAGTAAAATCGCGAGTACTCCAAATACTAATCATTCGCAGACGAAGTCGCGGGCACCAGCTAGTAAACAATATGAATGGATGAGCAAAAATGTATTTACATAAATAAATATTAATTTATCATTACGTATAACTTGTTATTGATTCATCTGTCAAGCTTATTATGTCTGGGTCAAAACTTCGTTACCGTGATTAATTATAATTTACCGGTCAAATTAAAAGATGATCTTTCGGCTGTCTGACAGGTTGACAAGCATCATTTGCTTTATTAATTATATTATAGAAATGAGCTCAAAACATGCCTCATAATTTACGCTCTTAAATATTTAGATAAAGGATCTCTTTGTTTATACGGAATTTGTTGTGCTATAGGTATCTGCATTTTTACAGCTTTTAAGTTAGGACTATTAACTCTAACATAAAAGGTTAAAAATTTAACTTAAACTTTTCTATTCCTTGCTTGTAATTTTCGTTGTAAATAAAGATTATAAGGAAATTATATTATTCTGCCACTTAAAAGATTTCAGCGGTATTTTAAATTTGCCTCAGTGTGTTTTATTATGCAACTTCATATTAGATACTTAACCATATCCTGTTTATAATAAACAAAATTACAGTATTAAGATAATATAATCAATTTTGAAAGTCCGTAACTAGTCTAATAAATAATAACATGTTTGAAACTCATTTGGTTTTATTGGGAGCGGAATCGAACCTACACTTTCACTAAATGTACAATTTATTACTTCTTTTGAAATATTTGCGGTTTGGGTTCCGTAAGGTTATTTGAAAACTGATTTTAATAATTTTATATTGAGTTGAGTCCTGCTGTTTTATTAGTAGTTAAATAAACTTAGGTTTTCAAAAAAGAATGAAGTACCTAGGTTTTATCAAATAATCATAGATATTATTTTTCAAGAAGGATGAAAAGTGAAAATGTAAGGATATTATGGAAATAATTTGAACTCGTTTCATATTAATTTTTTTTTTTGTCTTTTGCAATTCAATTTTATTAGGAAACTACAGACAATACAATAAGGTAAATAAACTCCTAAAGACAGAGTTCATTAGGGGAGGGCTATGCCCAGCTATGGACTACTATATATTGATAATAATGATGAAATAAACTTCAAGAAATTACTGTAAAAAACGACCGCGCGCGTTTAGGTCTTTTCTATGAAAAAAGTGTAGGTAGTTACTTAATCTTATGATTTTGTACGGAATTCATTTGAAAACTATTTATGTAAAATCTATGTACACACTACACACCTCGTTTATTTTACTCCCACGTAGAATGTTGATTTGGTTACAGTATTAAATAGAAATCAATCATGGTTTACCAGTGATTTCCAGTCGAATATTTATTTGGATGGCGTAATCTTATTTTTGATGTTTGAGCAAAAGTTTTATGAACTTGCAAAATTAAGTTGTATAATGTGGGTGTACATTTAATTAACAGTGGCATAAGTGTGAATAATAAAAGTGAAAATGTATGTTACTTATTTTTAGTATGATATATAGGTAAGTACATAATTACTTATAATGAGTAGATAGTAAACCTTGACAGTGAAGAATAAACAAACTAAACTGAAACAGTCGATGAAGTGAATGTGAATAATGATAGACAAAAAGTGAATTAGGCTCAAAAATGGCTACAAAAAGTGATCTGAATGCTATATCAGAAAACAGTGAGGACAGGAATGACAAAAATATCGAAATTCAAAATGGGAACATCGTCATAACAGTTGACAATGACATTAAAGCTATCAAAGAATCTGGCGCGATAAAAAACGGCAACGCTGAAAAAAATGGCGGCGTGTTTGAAAATGGAATGAAGCCAGTTTTAGAGATTTCGAACTCTTTGCTGTCAGTTCCTTTAACAAAGAATGGACACAGAATGTCGTTCATGGAGGAAGAAAGCGCAAAGGAGAAGCTTCGATTGGCGCTGCTGAAGCAATGCGCCGCCATCTTGAAACAAGGAGACCAGCGGTACACGAAGGAGTCTTTACACCGGACTTTTCAGGATGTGGTAAGAATTTTGTATTACTTTTACCCAAAAATATGCAATTTGTGGTAGGTATGGTTAAAAACGGTAAGCTGAAGATAGGGCGTTATGGCGCTCATTAGGTGAGGCCTATGTCTAGCAGTGGACCAATATAGGTTGATGATGATGATGGTTAAATGATTTAAAAGATATCTTCATTTAAAAAATACACCTGAAATTAGTAGAATACCAATGGTTTTTAACCAATGAAACTTACAGTGCGAACGCGTTCAAATCTTTTGTATGGAAAATTATCAATGTACTACTGTACGATAATTTGAATTGAACTAGTCCAGATAAAGGTGTCACTATATCGGTACTAATTTTACCTCTTTACTATAAACATTTATTAGTTTTTTAAGACCAAAGAAACTTGCGTAATATAATGATAAAATTCAATACCTATTGATGACTCTGATATCCTATGAAATTTATATTAATTCTCATGTTTAGACAACTCTTACGAAATTATAGGGGTCGACTCTTACGCCGCGCCGTGACGTTAGTAAAACTTAGAAATTTACACAATTTAATGTAAAAATATAAAACGCATTAAAGCAATCAACGTGCAGCCATTAGCGCATGTTCAATGCGACCTCATCGTATGAAAGCTCACAAGATGCGCAAGCACAACCTTGATCGTGTTCTGATTTCAAAGAGGTCACTCGATACTAACGACCGTTTACTTTAGTTGTTTCAATAGGTCTTCAAGTGTTTGTGCCTTGGACAAAGATAGTAAAAATACGATTTAGAATGTTGGACAGTGGATAATGTTTGTTTTTGCATGGGAATGGTACAAATTGTTGAAATTGACTAAATTACAAAACATTCGCGTGGAGCAAAGGAAAAAAGGCCGGCGACGTAAGTTGCGGGTTCGATTTTCGCCTAGGGACAAAATGTTTGAACGATCTGTTGATATTTGATTGTTTGTTTGATATAAATCAATGTTTACCATACAATATCTAACGCTTACTTACTTATGAAGGAAAAAAATACGAAAAAATCATGGCGGACTACATAAATATTATCATAATTAGGTAGTCTGATTGAAATTTATAGATACTTTTTGTAAACAAATGTAAGTATTTTATTTGTACGAAAATTGAACAAAATATAATTAGGTACAATAACAGAAAACAGCATGGTATCAGCAAGGTAACAACTAAAACCAAAACAAAACCTACAACGGAAAATTTTACACCCAAAACAATGGAAATTCGAATTCGAAAACAAATGTGAGACCAATGGAAAGGTGAATTAAAGATATCAAAACCATGAATTGTTTCGAACCTTTGTGCCTTGCTATGGCGCTCATTAGGGGAGGCCTATGTCCAGCAGTGGACTAATATAGGCTGATGATGATGATGACGATTTTGTATCTAGTTCTGATGATACCAGTGTCGTAAAAGATTAGATTGTTTTCAGTTGTTGACAAAAACATCTAGGATTTTAAATCGTGGTATAGATTGATTGAGAAATATGGTTTACTTGGATACATATAGGATAAACAGCAGGGGCCTTACATTATATTCACTCTACTGATAATCGAGATCGATTCATGACATTTGAAACCTAGCCTGAACTTCGATTGTACCACTGGTTATATAATTGAATTTAACTGAAAATCGATTTCAAGTTAGACAATAAGGCAGCCGGTCAGAAGATTTAAGGGTATGCACCATTTATTTTCTCTACCTACTATTATTTCATTTGTGCACTAAATCTCTGTAGAAACTAGGGCACCACTCATTGGCTATTTAGCAAATGGCAGTAGCCAATCACGAGGCGACGTCAATGTCACCTGTCAGTTTTTACAGACATGTGTCGTTACAATAAGTAGTGTAAGGTCGGTCAGATCGTAGGTTTTACTAAAGGTCATGTTATAATGCCTAGATCACAGAATAGTCGTTTTAAGCCTAGGCTTCACTAGGCTTGTTGTTTCGACAACGCAACACAAGTTGTCTAAGGCAACGGGATATTTTTTGTGAATTGTAGCAAATTATGCCTTTGGTTCGATTCCCGCCTCGGCTCAAATGTTTTTACGAATTGCAAATATTTGATCTGGGGTTCTTGGTGTTTTCTATGTTTAGTGAAAAACTTCTATCTACGTAAATGTATTCTTTTAAGTATATCAGTCATCTAGCTTTGAGTAGCTTACTTTGGGGCTAAATGATGCTCTGTGGATTGTCCAGCATTATTTATTTATATATTTATAATAAACACGTACTTCTTGAGAAAAATATTTTAAGTGTAACTTTGTCCGTTTTTAAAATGAATATTTATTACTTTTCTATGTTGCTAGTTTGATAAAAACTTTTAATTGGAAATCATTAGAAGGATAACAGCTTTACAAAGTGAGATAGATACCAACCAGCCATTTAACTTTTTCAGTTCCTTACCATCATAACTCATTCTTCACCTCACAATCCCTCTCTCTCCATCGAGTGCAGTTAGAAAGGGACACTGCATTTGTATGAGTGTATGAATTAATGTATGAAACAGCATTGGTCACCACTAATGATGTCGTGTCTGTCGTGATGGATGGTCTTAGGTTGGTGACCACCATTTTTTAGATGCAGAGATTTATACTTTGCTACCAAAGTTTGCGATATGAATGGTCTATTTGGATAGTAAAGTAAAGTTTTACAAATACAATAAATATTGTAAGCAAATTGACGCAGAACATAGTTTTCAAAGTTGGTAGATTATATGCAGTTATTATTGGGTCCGCTTCATTCAATTTTATTAATTTTATTAACTTGATATACTCACCTTTGTAATGTCATTTAGAACGCCATAGATTAAAATAGGTAAACACCTAAGATCAAGTATTACTACGAACGTAGTAATCCTTGATCTTAGGGTAAACACTTTCCTAAAAGTCATTTTATGATAGAGTTACTTGACGTAGCTAAATAGACCTAGAATTAAAGATTATTTAGGCATCTAATTATTAAGGTTTCACCATCATCATCATCAGCCTATATTAGTCCACTGCTAGAAATAGGCCTCCCCTATTAAGGTTTATCTAAACTATATTTGTAAAGTTTATGACTATAGCAAAAGTCCTCTACAGCATAATTGTATCACATAAAACAATTTTTTTGACAGGCCTGTTCATTTAATCAAGTATATTTTAATATTTTTATTTTGTAGGTACTTACTAACTTTTAACATATAAAATATCTTTATCTTCATGTTACATACCTAAAGTTTACATAACCTAAAACTTTTCTATTGAAAAGCCACAGTCACCGTACAAAACACGCGCCACCGCCGCACCATTTTACCCGCAAAAGGCCACATTTCAGCGTGCTTCTCTATAACGGCCCGTTCGGAACAGAATGCGTATATTATTACCGATCACCAAATGCGGCCCGGCCCTATAAGGCGTTTGGTCGCACTCGCGCGTGCAATAGCTCTTCACAACTTATAGGTGGCAACTTATGGGTTAACTTAGTTGTTGCGTACTAGCGAAATAGTTTGTTTCCAGTTTAAATTCGTTAAACGATTTTATACTTTGTAGGGACATATCACACTCATATTATAAATGAAAAAGGATGGATGGATGAATGTCTGTTGCCTCTTCATGCCAAAAGTACGGAATGGAGCGGGCTTCAAATTTTTAACGGTTGACTAGGATTTTCTAGATCAATGTTCAAAATCAAACGTTCTCTTTTGTGTAACCTTCATCTGTGCGAATTGGATAGGAATAGGATTTTGCATTTATAGGAGCGAGCAAGATCATACATTTTTGGAAAGGCAAATAAGTACTACAAGGAAACAAAATTAAATTTACATTTTTTTTTATAAAAATTATAAAATTTCATCTAGTCATCGCTCCTCCTCGGCGCCGCGATTTATATTTGCAGAGACCAAAGGACAAACTTACCCTCATAATCCTTTTTTTGTCAGTGTCTTTGCTACAAGCGAAGTTCTGTCAGGAAACTGCATAGGACGGAAAAAAATGTCTATTATTGGAACACACTTTCCTTCGCCGGAATATGGGAGAGAGAGTTAGTGTTATTATTTCTTTGGCAGGTGACATAATTTCATAAAAAAGACAATACCCATAACACAAGTTCTGCTTAACTTGGAGCTAGATGATGCTGTGTGGATTGTCCAGCATTATTATATCCTAAAATAGTATTTATCATAAAGCCAACCTAACCAAGCCAACACAAACTAGAGTGCCCTTTAACTATGGTCCCACAAATCACAGCTCACACCCGTGTCCCTCTAATTAATGTCACACTTGCGCTTTGTCCTGTCTGTCTGTTTGTATGACTGTGCCAACGTGCTCCAAATAAAGCTATTAATTAAAAACTTTTGATATCAAATGCACTTAGAAAATGTTACTAACGAGAAGGAATTTGTTGCAACTAATGAATTACTGGATTTGGAAAGAAATTCTGATGTTATTAATTCTTCCGTATCGATATAGTAAAATCTAAGTTATTGAATAGAAACTATGCTTTTTTACCAGAAAAATCACTAATTACGGGATATTTCCAATGGTTTGTGTTTTGAGTGTGCCAACATTTGTACAAAATTGCACCATATTGACACAGAATAGACGGAATAATTGCAGATCACTTCAGATATTGTATTTGTGTTTGTGAATGAATAATTCATGCTAATTGAAGAAATATTTTATCAACTTAGCGATTAAGTATAATGGTGTTAGTGTTATCAACATAGTACTATAATGTAAAAAGCAAAGGTCGAATAAAAAACGAGCGCGTTGAAGTCTTGTATAGAAAATTTGTATCAACCAAATTATGGTTCGATTTGTTTGTAGGCCATTTTAATTACCAGAATACAGGTATAATTTACATTGTTCTTTTACTTATTAGCTCCAGTTATGAGCTTATAACTTTAAAAATAGTGCTCGTGCCAACTATTTCATATTAAAACCCGAACGCTAGAACATTGTAAAAGACTCACTGTGATGTCCACTGACAGTATGTCAAATACCATGTTCAAGTAAATAGTAGATATTTATTTTAAATTTTTAATGATAGTTTTTATGTGTCAGTTTTGTTAATTATAGCGTTGTTTGTATGTGTGATCCGTAAAGCCAACATGTGGCTCTGACGGAAGACCAGCGTTGGTTGCTAGCTTGCTAGCAACCAACTCATGCTGAGGCAGAGCCATTTTGTTACAGATTTACTCTTCACATTTTAGTCTCAGTTTAGTGTAATTTTATAAAGTGGACCTACTGTGTATTGTGTAATTCTGTAAACAAATAAAAATATATTCTATTCTATTCTTATATCTAAAAGAGGTCTTAGGTTTTAGGTCGAAAACTCTTGTTTATGCATTTGGACTCTATTTGATCCATTACGCGTTCATAGCCCGCCTAATGCCATCAAAAAGTGCAAAATCGTCCTGGGATTTTTACAGGCTTGGCGGCGTAACCTCGGTAAATTGAGGATTTCTATTCCTTGTGCTGTTACTCCCTTGTATTCCAGAAGCGAGGAGATAAATGCAATATAACAATCAAAGTGAGCACTTTATTTCATATTCATTAAATATTTTTTTAACATGTATTTTATGACGTGTCCAAGTGTCCTGTAAGGTCATAAGGAAATAAAGCACTCTGAATTTTGAATTTTGAGTAGCTTACATCACGGGCTTAAAATTGAATTCCAAGCGCAAAATATTCAAGATTATAGAGCCTAGAATAACCCACGAGCTTTGTTTGTAAATGTGGCGGGATAGCGGACAGCGCGGTCGGCTCGCGTACGGTGCAATCATGCAAAAACCATACTTATAGTCTAATCAAGATTATCAAACCGTTTAAGCCTTATAGACATTGCAAAACATAAAGAAATGCGTTTGATTTGACTCCTTATACGTGTATTGGATACCAGATCCTAGCTGATAACTACGTGCAATCGGGTGCATATTTTACTAGAGGCGTTCGATTATCGTTGTCATCATCATCAGATACGGAAGGTTTTTATAACTCATTCTATTCTTTAAATGAATATCATTCTGCAATTTCACCATGGAACAATCGAAGTAAGAAGGTTTTCCAAATACAAATTAATATTGTTTTTACTTGAGGAGTTTTCTGCCAGCCGCAGTTTTAGGTTTAGGTTTAAAGAACTTTATTCTCATTACAAATAGTTTTCTTATAATGAGATACTTAACTATAGAAATAATTTAGGTTTTATAAAGATTTCTGTATACCTCTGGTACCTTAAATACATTTTAGCTTAATACTGTGCATTGGTTCCTGTTTTTCCTTTGTAGATTTCCTACCTAAATAGTCGTTCTTTCCCGGAATCTAATCCATTTCTTTTGGCAAACATTGCAATCTGTTCAGCAGTAAGTTGTAAAAACATAACGACAACTGACCACTCATTGACATCTTAACCTAACGGATATGTATAGAAAAGTATGGTTTAGTCCCATACTTTTTTCGTTACCAAACGAAAAAACTTTAACCTGCCAATGTATGTTGTCAAAAGCGACATAAACACTATAACACCATGACCCCCGCTGTTTCAGTGCCTTTACTGTTCAGCAGCAACATAATCACCTTAGGCGGTCTTTTATGCTCGTTACAAACTTTTAGAAATGCCAATTACGCGTCCATAAGTAAAGATCGGCGACTTTTTGTATCGCGACTTTAAAGGCTCTAATTAGAGCTTCCTGTCGTCTCCTAGGACGCTAGGAATGCAGCAGGCGACTCGCGAGGTGTGCGCGACGCGACCGAAGAGCGTCGGCTGAATAGCTTGATAATATCATGGTTGTCCGATCGATCTTTTCAAACAAGTTCAAAAAAGGAAGAGGTTCTCAATTTGAATGTTTTATTTTTTTATTAGGTTTTTATTCTTGTTGGTAGGTAACCTAACAGGTAAAAAAAACATTCGAATTTAGAAAAGGTATTTGAACCTCAGAACTTTTTGGTAGGTGAAGTGATTTTTTTTTTCATGCTCAGAGTTCACAAAGCGCGCGTTCGCTCCCCGCTCAAAAATTCATAAAACCGAAATTACTTTCGCAATTTAAAACGTGTAGAAATCACAAAAATGAAGATTAAATGCGAATTTGTTTTAAGTTGAAGTAAAAAACTTGGTGTGTAAACATAAACTTAGAAACCTACATTGTTTGATTTCTATAAAACTACTGTTTGTAAGATATGGTAAGGAACTTTAAAAACAGATAGAAAAATATTTTATTAACACTTCAATACATATACATACATGAACATATACGTAAATGAAGCACACCTTATAACTCAGTTAGTAAACACATGACATGTAAGATAGTGTCTAGTACCTATTCATAATATCAAATGCCTGCCGCACCCTTCGTGTAGATACTAAAGCACGCCAGTAAATTGAAAAACTCAACTATTTAAATGACCGCCATTACGTTAAATTCATACGGCCATTTTGTTTACTTAACCTGTCACTTTTAATAGCGGAACTTCCTTTCAACGTAAATAGTAAGATCGACTCCGGCCAACCCTGTCTTTATGCTGTAAACATGCTGTTGATGTTGACAGTTTTTTTTAGCTGAGCTATGTAATGATAAGATGTTTTTTACTAAAACTATAAGCCGACTTTAAATATCTGAATATTCCTATTTTTTATATTTTATGGTAGGTATAGAGCGTAAACCCTCGGGATTAGTTTTTTTGGCCAGTTTGGTTTATTTTTTTTGTATACTTAAAAGCCCAATTATCGAAATCAGAAACCAGTCGGTGTAGATACGTATAAATAATGTAATATACACAAAGAGAATATACAGCCGAATTGAGAAACGCCTTTTGTTTCTCGTCGCTTGAAAATAATCTGAAATGGGAAATTTAAAAGATATTCAGATGTATTAAACCATTTTAACCTAAAATAAAACGGGATCTACATACATATCCTGTGTGTACCCAAACTGTGTAAGTGACTACATGTTTACAAAAGCACAACTAGGCCGTAAATATACACCAGTTACCTTTTCCAAATGAGGTATGGCTCTCATTTTTTCCAAAAATATTGTTAGAATAGTATGCTTAGGTACCTACTAACATTTAGGTAGGTAGTTAACAAATAAATCCTAAATTATAACAAAAGTCATGCGTCTTGACTACTTCACTCCATGTTAATAAAATATTACATTGACATTTGCATCTCCAATGGATATGAAAAGAATTTATTAAAACTGACGTAATGATTAATGTTTCCAGGAAATAGGCTTCCGTTTCAATTATAATGTTTTCACGCAACGTGTTCGAAAATTATACTTAATACCTATATCATGTAATAAGTTCCAACCGGCTCAAATAGGAAGCCTCCTTGGTCAAGACTAGCGTATTTATGCCGTTTGAGGTGGAAATCCAAGATGAGATCCTTGGGGTCCTAGTACACACGCAATTTATAATGGGTTTACCAAAAATATGTACGGAATTCCGGTAATCGGAATGTTGGCTTCAATTCCGTCAACAATAGCATTGCCAGCCATTCAACGCCGCAATGCTATAAGAATTTTGTGCCTTCTGGTGATGACTTCGATTATCAAACCCCAACTCTCCTAATGCAACACGTACTTACCTAGTTGTACATTGGCCATACCGCTGTCAAATATACCAATCCATCACATCGATCAAAGGATAGATAATCGATTATCCGAGTGTTATAATTACATCTGCGAATGATCGATCGCTGGTCAGAGTTTAAAGTGCTGCGAGCTAATCTATTACTCGTAGCTTCGGGCGTGACAGTCCGATAGGCTTGTTGGAGATTTCCTGATTAAAATAATTATTAGGTTCGAAATTATCTTATCTGTTATCCGTGCAGTCATAAAGTGAAGTATGTTGAGAAAATTATTGATAAACCCTTCAAGGCAACCATTGCGCTGTATGTGTTCACTCCAGCCTTCAAAAATACGCGCGTTAAATTCCCCTACTATCCCGAAAATTACTGGTTTCTTAAATGGTGTCTATAAGCAGAGGTTTATTAAATATTTGTCCCGCAAAACAACAGACAAAATAAATAAAACTGTCAGTCAAATTATGTTTTCTAACTAGAATTTTCATAGTTTTCAACTGTTTGCGAGCGTGCTTTGTAGAAAGATTTTTTTTTTTATTTTACCATAATTATGGATTCTTGAATCGTGTTATAAGGTTTCTCTTTAAAAACCAATACCCGGTCAATTACCTTCATCGACCTTAATTCCGACGTCATTGAGCCCGTAAATAATAAAATGGTAAAACGTGTTTTTTTATTAATCAAGCTCCTCTCATTATTTCATAACTTCACAGCAGCTTAAAGCTCCTTTAATATTAATATTGTAGATAAAAACCTTTATTAACAACGAAAATTACAAGCAAAGGAATAAAATTGCATAAAAATGGACATGTTAAAAAACAATTAATATCTTCGTAATCGATTCAATGCCAGCGCTCGAAAGTAGATCGATAAACAGCTCGATTATAATCGTGTTGTGACACTAATGCTCGCTCGCCGCTTGTCTTTCGGTAGGTACCGTTGTGAAATGCAACATCTAAGCAAGGGAATTCAATTATATCTAATCTGTTTGATTTCCCTTGCTTAGTTAGACGTTGCATTTATATGTCAGACGCATGAACTGTATCTAAAGTCAGAAAAACTGAGAAATTTTACTATTATGGCATTACCTTGTAATTAGTTATCACTACATAGTATAAAACAAAGTCGCTTTTTCTGTCCCTATTTCCCTATGTCCCTCTGACTGCTTAAATCTTTAAAACTACGCAACAGATTTAGATGCGGTTTTTTTAATAGATAGAGTGCTTCAAAAGGAAGGTTTAAACGTATCATAAAACTGTGCGAAGCCGGGGCGGGTCGCTCGAATGTTTAAGAACATAAACGGCGAAAATAGTTTTCGAAAGCTCGATAGAATTTGAATTGTATATCACTCGTACAATAAGGTACTTCTAGGTTAAATAATAACAACTCCTTTTTTGAAGTCGGTTGCAAAAGAAAAAGTTCTCAATTTGACAGATTTTAAATGTATTTACTTACCTACGTTTTCTTGGTAAACTGATTTTGATGGTTCTTCTATGAGCTCCTATTATGAATTTTGACCAGTGAAATTAGAAGTAGGTAGAAAAAAATCGAGAGAGATTTACGTCCTGGATAGAAAATTCCGCTAAGGTTTTAACAGGCATCACTACATAGTATAAAATAAAGTCGCTTTCTCTGTCCAAGTCATTATGTCCCTTTGAACGCTTAAATCTTTAAAACTACGCGACGAATTTTGATGCGGTTTTTTTTAATAGATAGAGTGATTCAAGAGGAAGGTTTATACATATAATAAAACCGTGCGTAGCCGGTGCGGGTCGCTAGTATAGTATAATATACATATTATAAAGTTTACATATTTACCACTATACCTACACACCGCGGTCACACCTGTACAGACCCACAAAGACCACACTTACACCGATCTTAAATGATCTCATGCATTTTACATCGCGCGATAAAAGATAACCTGAACCTGTTCTTATTCTTATGCCTGAACCACTCATTTATAACTAGCTATTAGTTATAACTAGTTATAAATAATAACGACGTTATCGATAACTGGGTACAACTAATGATACAGATTCTGACGTTAGATTGTTTTGACGAGGAGTCTAAGAATAATGGGATTCTATAGGTATCGACTACTAAAATTAATTTGAGTGAAAACGGGATTACTGAAAAATTTAATTATCTGATTTAATATTAGACAATTGAATTTGATTGTCTAGCCTCAACGAGGTATGGCAATGGCTATACCTACTCGGAGTTTTTCTGAAGGATAGAATCCTTAGTGAATAAATCCGACAGAGAACCATAGTTATCGACATAGCTCAAAGAATTAGCAAGCTGAAGTGGCAGTGGGCCGCTATATCTCGCGAAGAACCAACAACTGAATGAATCTCTCTTCTGGACAAACGTAGTGTAGGAAACCTTCTAGCCCGGTGGGATGACGATCTGATGTAGGCTGCAGACGATGCTGGATGCTGAAAGTTAAAGAGAGGGTGCTATAGCATGAGTTAGGGGAGATCTATGTCCAGCTGTGGACTTATTATAGATTGTAAAATAGATTTAACACATGCTTCGATTTCCAAGAACCTAAGCTTTTAAGTTACGATGATGTTAATGATGAAGTTAGCAAATCAATTTAGATAAGCGAAACTAGACAGTGCGTGGGCAGTAAGTATTGAATTATAGGTCTAGTCTAGGCGGATCTAGACCTAGATAGATCTAGTCAACAGCTGCGTACACTTACACATATCCACTTTGTACTGATAAGAAAATTATCTGTCGAAATTAAATAGTTTTAGGTATTTATGTTAAAGGTTGTGGGTCTTGTTTTAAGAAGTCTAGAAATTGATTTCCAGAATAAATTTACTATGGATTAGTTTCAAGTTTCCAACGTTTTGGTTTCTGAATAGCTCCTATTCAAGATATGAATTTTTCCTTGGATATACAAAAATCAGGACCTAAATCCGATAAAAAAAATATGAAGGAGTAACTAATGAGATCTTATTTACTGAGCACTTGGATAAATAAGATCCTAATAATATAAGTGAAGGTACAAAATAATTTCAATATATTAATATAAAACGAAATGACTAAGAACGCAAAAAAATATAATAAATGAATAATGCTGCACAATCCTGGAATGCTGGACACAGCATCATCTAGCCCCAAGCAGAGCTTGTGTTATGGGTTCTAAATAACTAATTCAATAGATAAGGCATTATTTTTCATGCTGTCCAATAAAGTTTAGCTTAGTAACACTTTGTTCCAGCAAAATCGACCCTACCGTAAAACTATTAAAGTTATTCTATGCCTATGTTTATCAGTCAGTCATTTTGCCCTAACATTCACAATCCTCAGAGTCCCATTGGCTGATCGTGACATTGGAACATTTGAGGTCAGTGATATCCAATCAAAAAGCTGCATTTTTATTGCTAGCTTTAATTACAGCTATGGGAGGAATTACATTTATATGGAACTTATATTCTTGTAGACTTAATAAAATTGTTTTAAGAAAACCTATATTATGGTGCTGTGGGCGAAGGATCGTTTGGAGGTTTCAGGTTCGATTCTCGTGTCGGGACAGATATTTAAACGATCTGCCGATAATTGTTTAGTTAGCGTATACTGGATGCTTTCTATGTACAATAAAAATATATTTAAATAAATAAATACATATGTTGGACAATCCACACAGCACCATCTAGCCCCAAAGTAAGCTACTCAAAGCTTGTGCTATGGGTACTAGATGACTGATATAGAAAATACATTATAATACATAGATAGATATTTTTTATGTATGATACATAAACACCCAGACCTACGGAACAAATTTCTGCAGATCGTACACAAATTTGTTCCGAGGCGGGAATCGAACCCGCAACCTCCTGCGTCGCAGGCGGACCTTCGCCCACCGCGCCACATCGGTCGTCAGTATATTTATCCATGTAGTGTGTGTAATGTACTGAGCAAGTTATTTCGTATCTACCCACATACATAACCACAAGCTCTGCTTAACTTGGGGCTAGTTATTTCTATGTGAAATGCCCACCACTAATTTTAGGGAACTATTATTTTCAAGATGGCAGATGCTGGATGCGGCAAGTTGAAGACGCGGCGCTATGGCTCTCTTCAGGGGAGGCCTATGTCCAGCTGTGGACTAATATAGGCTGATGGTCATGATGATTTTTTTCAAAATGAAAACAAGTTCCGATTTTTTGAGGTCGGCGAGTAACTCTCTCTCTCTCACTCAACTCAATTTTAGAAACTCCTTTTGGAAAATCTGTTAAAAAAACTGTTCAAAGTCCCCTTCAGCCACTTTTCGGCTATCGCTCCTATTGCACCATAATCGCACCCTTACCTCGCACACCTGTTACCTCAAGTACATTATCATATTACACGCCTGCAGGTACTTCTATGTATAGCGAGGTCGCCATTACCATGAAGATTAATAGCTGAGCCGTTATTGATAATTACAGGCCACTTGCGTAGATCTCATGTAGGTTACAGCTTTATCGCTTTGAGTAATAGTTGTCGTA
This sequence comes from Eupithecia centaureata, assembly GCA_944547425.1. Classification (NCBI taxonomy): domain Eukaryota; kingdom Metazoa; phylum Arthropoda; class Insecta; order Lepidoptera; family Geometridae; genus Eupithecia; species Eupithecia centaureata. The sequence goes on along the minus strand of OX155699.1, from coordinate 10,984,897 downwards.
GGTTTGATTCTCAAGATAGTCAACTAGCTTTCTACAGTTCTCTGTATTTTAACTTTTCTCTAAAAAACTTGTTCAACGTGGAAATTTTTGACATGGATCAATTGAGCTATCTTTAGATTGTTTGGAACCGTCTGCAATTCAATAGTTTTGCTTAATAGTTTCAATTGTATGTACTAGTTTGATTTTTTTCTTTTCCTTATTTGTAATTGTCGTTGAAATAAAAGATTTTCAGAAACTTTTTCTTATACAACTTAGAATAGAGGTAGAATAGATAACGACATATACTTAGATAATTACAAAAACTAACAATGAAGAGGGAGGTCTAAAATCAAAGTGACACAAATACGCGTCAAATCGAGTTTCGCCTCTATGACTCTACTAGTTCTAAGGAGCCATAGCACTAGGTGAAGTGTTATGAATGCTTATGTCACGATTGTCTGGGTTACTGAAATAAATCAGAATATCACTTTTATTCATGTTATAATTCGTATAACAACAGTGATTTACATATAAACAATTTTATGTTTCGTATAAAAGTTTGCCTTTTTAACCCTTAACTGTAGTGGTGAAAAAAAGTCACGTTTCTATAGTCGTGGGTCCATGGGACCCACATATTTTCTATGATTATTTTGAAACCTAAATAAAAACAAATTATTTTTTTTAACTTCTTTGTTATTAAAATATATATTGAAAAATCATATTTTTACAAGAAATTAACAATAGGAACCTTTATTCTTATTTATAATGGCACTGTTTTTGATCTGTCGATAGTTACTGAACCTAAAAACAGGCTTCAGAAAAAAAAATCAATTTAAATGGAAAATAACAATAAAAAAATTCAATAAAACTTTTTTATGAACATAAAATAACACTTTTTAAGATAATTATAAAAAAAACTTAAAAACAACTTCTAAAAATTTTTTGACATCACCTAATGATGAGCAATGTTTTATAAGGATGAATTGTACACTGTTTTAGCACAAGTCATGCAAATAGACAGTCTACATTTAGGACATAAATGTCCAGTCTTTTCTCTCTTGTTTGGCGGACAAAAAGAGCATCTATTTCTTTTATTTCGGCCCAATTTCAGGATTTCATCGTTTGCTGAAGCTGCCTCTAGTGGTCGGTACATTATTTCGAGAAGTCGGTGAATTTCTCCCGATTTAATCTTCATCAATGTCTAATTCCACGTTCAACCACTGCTCTAATATATCCTCTCTGTTTGAAGAAACATTCCTTTGGTTTGCCATTACAAAACACGTAATAACATAAACAATAAAAGTGACGTAAACATAGTCGTGGGTCCAATGGACCCACTTGCACACCAATACTCACCTTATCAGTAGCGATTGAAACGCGTCCGTCCCCTTACACACACTTCAGCTTCCTGTCGGAAGGTACCTAGGAGCGTGAGGCGCTGGGGCACACGCCGTGATTTTAACACGCGTTCAAAGATTGAACCTGGGTCCATTGGACCCACAACTACAGTTAAGGGTTAAGGGATGATTTATATTAGACCGGGCCGAGTCCGGGCCGGGGCGGGGCCGGAGCGAGGCCCATCCATTTCATCCCGGACGGGACACGGATCATGCACGGTGTAATATAAACTGGTTCATATAAAATGTATGAAACGTTTCAAATCCGTGCCCCGTCCGGGCCACGTATGCGGCCCGGCCCCGGTCTAATAAAAATCATCCCTAACGGTTGCACTTTTTTGTCTACATTCAATAAACAATAATATCTCCTGGTATTTGAATATATGTAATCATAGATTGATCACTTTATATTTATAATATAAAGTGATCAATCTATGTGTCTATCCATCTTATATTAGATAAGGAAAATGAAAAAGAAAAGTAGGTATTTAATTAGTAAATTGAAGAAGCCTATGGTTGTAGGTAGAAATACGTGTCCAGTCAATAGATTCATTTTATAATTTTCTCTATCCGTGTCAAATAAATATTTTTACAAAGGTCCTATGACTACGTTCCTGTTCTTACTTTTGTAATTGTAGGTAATATCACCGTTTGTCACCGTTATGTTAGTTTGACGTCAGACGCACCGATTTCTACCTAATCAGTTATCACCTTATAGGCTGGTTGACCAAAAGGATAATTATTACCTTTTGGTCAACTATGAGAAACCTATGAGGTTGGAACAAGCCTTTAAGGTGATAATAACTGATAAGGTAGAAATCTTAATCTGACAATTGAGACAGCTTTGTCGGATAACTGTGACGTTGTAAGAAAACTCGTGTCAAAAACATTCAAACAACTGTTTAAATTTCAACTTGGTGAACTCGGATCTTCGACGAACAGCTTTTATCTAACTATTGCTAACTGGCAGTTAAGTCAGCCATTTCTTGTTAATTGGCACACATATAGAAACCCACACTTCGGATATAAATTCACTCGGACAACTTAATCTCGATATCACAGTTATCGTGAAATATTTTATTACTACAGGTCTGCATGGATCCAGATAAGATTCTACATTTAGAGGTTTAGAAGGAGCAGTGGATTTTGGATTTCGAACTCATTGCTTTAATAGGGTAGTTTCCAGAATAAATAAAATTTGTTCTATTTAGTTCGTATTTAAAATAAATATTGTCTAGCTAGTAGACCGCTAGGTGCCCGCGACTTCGTCTGCGCAGGATTAATATTTCGAGTATACTCGCGGTTTCACCCGCGTAGTTCCCGTTCCCTATATATAATAAAGCCATATGTGTTATTCCAGACTATAATCTATGTCTGTGTCAAATTTCATCTAAATCCGTTCAGTAGTTTTTGCGTGGAAGAGTACCAAAAATCCATCCATCTATCCATCTATGCATCTATCCATCCATACTTCCAAACTTTCACGTTTATAATATTAGTAGGATTTAGTCCGTGAGCATAAGAATAGACAAAGACTAGAAGGGAAACTTCGCTCCGAACGCGCTCAAGGTCACGATATTAGCCTACGCGATTCTGCACGTTAAACGTGCAGTAGGGCTGTCACAGCCGGCGACGCCGCACACGGATTTTAATATTTGTGTAGGTTAGGTACCTACCTCTATAATATGACGTCATGGTCAAATTATTGTGATGTGATCGCTTGTAACAACAATAAAAGATAATACATACTAAATGATAATACATACCCTATGTAAGTAATATTTTCTAAATATTATTGTGTTTTAGTAGGTTCATAACTAACTACTTATGTATGTACCTAATCAAAGGAACATGAACATCGTTCGTTGACCTTTTCTCACTCGCCTCACCTCGCGACGACGGCGCGGCGGCGGCGGGGCGCGGCGGTAGAGTGCAGTAGCAACCCTGGCAAAACGCCTGGATGACAGAGGGGCGTAACGCGGTGAAGGGGGAAGTAGGTATATAAATGGCGGCGTTTGGGACTAGATCGAAGAAGAGTCCTTTCTACGTAGTTATTATTTATTCTTATGCCGTGAGTTAGATTTTAAAGAAATAGTTTGAGTTCAACCCATAACCGGCATGGCAATTGCAATAAGTCAATAATAATTGTTTGTAAAGTATTTGGTACCACCTCGGCGATTAGATTAGCATACCCACCAGTCATTTGTCAGAACACTATTCAAATGGTAATCAACGAGATGGATGGCGGTTGTGAAAGCTTATTGTTAAAGCTGGGATTACATCTGATTAGCTGACTGGCTGCGGCCGGCGAGTTCGCTTGAGAATAACTTGAAGGTATGAAGACATTGCACCTTTTTTAGGGTTCAGACCAAAGGGTAAAATCGTAAGTCTGTCTGTTAGTCTGTCATCAGGCTGTATCACATCATCATCATCATCAACCTATATTAGTCCACTGCTGGACATAGGCCTCCCCCAATGAGCGCCATAGCGCCCTTTCTGTATCACATGTACCGTGGTAATTGAAATATTCACAGATGAATAAATATTCCTATTAATTTTTCCTGATAAATATATAAATATTCAGTTATTTTCACGTATTTTTTTTAATACTTGGTAATCAATTTATGCAAACTTATCATTGCACCCATAAAGGGCAAAATACATAGCCACCCACACTATTATTTTGTATTATTGTAAAACATGAAGGTAGTAGTAGTAGTTAATTAAATAATAAATTTACTTTTACTATAACACATGATAAACCTAGGCTATAATGTGTATACTCAGGTGGCCCTATAAACTGTGGCAAGCCTGTTATTTCACACAACAATGTACTTAATCCCATTAAATCCTGACCTCCTGTATCTAGATCAATGTTGCTCAAGTAGGTACTACGCAGTTCTAGGTAGGTACGAGCTTCGTGACACACAGATTACTATTGTCTATGGGACGCGGTGGACGCGCCACTTTTAGGCAACTTTTTGTGGTTTGAGGAGTTTCTGTGTTTTTTTTTTATTTCCTTAATGTGATGATAACCTCCTTGTTTGGCGAAATCTCGTTCAACAGTGACGAAGGCATTTGTGTTTTGATGAGGAGATGCGTACCTATAACTTTGATTTATTTAGATTTTTTGTAGGTTTATTTTGTAACTAACGTGTGTGCCTGTGTAGTGTACTAAACGCATACACGTCTGGAATATTAGAGGTAACTTCAATCGTGGTTTGCATGTATGTGGTGTGTAAGTACTAGTTAAGTACTAGATAGATACGCCTAGGTACTACTTTTAGTTTAATTATAATAGCCTAAACATTTCTTTTATTTGTTAAGTACCTAACTAAGTAGTTAAATAGATAGCATTGGTAATTTATTACCTATTATGTATTAGCTTTAGACAACCTTTTTTAACAATAAAGTTTTATTATTTGTTATTTATTTATGTATCATGATTCCATAAGTTATACACAGCTCCGTTATTTACAATCGTTTTTCAACAATAAGCAAAGAAAACTATATTTTCATGGCTTTGTCTGTTTGCTTGATAGCGACTAACTTAGTACGCGAATTGCATTTACCTATTAGGTAAGCTGAATTTTCAAAAAAATTTACATTAGCTGCGCCCCGCGGTTTCACCCGCCTGAAAAAAGACACCCCGCAACAGTAAATCTCTCGTTTGCGCATCTCCCCCCTTCCCCCCACCGAATTAGGTTCACACGTACCTTCCACATGTGAACTTTCGATGTAGATACTATCTGTTGAACCACTGCTATCAGATAGACCTGAGGTGAGAGATCGAAGGAAATATGACATTAGGCCTTATTATTTGTTCGTAGCATTAGGTAGTGTGTTTAATTGATCCTTGAATCATCATCAGCCTATATAAGTCCTCTGCTGGACATAGGCCTCCCCTAACTCGCGTCATAGCACCCTGTCTTCAGCTTGCCCCATCCAGCATCTGCCAGCAGTCTTTCGCAGATCGTCATCTCATTGATTCATCGCACACACTGAGCACTATAATCATATCCTACTAATATTATAAACGCGAAAGTTTGTAAGTATGGATAGATGGATGGATGGCTGATTGTTACTCTTTCACGCAAAAACTACCTAACGGACATGGATGAAATTTGGCACAGAAATAGATTATAGTCTGGAATAACACATAGACTATATTTATTTTATTATATTTTATCACGGGATTCCCACGAGAACGGGAATTACCGCGGGTGAAACTGCGGGGCGCTGCTAGTAAATTATAATACAGGAACCCGTTCACTAATCAATACCTAAAGTATTGGTTTTTGACACTTTTATTACTTTCTCTTCTCACTAATGTCATATCTACTGTTGATTTTCCTTCAAACATAGTCTCATAGGTCTCATCTGTCAAGATTTTTTAAAGCTCTAACAAAAAGCTGTTCCATCTTATACGAAGTCCGCCATATTGGATCAACCGAGGCGCATTCCTAACACCCTGTATCGCACGTATCCATACATGTATGCAGATTGCAGATCTAACACCCTGTATTGCGATAGCATCCGATACATGAAACAGTGCATCCATAGTAGTATTCAAATGAAGCCAAATATGTATTCAGATTCTTATCGCTAATGATGATATTACACGGGGATTGCGTACATTATGCCTGTTTTACACTTTGTTTAGTATTAAGTGCAAGTGAAACCTGCGTCTTGTATTAAAATGAAATGAAATTTATTATATTGTTGAAAATGTGTACAAAAGGTCTTAAAAGCTGGGTAGAACAACAGTTTATCCATTTATTATGGACGTATAATTTTTAACTTATATATATTATTTATTAGCATGTATATTTATTGACATGATTATAATATTCTTTTATAGTAAGCGCGATTTCTAGACGCGGCGCCGCGCGGCTTCAAATCGCAAAACTATAGACGCAGCTGTGTGGAAGATGGCATGCGTATGAGTTCAAAATGTTCCGAGAACAACTATCTTGCACTTGTCACTCGCACTTGATTACTTAACTTGGCTTCAATATTTACTTCCCTCCTGAAGCACGCAGGAAGTTGTAGGTTTGTTTCCCGCGTCGGGACAAATGTTGCTATGATCGGCATGTATTTTTTCTGGGTAGTTTCTAATTTTAATTAAAAGTTTTCCATCACACTAACACAAAACATCACATATTTTATAAATCTGAAGGTTTGACTGTTTAGACATCTTTACGCCAAAACTACTGAACCGAAAGATTGAATTTTTTTATTCCGTTTTACTTTCCTACTTTTAGACTTTTTATTACCAAAAATCGCATGGAAAGCTGCGGGCAAAAGCCAGTTGCTAAATAAAGTCCAGTAAGCCAGCAAAGATTGATGAATGATATATCTATCACGATATTGATTAAAAACCCCCGTCAAGCCCTTTCGAGTTTTAACGCTGCGGATACAAAGTGTCAATTAATAATGTCTGGGTATATCCGCTGGCCCTTAGCATATTATTATGTATTATTAATTATTATTTATGTGGTAATAACCGTTCTCACGCCCTAGGGCTTTTATTGTAAAGTGTATGTTAGTTAACAACTTGTACGTTATATCTTGTAGTAGCGACCCGCCCCGGCTTAAACATAAAATGCTTTTTCAATCTGGAGGCTAGGTAATTTTTTTGCATAATTTATTACGTAACATCCTAACATTAAGCTAACAGCAATTTCTAAGGTCACGTAATTGAGTCGTGTGTAATCGCATGACTAATCGAACGACAGACTAATTACTAATATCTTGTTGCAATCTAAGATGACAGACAGACAAACTTGTTGGTATCTTGTTGGTAGAATTAATTTGATATGCGTAAGCTTCTAACATGACGACCAATTATTTTTGGGTTTACGACATGAATAGAGAAAGTGAATGTCGTCGGTTCGATCAGCGACAAAAAAGTTAGGTATTTTTGATTAAGTTTTCCTCAAGTGTCATTTTGACACATAGCGGGGCATTTCAGCCTGCGTCGTGGACAATTCCGACCGAATTTGTATTTGTTTAAAACATGTAAGTAAGTTCTATTATTCTTCCCCTATCTTGTTTTCTTCTCCTGATACATCCTCCATTTAGAGCTTTTTATATTCTTATATATGTAACTAAAGAACTGTAGAACTATCGTATAAATCAATTGTTCTTCTACATAGACAAACTAGTAACGACAGCATAGGTACATTAATAATACGTAATCAAGCTCAAACAATACCTACGCCAATCAATCTGACTGCAGCAAAATGTTTGAAACTATCTAACAGCCAGGGGTTAAGTTCTAATAGAGATTTATGCTATACACTGTTGGTGAAATAATTAATGTGTAGGTAAGTGTACACAGTTTGATTATGAAAAATGTTTTTGAAAGCTTAAAACATTTTAGCTTCTTTCTCGTACAAAAACATTACGATTACAATTGAAAAATATCGTAATTGTCTCTTATTTTTTTTGTAATTCAACAGAAGAAGAAAAAAAGTTCATAAGAAACAAAAATACTAATAGCCTTACTAATAGCCTACGAGCCTGAAACTAATCTGACGTTATCAAACTACGAAAATTAGATTCTCACGCCAGTCGTGTTGTAGCGGGAAACGCGGGGAGGGATTTACGTTTATGTATTCTAAAATTAAAAAAGTCTTAAAAAATAGGTGTCCAACTCTTGGATAAGACAACTAAACAGTTTAAGTAGGTTGGTATAAACTACCTTATCAGTAATTACATAAAGTCTTTATAGTAATGAGATTAAAAAAAATATTACTTTTCTCGGCTCTTAATTTTTTTGTTCAAAATAGAAGAATTACTTACTAACTTACTAGATAAGTTCTCCGAGGTACATCGCATGCCTTAAGCGTCGTGTAACAGTGTGGACCCGCCCTAATGTTTCTGATTTATCTTAGGTTAGCTTTGCCTTCAACGCCGTTATTTACGTCGGTTATTGGAGATAACTAGGCTATCTACTGCCCCAAGCTTGGGTCACGTGCTTGTGGTTTGTGACTTTTCATCTCATAAATCAGTTCCCATAGGAAATAGCCTTGTAATATTTTCATAGAAACATAGTTTTTTATGTATGTGTCATGAGAATGCGCTCTTCTGTTTTGGATGTAATTAATAATGTTTATGTAAGTAAGTACGTGTGTTTATGTCGCAAATCTGAACTAAAAACCACTGGCGCCTATCAGTAAAATAAACTGATCTTTAGTGTATTTTGCGGGTAGATTACTAAAATAACATCAAAGAACGTGTTCAATCTTAACTGGCATACCTACGTCGAATAATTAGTTTTTACCCTATTCAGCCTAAATTTAGAATCTCATCATTGATCTTTATTTCATTCGACTATTTTATTTAATGTAAAGTGTAAATTAAATTGTAAATAAAATTAATAGTGCCATGTGGTTTGTAGTGTAGTAGGTAAGTACTTGTAATAGGGAGATAGTTCGCCGCACTGTTTCTGTTAGTACATTGTATGGTATAAACTATTAGTACATAGTGAGGTGTTTTCCAGGACTTGCTGGAGAGGATCTACCGTCTCTTCGACGTGGAGGGGCAGGGGTACATCGTGCAGGAAGACTGGTTCGAGTTTCTCAAACAGAGGCTTACGTAAGTTTTGTTACACGATACTAAAGTGACTGTTTCGATGGATGGATGTTCGTTTGTAACTTCTTCAAGCCAAAGCTATAAGACATATTGAGCTGAAATTTAGCGAAAATGTTGATCTTGACCTGGATAAGATGTTGTATCAACTACGTAGTGAGCCACTGGCAGAAATTTAATTATATGGAATGAATTGAACATTTACAAAAAATCCTACGCCGCCGATCGCAATAAAGTCGAAAAACTACGCAAGTCGCGACACCCACTCAAAACCCTAATTTGAAACAAAAGAAGTTTACAGACCTAGTTTCATTTATTTTGTATAGTTAAATAGTATTGGGCTAATTTAAACATACGATATCAGAAATGATTATGTTATTTAAAATTAAAATATCAATGAATTACCAATTCAAATTGATTCTGAACGATTTACCGAAAAATACCAGTTTTACCACCATACGGTTATCTATCTATTTTTGTCTAACCTATAAGATAATTTAAAGGTCAATTACGGTGTAAACCACTCGCTTTTACCTCATTCCAAATGCACACATATGAGGACAGCTGCTCCTGCCTCCTTGGTGAATAGTTTTGCCAGAATCACAGCAACTGTCAAGACAAATTTCGCTACTCAAGTTAGTCAATAATATTAGATCCTTATTAGGTTGTTTGTATCTGCCCTCTGCCCTAAGAGCAAGGAACAAGGAGAAGGTTGCTTCTATTTTGACATACTTAATTACGTTTATTCGTACAAATACAGTAAAATATTGCATTTGTATAGATTATCCTGGCACAAGTAAATTTTCATTCTTAAAAGGATATTCTAACAACTGTTCAGTATAAAGAGTAACTAGTAACATATTTGAAACAACTAAAAGGGAAGGAATTAAGGAAGTCTTTGCTCAGCAGTGGGACTGGCTAACAAGAATAAAACTATTTTCAATTCAGAGTCAAAAGAGCATTTTCCTACCAGGCAGGGGGGGCGGCCTTTGTCCAGCAGAAGGCAAAAGATTAAAAGTGTAAACACACTGAAGCCGGAGGCGGAGCGGAGGCGAAGGCGTGCGAGTTGTATTCTATTGAATCATATGAAAGCCTACACACACACCGCGGGTTTTCCTATGGCAGCGCGGTGCCATAGGAAAATCCGCCACGCCTTCGCCTCCGCTCTGCCTCCGGCTTCTGTGTGTTTTCAACTTAATAGAAGGAAGACTAGTAAATTTTCTTGATGATTCCAATACCTGTTCCAGAGACGAGAAACAGATAGACTTCGTGGAACAGGTGGAGAGTGTGGCGTACGTGCTGTGCGGAAATGACGTCATCACCACAGATGCCTTCCAGCACATCCTGCAGAACAGAGTGGTGAGTGACGAGGACGGAGATACAGCCGCCCTCTTCAGATTAACACATAATTTTGGGGGTAAAATTAAAGGAGGTATTCCTCTAAATGGTTACAAGGGAAGATCTTCCCTGTACCCAACTGGACCACTTACCCGGGTCTTTCGACCGACAGTTGATTTCGGATAGTTGTATATAGGCCAGATGTTGTTAAGAACAGCGTTTGCGCGATCTAGGATTATGGGTGATCTACTTCTTTACCTCGAATTTTTGTTGTGTTATTTGTGGTTCAGCTCATTTCATGCTAGAGGTCATAATAAAATAAAAAAGCCTTTATTGTTGTGTTTTAAATGGTTTAATATCTTTAGTTACAGACTGCCTAAACCTTGTTTTTACTTACCTAACTAAAATTTATTAGTATCTACCTAATATTTAATTTCTTACCGTTACCGGCTAACGGAGGTTATTTTACACAACTTGTCCTCCGACAAAGGCCTTCTCTAAAAATCGCCATTCTATATCCTATCTTTAGCTATACGGCTCCATGTTAGACCCGCATTTTTTGTTTCTATCTTTACGAATGAAAAAGAAGGAAGAAGAAGGGAATGAAAAGAGCAAGAAGTAAACAAAAAATTGCAAAGGAGTAACTTTTCATTCCGCCTCAGCTAAAAAAATAAAAATGCTAAAAAAATAACATTTACTTTAAATCACAAGATACTTTCATTTCAGGTTAGGTATGATAGGTACCTAATATAATACCTAAGTATTACTGAACAGCAAATGAATGAATGAATACCAAGGAGGTTCCGTCCGAGTCTGTTTGAGTTTATGAATAATCAAAAAAGGTTGTATAATAAATTTGGAACCATGGAGGTAGAAGTGAATAGGTTTAATGACGTATTGAATTCACAAAATTAGTGCTCACGATGTTCGACATTTCAATTTACTTTATCCTCTCTATGTCGAAGAGAAAAAATACTCTTTCCGAGATGGGGGATGAAAAAGTAGTAGTAGTCTGTTTATTTGTTTGTTTGCAGGTGACAAACAAGTTGTTCCGAGTGTTAGATTCCGCCGGCGACGGCTACACGACTGCAGACAAAGTAATGGAGTTCATATCAGCAGTCTCCAGCAGCAGGTAAATGAGGAAAGCCTGTGATGTTAGCGAAGTCCTAGATGATGTACACACATTTTGATGGACTGCACCAAGTTCAAAGATCGAAGGGACGCACTGATGACTGAACTTAACTTAAATAGATTAAATTTATGAACATTTATTAGCAGAACCAAATTCATTTTGCTATTTAATATTTTTTGCATTAGTGACTTCCTTTGAATTGCCCTACAATTTGACTGATTGATTTCATATTTTTTTGTTTATTATTATTTCCTTTTGTATGTTTACTTTAAGTTTTGGTTATGATGGGACTGACATACTACTTTAAAAACTTAAAAGTCCTTAAAATAAAAAGCAATAAAAAATATGGGGAAAGCCACGGCTATTACCGAGGCCTAGCAAGGTAGGTCTCAAATTAGCGGAACTAACAAGTGATAAAACTACTGTAATATAATTGGAAAATATTTTACGATTCAGTATCATACGAAATACTCAATATGAATTAAAATTTACAAATTTACAAATTCCAGTTTGCATGGATGTTAGACGACTAAAAACCACTTTCTAAAAAGTAAAATTTCATTTATTGCTTAAATACAATGTTATAAAGTTCTTAAATTTTGGTTGAGTATACCTAAAATTAATCATTGTTCCGACATGCAATTGTTTTATTAGTATAAATTATTGACTAAACATAAAATTCAAAACAGGTAATAATAATAAATAAAAAAACAGTAAAAACTTAAGAAACTAAATCATAAAAAAACTCTAAACTGAAATTTCCAAATTTGTTTTCGATGATCGTGTGCACTGTGCATGGGTCCTAAGTACATGTTTAGTAGAAGTAGGTAACCTACATATACCTTACATAAAGTATACTTAAGTGGTAACTTTTTCAATTGATCGTTGTTTAGACCACGCGTGGGCTTCGACAAATCGAGCGTGGACCGGCTGGAGGCGCTGTTCCAGAAGACGGTGGGGGACCAGAGGGAGATCACCAAGGAGCAGTTCCGGAAGATCATGGAATCCAAGAACGTACGTACACTGCTTCATTGGCAACCTATCAGTCCACTGCTGGACATACAATCCTTATATTATGAATGCGAAAGTTTTTATGTGTATGAATGTTTGTTCCTCTTTCACGCAAAAAAATACTGAACGAATCGGGCTGAAATTTGGAATAGACGTAGTTCTGGCCGTGGAATAACACATAGGGTGTTATTCCTACTAATTTCAACCCATAAATCAGTTCCCATCGATAGAAATAGCCTTGAGACGTTTTCATGTTTCACAAACAAAGCGTGCATAGCCGCGGGCAGATGCTAGTAAACCATAAATAAAATAAAAACTAACCTCTGCTAAGGTTGTCTGAAAGAGATCATTCGTAGCGATAAGGCCGCCCTTTGCACTCCTACTTTGCTAAGTATTTCTTTTGTATTTTTATTTCTGTCTTTCTGTGGGACGTATTATAAACCTTTTTTTGATAAGTTAGTGGCCACCAAGAGGTACTTCGGATTTTAGGTATCACAAATTGCAAGGTGATGGCGTTCGTTAAAAAAGTAATACACAGTAATTAACGGGAATACAGAGTAGGTAGGTACTCTGTCTTGCCGAACTAGCCCTAAGTTGTCTATGAAATCAAATCGTAGATTAATTTTTCTCTTTAACTAAAATAATATTCCGAGTTCCCGATATTTTTTCAAAGTCAAGTGCTTTATTTTCTTTATAAGAACTCTTGGACACGTCACAAAATTATTACAAATACTACAGAAAATGTTACAAATAATAAAAACTAGGATATAAAGTGCTCTCTTAGATTTTTGTTCACTTCAATCTTTTTAAGGTAAGGATTTTTTTAAGTGATCTTTGATTTAACTTTTTTAAACCTTTATTATTTATAGTCATACCCTCAATATTTGCTTGAATAAATTAAGTATTTTTTACTATTTCACTTTTTACTATGAAACAAAACCTCATTTCACAACCTTGAACCTTCTTCCCTTCCAGCCATTCTTCACAGAGCGCGTCTTCCAAATCTTCGACGAAGACAACAGCGGCGCGATCTCCCTCCAAGAGTTCATAGCGGCCGTGCACCAGTTCGCGGGGAACACTCCCGAGGACAAGATCCGGTTCCTCTTCAAGGTCTATGACATGGACAGTGAGTAGTCAGCTTATGATTGTCCATGTTAGTCCACTGCTAGATAGCCCGCATCTAATGATGGTTATACAAAGTAAATGTCTTCAGCCGCATTCAGGATTATCTGCCACCAGTCAGTGCTCAGTTTTCGGCTTCCAGCGAATTTGTTTAGCAAGGTTCAGCAAGTTAAAAAATGGTTCCAAATGACTCTGTCTAAAATGGCAGGCGTCCATAGTTTGCTTGCCGTAACTGTTTTCCACCAGACGACGGGCCGCATGCTTGTGCCACCATGTGTGTGTTGTGTTCATGTTGCCACCTTGGTGGTATAAAAATATGTTTGTTCTGCAGACGACGGCCTGATCCAGCAGCGCGAGCTGGCCCACGTGATGCGAGTGTGCATGGAGGAGAACGGCATGCAGTTCAGCGAGCAGCAGCTGCAGGAGCTGACGTGCGCGATGCTGGAGGACGCGGACGCGGCCGGGCGCGGCGCCATCACGTACGAGGCCTTCCGCAGGATGCTGGAGATGCACGGGGGACTCATGGAGAACATCACCACCAGGTTAGACTAAGACCAGGCACACGTGATGCTGGAGGACGCGGACGCGGCCGGGCGCGAGGCCATCACGTACGAGGCCTTCCGCAGGATGCTGGAGATGCACGGGGGACTCATGGAGAACATCACCACCAGGTTAGACTAAGACCAGGCACACGTGATGCTGGAGGACGCGGACGCGGCCGGGCGCGGCGCCATCACGTACGAGGCCTTCCGCAGGATGCTGGAGATGCACGGGGGACTCATGGAGAACATCACCACCAGGTTAGACTAAGACCAGGCACACGTGATGCTGGAGGACGCGGACGCGGCCGGGCGCGAGGCCATCACGTACGAGGCCTTCCGCAGGATGCTGGAGATGCACGGGGGACTCATGGAGAACATCACCACCAGGTTAGACTAAGACCAGGCACACGTGATGCTGGAGGACGCGGACGCGGCCGGGCGCGGCGCCATCACGTACGAGGCCTTCCGCAGGATGCTGGAGATGCACGGGGGACTCATGGAGAACATCACCACCAGGTTAGACTAAGACCAGGCACACGTGATGCTGGAGGACGCGGACGCGGCCGGGCGCGAGGCCATCACGTACGAGGCCTTCCGCAGGATGCTGGAGATGCACGGGGGACTCATGGAGAACATCACCACCAGGTTAGACTAAGACCAGGCACACGTGATGCTGGAGGACGCGGACGCGGCCGGGCGCGGGGCCATCACGTACGAGGCCTTCCGCAGGATGCTGGAGATGCACGGGGGACTCATGGAGAACATCACCACCAGGTTAGACTAAGACGAGGCACACGTGATGCTGGAGGACGCGGACGCGGCCGGGCGCGGGGCCATCACGTACGAGGCCTTCCGCAGGATGCTGGAGATGCACGGGGGACTCATGGAGAACATCACCACCAGGTTAGACTAAGACCAGGCACACGTGATGCTGGAGGACGCGGACGCGGCCGGGCGCGGGGCCATCACGTACGAGGCCTTCCGCAGGATGCTGGAGATGCACGGGGGACTCATGGAGAACATCACCACCAGGTTAGACTAAGACCAGGCACACGTGATGCTAGAGGACGCGGACGCGGCCGGGCGCGGGGCCATCACGTACGAGGCCTTCCGCAGGATGCTGGAGATGCACGGGGGACTCATGGAGAACATCACCACCAGGTTAGACTAAGACCAGGCACACGTGATGCTGGAGGACGCGGACGCGGCCGGGCGCGGGGCCATCACGTACGAGGCCTTCCGCAGGATGCTGGAAATGCACGGGGGAGAGATGAGTCGTACTTGTAAAATCGCGTACCAGGGCTTCCAAGTACGTCCACGTATAAAAACCAGGTCCAAAAACCAGGGCTAAAATACTTTCAAGTATTTTTGATACCTAAAGTATTACGTACGGGTGACACGGGCGCGACTCGTAGCGCGCCACGCACCTTGAAAGTAAAATACTTGCATAGAAAGTTAATCCTAGTTTGCATGAGAATAAGGCTCGTAATTGTGTGAGCAAAAAAATACTTGCAAGCAAAACCAGCCAGGCTAAAATACTTTCATAGGATATTGATCCGTGCGCACTTTGTTATAAAGAACAAAATAGTTTCAACGAAAAAATACTTGTAACAGATTACTTTTGAGTACGCCGCCGCACGCCCCGAATACTTGCAAGACCTTCAAAGTATTTGAAGTCGCACCAGGTTTCCGTACGTTCAAGTAAATACCAGGTATAAAAACCTGGTCGCGTAAATACGTCTCATCCCTACGGGGGACTCATGGAGAACATCACCACCAGGTTAGACTAAGTTAGACGACCAAGACCTAAGTGTATTAAGAATGGCCGAGGGGGAGGTGTCGGTTTCTATTTAAGAACAGGCATCAATGCAAGAGTCTGTCCGCACCCTATCGCTGCCTCTGTTGAACAACTATGGCTTCGTATGAGTCTGGCTGGCAAAACCATTATTATAGGCACTGCTTATCGGCCACCGGACCAACACGACATTCCCAGTTTCTTTGATGCCATAACGGAGTCAATCACTTCTTTTGCCAAGTGTGATCACATCATTTTTTTGGGGGACTTCAACATCAACATGCTTGAGACAGGAACCAAAGTCAACTTATTACAACAGTTCCTTATAAGTATGAACCTTACTCAAATTGTTACAGAACCAACTCACTTTTCACGTAATGGCGGAACCCTAATTGACCTGGTCTGTACAGATGCAAAGCCAAAGAAAGTTACAGTTAAATATACTCCTGAACTGGGGAACCATGCAATGATTTTGGTAGAATTCAGTATCAAGAGGGAAAAGATAGCCGCTCGCTATATTACTTATCGGCCTATTAAAGATATTGTCCTGGACCTATTTACAGCTGACCTCAACTCTATTAAATGGGAATATTATGATCAAAATGTGAATGTAAATGATATGGTGGCAGCTTTAACTAGTGATCTTATAAATTTGTTTGACTTACATGCCCCAACAAAAACTTCAATGTTTAAAAATCCTCCTCATCCTTGGATAACTGAAACCATTAAGGACATGATGAAAATCAGAGACAGGTACTTTTATAAGTATAAGCGTAGCAAGTGTGAGGAGTTAAAATCTTGTTACAAAAATATGAAAAACATTGTGGTCAGAGCTGTAGAGAGTGAGAAAGCTGCTTTTTTTACTCACAACATAAACAATAATAAGAAAAACGCCAAACTGCTATGGAAAAATCTTAAAAGCAATATCTTGCCCGCAAAAAATTCTAATGCTGAGATTCCTGTTCATCTTAAAGATCCATCGGCTATAAATTCCCACTTCCTCAATGTTCCTGGAACAAGCCAAGTAGATATATCCCTCTTAACATTTTATGAACATCATAGGTATGGTGATGGTTTGTTTTCACTTCAGCCAGTTTCGGAATTTACGGTTCTTAAGATTATTGAAGGTTTTAAATCTAATGCTCATGGTCTGGATGGCATATCGCTGGAAATGCTATTGCTGACGCTCCCCCAATCTCTTTCATCAATCACTGCCATAGTAAATGCATCATTGAGTAGTGGTGTTTTCCCTGATGTATGGAAGGTAGCTGTAGTTAAGCCTATCCCTAAGAACAATCAGCCCTCCTCTCTCAGCGATTTAAGGCCAATAAGTCTGCTTTCATGTATCTCTAAGATATTAGAGAAAGTGGTTAGTGTTCAGATGATTAAGTTCCTGGAAGATCATCAAGTTCTACCTAAGCTGCAATCTGGCTTTCGCAAAAATCACAGTACATCCACTGCTCTCCTGGATGTAGTTGATAATCTTTTAGTAGCTCAGGATCAACGCTTCTGCAGTATTCTTGTGCTGTTGGACTTCACAAGGGCATTTGACTCCATAAATATCACCCTCTTGCTATCGAAGCTCACGTTTTATGGTTTTGATGCAAAAACAACCAAATGGTTTTGTGGTTACCTTAGCAACAGAAGTCAATGCGTTGAACTCAATTCCAATGACGGTATCCCCCTCAGATCATCCTTTGAGCCAGTAAACCGCGGAGTACCGCAGGGATCCATACTCGGTCCAATCCTTTTCACGCTCTATAGTGCTGACATAGTGGATAGCATCTCCTCCTGTCGCTATCATCTGTATGCGGATGATCTACAGCTGTACCATTCATTCCTGCCCTCTGATGCTCCTAAAGCTGTAAAAGAAATTAACTCTGATCTGGATGCAATTTTTAAATGGTCAACATGCAACTCACTTGTACTGAATCCAACTAAATCAAAATATTTGGTATTAAGCACTAAAGCTTGTGCAAAAAAACTTCAGAATTTTAAATTTACTATAAATATTGATGGAGAACCAGTTCAGTGTGTCAAGGAGGCTCAAAACCTTGGGCTTAATATGGATAGCAACCTTCGGTTTGAAAATCATGTTGCAAATAATGTACGGCAATGCTTCTACAGGTTAAAAATACTTTATAAGATCAGGCCATATTTATGCGAAAGTATACGAATCACTCTTTGTGAATCGTTAATTTTATCAAAATTAAATTATGTTGATGTGGTTTATGGTCCGTGTCTCCTAGGTAGAAGCGAAAAGCTCATTCAGAGAGTGCAGAATGCCTGTGCTCGCTTCTGCTTTCATATCCCACCTCGTACTCA
Organism: Eupithecia centaureata; assembly: GCA_944547425.1. Taxonomy (NCBI): domain Eukaryota; kingdom Metazoa; phylum Arthropoda; class Insecta; order Lepidoptera; family Geometridae; genus Eupithecia; species Eupithecia centaureata. The sequence goes on along the minus strand of OX155699.1, from coordinate 10,966,660 downwards.
TGTCACCCCTTACCTCAACTCAGCAAACATGCTCAAAATGAAAGCTCGCAGGACACTCCATCTTGCTATACTCCTTTTTGGCCTTTCCAAAAATATGATACCCCATTACCTGTACTCTAAGCTTACCTGTGTTAAAACTAACTCCCGCTACCCAAAACGTGAGTGTTCAAATGTTTTTGAAACGCCCCAACACAGAACAGTCGCATTTAGAGGATCGTTTCGATTCGCATCCTCTAAATGTTGGAATGACTTACCGCCTCCACTTAGAACTTTAAAAAGCATTTTTACCTTTCGACGTAAAGTAAGACAACATTTACTTGAGGTTCAAAAACGTATATTATGAGACTCTTACCTTTCATTATCCATTATCGTCAGTTGTAAGCACTAACTTTCGGCCTCTTCGCTTGAAAAACATAGCGCGTACCTATTTTTGGCCTTCTGTGTTGAAATGAGGGTGGCGAGATATAATAACGGAGACTCTTTTGTTCATATTCACTGGCCATCGAGAATATTAAATCAAATATGTAAACAACAGACATTATTTTGTTATATCGTGGCTATAAAATAATTTTACACTTGATTGAATAGGTAATTTGTTCTCACTTCAGTAATTTGACTTCAACTTCTTGTAGAATGATTCTGCTGGCTGGTGACGGTTTGTGGTTTGTGGCTACGGCTCTGTATTCTCCTGATATTTTTATTAATCTCATTCTCTAAGTTCTCATTGTACCTACTTAAATTAATTTGTTGTGTAATAACTTTGTAGGTCTGCTCTTTGTTTTGTTTCTGTAATATCATAATATGAATATTTTCTTTTTTACTTGATTCCTTTTTAGTTTTTTTTGTGTAATTAATTATTAAGCTCGTGATGTCCACGCGGGTCCTAACGGAAGACCAGCGCTGGCTTGGTGCCTTGTGGACCTAAGCCAGTATTATGCTGAGTTAGGGCCCTTTTATAACAACGTTGTATGTACCTCCTATTTAAAAGTATGTTGTATCTGTTGTTGTTATAAATAAATTATCTTCTATTCTATTCTATTCTACTAAGACCAGGCACACGTGATGCTGGAGGACGCGGACGCGGCCGGGCGCGAGGCCATCACGTACGAGGCCTTCCGCAGGATGCTGGAGATGCACGGGGGACTCATGGAGAACATCACCACCAGGTTAGACTAAGACCAGGCACACGTGATGCTGGAGGACGCGGACGCGGCCGGGCGCGGGGCCATCACGTACGAGGCCTTCCGCAGGATGCTGGAGATGCACGGGGGACTCATGGAGAACATCACCACCAGGTTAGACTAAGACCAGGCACACGTGATGCTGGAGGACGCGGACGCGGCCGGGTGCGGAGCCATCACGTACGAGGCCTTCCGCAGGATGCTGGAGATGCACGGGGGGCTCATGGAGAATATCACCACCAGGTTAGATTAGGAACAGATTCAGGTCCAGAGATAGGCGTTTCCTCGGGGAGTGAGTCGCTTAATGGGCATCGACAAATTGTGTGCAACACAGATAACTTTTCCGCTGACGTGAATCCCAACGACGCGGTAGATGGAGACGCTGAAAATATCTTTCATATTTGAAGGAATTTTGTCAAGAGCTAAATAAAGTGGATATGGTGGAGTGCAGGGCCATCAGGGGGAGGAAGGTTAGTTGATGGAGAATATTACTACAAACACGGTAAAACATCAGAGGACTTAGGTAGTGTTAATTATGGCGGCATGATGATCAACTGTAAAATGCACAATGGTACTAAAGGAGACAACTGATTGTGATAGCGTGCTTATTACAAGTGTGTTCATTAGTGGAGACGTTTAGGATATCCTAGCTAGTTTAATGGGGATCGACTTTAGATTGCTGGTAAATGCTGATACTTGGCGCTAGAGAAACTAATTAGGAGACCAAGGTTGAGATATGGACTAGCTTAAGCTGATAATGCTTGAAAAATGAACTGCCATAACGCTTGTTCATCCATCTGATGTGCGGTAGTTTCTAAAAGGGAATTCATCATTGTCTTTCTTTTGTTCCAGCATAGACCGATGGCTAGTCCCCCCCAAAGTGGATTCCGAGCCGACGCCCTTCCTCCAGCAGCTAGCCCGCCTCAAGCCGTACCAGCTGTCCCTCCCGTACCTGAAGAACAACTACGCTCTCATCTCTTACCTGGGGGTCTTCGCATTAGTGAACCTCGTGCTGTTTGCGACCAGGTGTTACGAGTATAGAGAGAGCAATGGGTTTGTGATCGTGGCGAGGGGGTGTGGTGAGTCTTCCACCTATATCTATGATACGACGATCTTTGTGGCCGAATCCAGCAACGACGCAGAGGTAGCGGGCTCTGCTTAGCTTGCGGTTACCTATATAGATGATGCTGTGTGAATTGTTCATCATTATTTATACACTTTTAAATCTGGAACGTTTTTACCACTACCATGGTTCAAGCATCATATACATTAAACATTAGCTGTCATTCCGCAAGAACAATGATTATGACGATATTTATTAGGGAGAAAACTTTGTCCAGCAGCATAGTCATTTTGATCAGCATTATGCCTGCACAATGACAGCTAGTCCTTACTATGATTTTAAGCCCATGGTTGTTGCCAAAAATGTGGACGTTTTTAATTATCAGAAGAAACCTGAGGCACCATTTGAGCTTTGCATCTCAGGTTTCTCCCTCACTCCACTTAACGTTTCGTTCTACCATGAAACATTACACACCAAGCTGTTTCCAGGTCAGTGCCTCAACTTCACGTGTGCGTGGGTGCTGGTGCTAATGCTCCGGCACTGCATCACGGCGCTGCGGGTGAGAGGGCTGGGCTCCATGCTGCCGCTGGACCATCACATCTATCTGCACAAGGTATGCTCTCATCACCACCTTAGCTCAGAGATAGCATGGCTGGTCGATTCAGATGTTTATACATCTGGGTGAGTGTATCACTAAATCAATATTTTAAAATGACTGACTGACAGACAACTCGCAGCACAAACTCCGGGGTATTTACTGCTTTTGGAGTGTGTGTAACCCAAAAGAAATTTCGAAAATTCTCATCCTAAGGGATTCGAAAACAATGAAACAAAGATGATCTGTAAAAATCACAAAATTTAACACGTCAGATTCTTTTACAAAATAAACAGATACTTAGGTACCTACCTACTTGTTTCGTCGTTTTCTGAAATTTCCCTGAAACGGTTTTGTAATCAAAATGCAGCCAAAAGCTGCGAAAATAGTATGAGTGATACACTCACGAATACACCTGAACGATCTATACGATAGCTGGTTCAGAGCCCTGATTTTACCTGATGATAGTATTTTGACGTGATCTAGATATCTAGCTTTGGATTTCTGGTGTATTCTTCAAAATAACTTAATTTCCCAATTTCCAGGTGACGGGTGTTCTGATAGCGGCCTACAGCGTGCTGCATACTGTCATGCATCTGTGTAACTTCAGTAAGTTTGTAGTCTAGTTTGAAGAATGATAAACATTTCATCATTTATTTTGTCAATTCAGCAAAGATGGGGCGACGATTTTGCATCTTTCCGTTTCTGGTTTTCCGTGACATAATATGTCTACATACCTAACTCTACTCTTGTTTTGTTTGTATTTTTGATTTACTTGACTTATTATTTTAATTCATTTATATTGAACTAGCATCGGCCCGCGGCTTCGCACGCGTTATTTCAATGGAAACGTTCCAAGGCAATTTCTATCTCGTGAGAGTTTATTTATGGGATAAAAAATAGCAATGTGTATATTCCAGGGCTAGAATTGTCTATTCAATTTCATTAAATTTCAACCCAGTCTGTTCATTAGTTTTGCGTGAAAGAGGAACTAACATCCATAAATTCATACATCCATACAAACTAGTAAGGATAAGATTACACTTGAGATATCTTGTTTCAACACTTGAGATATCTGTATGCAGTATGGAAAAAAAAAGTTTCAACACTTGAGATATTTGTATGTAGTTTGAAAAAAAAAAGTTTCAACACTTGAGATATATGTATGTAGTATGGAAAATAAAAGTTTCAACACTTGAGATATCTCGCAGTATGGAAAATAAAAGTTTCAATTCTTGAGATATCTTTATCTACTGTATGGCAAATTCTTTCCAGGCATCCTGGTGGTAAGTGATCCGGTGGTAAACGTCTCCAACTACACGCTGTCGGAGTGGTTACTGACGTCACGCCCCGGTCTGTTCGGGCTGGTGGGCGGCTGGGCGAACCCCACGGGCGTAGGGCTGGTGCTCGTGCTGGCTGTGATGGTGCTGTGCAGCCAGAGCTTCGTGAGGCGGCGGGGCAGCTTCAAGGTATCTGGTAGTGATGAGACACTTAACGTAATATGCATAGCTGGGAACGTAACTTCGTCCGCGTGGAAGTGACTTTGGGCAGTCACATAAACCTAAGATATTTCTATACAAAATTGAATCCCCGGTTTTAACCTTTTTTATCGGTTCAGTAGTTTAGCCAGAGTAACTTTGGCATTTATAATATTGGTAGGGATTACATATCATGAACGTAATAGGTACCCTATTTTGTTTAATCGAATAGATTTTGAAAAGGGCTTGAGCGAGGAAGTTCAGCTAGTAAGGACCCTAAACGTTCAAGAGAATTTGTACACGTTTCATCAAAGGCATGATCTTAGTGTGACATCCGGCTACTACTAAAGCATTTGCAGATTCATTACAAATGAGAACAGGTAGCTTTTGCAGCATATTGTTCGAAGAAATTTTTTTGGCTATACCCAAGAGGCAGCCAGCACGAACCAACTACTGCTCAACCGAGTTGGGATAACGGTTCTTTTAAATTAGTCTTTAAATGATAGGCTTAAAATTATAAAAACCGTTATAATTGTTATAACACAGATTGAACGTTGCACAAATTATTTCCAATTGTCCTTGGAAGATGGGAAAGTGCAAGTGTGAAGACGAATGTAGCGTCCCACACAATGGGTCTCTTATCGTATCAAATCAAAAGGTGTTTCAGACTGCTTAATAACCTGTAATATGTTATATTCAGGTGTTCTACTGGACTCACTTGCTGTACGTCCCGTTCTGGGTGCTGCTAGTGCTGCACGCGCCGCACTTCTACAAGTGGTTCGCGCTGCCCGGCGCTGTCTACCTCACCGAGCGCGTGCTCAGATACGTCTGGATGATGTGAGTCATTACTTACCTACTTCTGGAATATCTGCTACTTTCCATTGACAGGTTTTAACAACCTCAAAGCGAGTCAAAGTGGATCGCCTCTCACAACATACTTTCCAGGCATCTTGGCTGTCCTCTTTCATTACATACTAATTTATGTACCTACTAGCGACCCGCCCCGGCTTCGCACGGTTTTATTATACGTATAAAACTTCCTCTTGAATCACTCTATCTATTAAAAACTGCATCAAAATCCGTTGCGTAGTTTTAAAGATTTAAGCATTCAAAGGGACATAGGGATATCTCTATATCCTATAAAATCACTTGTATGTAGGGACATAAGGACATAGGGACAGAGAAAACGACTTTATTTTATACTATGTAGTGATTTAAACTTACGCGATCTGTACCTCTACCATGAGTTTTGACATTATAATCGCCTGACTTTACTGAACTACTATAGTAGTTACGTAAATATGCAGATAGCTTTTTAAGCGCATTTTTAGTACCCAACTATCCGCAAGAGGCGCTGTTCAAGTTTTCATACATTTTTTAACTACAGTCGCTAGCGAGTAGGTATAGTAAGCAAAAACAGTAGTAGACGTACAGAACACATTATTATAAAATAGCAGCGCCTTCGGTTTCACCCGCGGTAATTCTCGTTCCCGTTGGAATTCCGGGATAAATATAGCCTATGTGTTATTCCTGACTATAATATATATCTGTGCCAAATTTTATCCATATCCGTTCAGTAGTTTTTGCGTGAAAGAGTAACAAACATCCGTCCATCTATCCATCCATACAAACTTTCACGTTTGTAATATTACTCGTAGTAGGATATTCATGGCATCTCCAAGAGAATGGTTCGGGAAGCGATTGAAATTAAGAAATATCCTAATTTCAATCGTGAAGACGGTTTCAGACTCTCTGCCTCGTGGAATCCAGTTATAGCTGGGTGTACTCGTCGTAAGCCGGTTTCTCAATGCGTCGCGGACACTGTTAGTGTTGTGTGTCTTCCAAATGTGCAATTTTCAATTGTATTTATACAAAACAAGTGAGGGTAGTTGTAAATTCAGCTGAACCCGCTTCGCAGAGAACATTTTAAAACAATGCATCACTTTTCCTCCTATATCAAGTAAGTCTTTCTTTCTCCCTCTATCAATATCTTATTAATTCCCTCCACATTTCCAGGTCGGAGCGCAGCAAAACCTACATATCGTCAGGCATTCTCCTCCCCTCCCGCGTGACGCACCTGGTGGTGAAGCGTCCCCCCCACTTCGAGTTCCACGCGGGGGACTACGTGTTCGTCAACATACCAGAGATAGCTTTCTATGAGTGGCACCCCTTTACCATTAGCAGCGCGCCGGAGTTGGAAGGTTAGAGTTTCTATTTCTATCTTATCAAAATAATCTCTTCAAAATCACTCTTGTCTTATTGCACTGTCTACTACTGGTTCCAGTCTACTGTCCACTAATAGTCCCCGTGCACTGTCCACTTATCCCCGTGCACTCTCCACTTGTCCCCGCGCATTGTCCACTTGTCCCCGTGCACTGTCCACTTGCCCCGTGCACTGTCCACTAAAAGCCCTGTCTGTTCCAGGCTACATCTGGCTGCACATCCGCGGCGTGGGCGAGTGGACGAACCGCCTCTACTCGTACTTCGAGGCGGAGCAAGCTCGACTGCACGGCCCGCCCGCGGCTTTACCCGCGCTCGACACTCCACATGAGTATGAACTTATTTAGTCAATAGACATAGCTCAAAGAACAAGCTGAAGTGGCAGTGGGCCGGCCATATCTCGCGAAGAACCGACAGCCGTTGGGGTAAACGTGTTCTTGAGTGGAGACTGCGACTCGGTAAACGTAGTGTAGGAGGCCCTCCGGCCAAGTGAGATGACGATCTGTGAAAGACTGCTGGCAGATGCTGGATGCGGCAAGCTGAAGACAGGGCGCTATGGCGCTCATTGGGGGAGGACTATGTCCAGCAGTGGACTAATATAGGTTGATGATGATGATGATGAATATCTTTATTTCTTTAGGCTTGCAAAATGAGCATTTATACCAGTCAAATTTTAAACTAAAGGTACATAATTAACATATTCATCATCATCAGCCTATATAAGTTTACTGCTGGAGATAGGCCTCTCCTAATGAGCTCCATAGCGCCCTGTCTTCAGCTTGACGCATCCAGCATATGCAAGCCATCCAGCAGATGCTGGATGCGGCGATCTGAAGACAGGGCGCTATGGAGCTCATTAGGGGAGGCCTACGTCCAGCAGTGGACTGATATGAGCTGATGATTATAATGAGCAAACTGCAAATGTTTGTAATCAGTCCAACTCTAGAGGTTGTTCAACTGATCCATGTCAATACCAGTCGTCGCGTCCCCAAGACACTGGCTGCATTACCACGCTGTATGGCAATGCTGATGCGCTGAGACAGATACTCACCAGCTCTCGGGTCACGGAGTCAATCAATAATATGTTCAAATTATTTATTTTGAGTTGTATTCATATTAGATACACATATATCTTACCCCATGTACAATACGACGATCCTATCTCTACCAGGTTGTCTGGCAAAGATCGATCTTGAGCAATAAGACCGTCAGTTGTAGCGTGTGAGTAATAAATAAAGTTAAAAATAAGAAGTTAGTAATAAATTAAATCAAAAGTAACATTTAATAACAACGGAAATTACAATCAAGGAATAGAAAAATTACAACTAGTATTTACAATTGAAACCATTGAGCTAACTGCAGACGATTGCAAATAGTCTAAAGGTAGCTCAATTGATTCATGTCAAATTAAATTAAAGTTAGTAGTAATAAATTGTTTCTGTAAAATGTTTCATAGTTTTAAGTGTGCAATAAAGTGTTTTCTATCTATCTAATATTCCAGGAAACTAGTTCGGACCAGTTCAAACCAGAGCACCAAGTCTACTCGCTCTCGGCTCAAGTTCGGTTCCCTCCGCTCCAAGCGAGTGGTGGACCCTCCCAAGTATATCAACCACGGCTTCGAGAGCGACGAGCACCTGCAGCCGGTGACGTCACCGCAGCGTCTGCTGGAGAAGTCCAGGTCTATGCCTGATGTGCAGCACAGGACTAATAAGATTGCGTGAGTTTGTTATTATATGACGGAGCAAAAAATCTTCCTAAAAGTATCCCTTATTCTTTGGCATTTCTATTCAGTTCTCATCTATCAAAAACTCCGAAAACAAAAAAAAAATAAAAATGCATTTATTTGCTAAAAAACTTAAATTATTCTGGTTACTTGTGGTTTTCGCTCTAGGTTTAGAACCTGTATCGCAATTAGGTTCTTATCATTTTTTGTCAACAAAAGCGTTGAGAGACGAACCAAAGATTATTTGGGAAAATAATTTACAGTGCTATCGTCAGAGTAAATCGCAGCATTCATCAATCGTCCGTTTTATAGCTTGATATTGTACCCTTTTCGCTACGTTTGTGTAATGTTCTTTGTTGAAGTTTGCGATTTGTTTTCAGTGATTGCTATTTTCTGTTTTAAAAAGTATTTAGTTTTCATTAAAATTTCGGTTGACACGCAATTATTCTGGTTTCTAGAACAGAGTTAAGCTATAAAATCCTGAATCCTCCAAGATCAAGATAGAAATTCTTTCAAGTAGTTTTGCTGCGTAGTTTTAGGGCACCTGTAAAATGGTTTATGACTAGGTACTTATCTTTTTATAACCAATTGACAACATCTAAGATCTTTGCATATCCGTTTAAATTGATATACTTATAGCTAATCTTAATGACAAGTGGCCACCAACTCTGTCTCAGCATACAAAATTAATCCAATGTCCTATCATAACCTTCCCAGCCTCCGAGACTTCCTCCGCTCAGAATCGGAGCGCAGCTTCGACCCCCTCAGCGGGCCCCTCAAGCCGGACGCGGCCCCCTCCGCCGCGCTCTATAGGAGCCCTCAGCACAAGGACCTGCAGCACCGCTTCCGGTACTTGAGGACCAAGCCTTCCATCATCGCCTTCAAGACGCCGAGCTTCGAGGATACGGAGCGGCGGAGGAGCAATGAGAGTATTATTACTCTTGGTGAGTTATAGTTGACAAGGACAGGTGGATATAGCATGAACTGTTAGGTTAGGATAACATAGACATAGACATAGACATAGACATAGACATCTCATTTATTTGCTACTAAACATACACACAATTATTTTAATATTGACAAGGTTACAATTAGGTACTAAAACAAATTATTCCTAAATTACAAAAAGAGAAATTATAACTTATAGACAATATCTTGTTAAGTTGAACTAAAAAATAGCAATGAAAATAAGTAGGTACCTAAACTATTAATGCGTGCTGCAGTAGCAAATGGGTCTAGGCTCAGCATAATGTCAACTGTTCTGAACAGAAGACGCTGTTATTCTGCCTAGACCAGGACAAGAACAATCACAGGACCCTGAGAAAACAATATTTGAAAAAAGATAAAATATATATAATATATATATATGGTAGACTCGCTCAATTATTTCAATAGTAGTTAAACGTAATGTTTACAAGATAAATATATGTATATATATAAAGAGAAATAATATGAATATATATAAGGAAATAATATGAATTTAACTGAAATACCAATACAAATACTAACACTTAAAAGGGGCATCGGAAACAAGCAAACCGGACTTTTGCTGATCCAAAATAACACATTTAAGCCGTTTTCTAAAAGTGAATTTGGATTTTAACAACCGAAGGGGAGGTGGAATATTATTCCAGCACTTGGTTGCTTGGTACCTAAAACTGCCCCGGAACCTAACTGTTTTGTGATTAGAATAATGCAACAAATTTCTAGTTGGCCTAGTAGGTACTATATTTAGTTTGAGACTGATCAAGTTTGGAGAATAAGTATATTGGGGTTCTGAATGTCAGAACCCCATGAACCAGCGTGGCCATATGCAAAGCCCGTCGCGATGCCATGTTTAACGTTGATGAGTTATTTAGGTATGGAGTGACGTGTGTTCGCGGCGGAATATTATAACAGAATCTACAGCATGCGTTTTGAATTCTTTGTATAAGGCGACTAGTTTTGTATGTAAGACACGGACCATATACTAAGTCCCCATGGTTAAGCTTCGAAAGTACGAGAGTTTCACAGACTTTTACACGAACCTCTTCCCCAAGATAATGCCTGATTTTGTAGAGCAACTTAAGTCTGAAGAAACAGTTTTGCGATAAATTTAATATGTGAAGCTCAAACCTAAGTGCACTGTCAAATACTATCCCAAGGTTTCTGGCTTCGTGCACCTGCTCTATGCTATGACCTAATATATTAACATCTAAAGTAATGTTGGCGAAAGCACTTAGTTGATATTTTGTACCCAGCAATAAAAACTTTGACTTGTTAGGGTTAAGGACAAGGGCATTATTTTGAGACCATAAAGCTATACGACTTAAATCATCATTGACTTTCTTTATTTGATCAGTCACATTACTTAAATTCAAAGGTAGATACAGCTGTGTATCATCGGCATATAGATGGTATTTACAATTTTCTATTCCCCAACAGATATCAGCGCTATAAATTATAAATAGTAGGGGTCCTAGAATTGACCCTTGTGGTACTCCTCGGTTCACTGGTTTATCGGGGGACTTAAGTGTGGTACCATCTTCTCTTCTAATCTGAACATACTGAGACCTGTTACTCAAGTAGCTATTGAACCACTTCAGAGTGTTTGTATCAGCCCCGTAATATGACAGCTTAGAAAGTAGTAGCGGTAAATTTAAAGCGTCAAAAGCTCTTGAGAAGTCAAGCAGAACCAATACGGATGCCATTCCCTGGTCCTGGTCAGCAATAATATTATCCACTACATCTAACAGAGCAGTGGTTGTGCCTCTCCCTTTACGAAAACCAGACTGTACATCAGGTAAAACATTATGACGCTCAACATAGTAACTTAGTTGATTATAAACAACTTTTTCAAGTACCTTTGATAGTACAGGGAGAACACTGATAGCCCTAAGATCATTCACTGTAGTTGGATTAGGTATTTTAGGAATAGGATTTACTGAAGCAATTTTCCAGGTAGAAGGGAATACAGAAGAAACGATAGACTTATTTATGATTGCAGTTATTAGAGGCAAGGTATATGGTAAGGTTAATAGTATCATATCCATTGAAAGACCATCAACACCGACAGCGTTAGTTTTAATAGACAGAAGAATTTTAGCGATATCATCTTCGTCAACAGGCTGCAGGGAAAATAAAGCATCATTAAATTTATTAAATTCAAAATATGTAAGCATTGAAATTGGAACAGAATTAGTGCCTGGAACATTCAAGAAATGGTTATTTATTACGGCAGGGTCACTTAAGTAGTCAGGAAGATAATTGTTGCTATCTGAGGTGGGGAGGACATCTTGTTTGATATTCTTCCATAATTGTTTTTCCCTGTGTTCATTATTTATTCGAAAATTGTAGTAAGCACGTGTTTCATTATATATGCTCTTATTAACTAATGATTTTAGTTCCTTATAATATTGTTTGTGAACCTCTAGTTTTGTTTTACGATATTTGTTATGGGCAGCATTCCGGTGGTCCATCATAATCCTGATAGTGTCTGTAATCCATGGTGCAGGTTTATTTTTGATAGTGATTGTTTTAATCGGCGCATGTACGTCAAGTAAGCTCGTAACAATGTTAGTGAAAACTTCTACCATTACGTCAACAGAAGTCGCATCAAAGAAATGGCTCCAGTCAACATTTAAAATGTCTTTATCAAATTGTTTACGGTCAATATTTTTAAGAGGTCTGTATATAATAGTTTTAGGATGTATCTTTTCTTTTTTAATATTAAGCATAGCAGTAATAAAGGCGTGCCCAACAGATGATGTGATATTATTAACTTTAACATTCCGAATACGGCAGTCACTACATATTAAATCAATGAGTGTTTCAGAACTGTTTGTAAAATGGGTTGCGGAAGATACAAATTGAGTCATACCCGTATAACCAAGAAACTCGCAGAGCTTTTTGGTTATTCCATTATTAGTATCCAGTAAATTAACATTAAAATCTCCCAAAATTACTATTCCTTCAAAGCTCGAAAAATGTGCTACCGAATCCGTAAGAGCATCAAGAAATGTATCTATTTTAACCCAATCAGGTCGGTAAGCAGTTCCAATGGCAATACGAGATCCATTAACAGTGAGAGATAACCACATTTGTTCAATCTCAGCATCAGGATGCTCAACCTGCTGTGCACGAATTCCACGCCTCACATAAAAGCCCACCCCTCCGCCCTTCTTACGACTAAAGTGTAAAGGTCTTGGGTTGTGTATAAATTTGTAACCGGGTATTTTCGGGGCTCGTGCTTCTTCCCCCCTTTTTATAAATGTTTCATTTATAGCTACTAAGTCATTCTTAAAATTGTGCATGGCCATTATAAAATCATTGTGCCCAGTATTTAAAGATCCTGCATTATATAGACCTAACGAATAAAATTTAGACTTAGAAACCATTATTATGTAAGTCATATGGATATGAGCTTTCAATAAGAAGAACTCTAGAAAGATTCAGAATTGTGGTGAAACGTATGAATTAGGGGGTGCATTTCGAAATTTCGAAATTTCGTAATTTCGAAATTCGTAGGATTTTTTGGCCATTTTTCAATTTCGAAATTGGAGGCCTCAATTTCGAAATTTCGAATTTTTGGTTTCCATGAATTTTTGGTTTCCAACCAGGGATTAAATAATAATATGGGTACCTTGTATACCAACATCTCATTATAATACCCCCCGACCAGTGCTGAAGCTCTCTAGCAACTCTAGCAAGTAACAAGTAACCGCCTGAGGAGGTCTCTCAGCTCGAAAATGCTGGATGCTCTGACTCTTTCAAGAGCTTATTACCAACCACATCAAAATGTATTACGCCGTGCCTTAGAAGCAAAGTTCCTATATATAGAATAAAATACGCATATAAATAATTTTAAAAAGTCGTGTTTACATAATTCCATAATTTGATTGTGCAAAGGATTTTTTTTAATATCGTCCATATACATCAACGTAAAATCACAGTAAAAAGTTAACCGGATAGTAACCGGATACTAAATAAACATTACAGATACAGCTATAAGAGGATCAAAAAGATGAATCAGGAACCCGTGAAGTCAGAATCTACGCAGCTGGCTTCAAAACCGTAACAGGGACGGGAGCCGGCGCTCACTCAATGGTCTCTTATGCATATCAATATGACTGTTTTAAAGTTAATTTACTTTTAAATTATATTTAATATGGAACATGTGTCTGAAATAAAAGTATATTATTATTATTATAATAATAGTAGGCGAACACAGCTTCATATTCCAATGTGAATATGTAGCAGTAGCCCAGAGAGCTGTACACAACAGAGGAATCAGTGTCTAAGGCGTACGTATTCTCTTTGACAGCGCTGCCATACTCAGATCCCTGGAAGGTAACGGAGTACTAGGAATGATGACGCCGCTCATGAATTGACACGCAGGGATTGGAAACGATTACAGAAGGGCAATTGCCCTTCCTACCTCTGCCATTATCTTTGCTCCAGATATGGACTAGGCTCAGAACTATAGATATGTGTAAAAAGCGATGACACACCTGTTTGAGTGCAGACAAGCCAGAGCGGTGCTTCCATTTACATAGATATCACCGACGCTAACAAATCGTTTCCTTTACCTAAATAGATTGGACATGCATATCTTGGTGGGAACACTAACGGGACGGGACACTGCCCACTAAATAAATAGTTATTCAATATTGGAACGACGGACAATCATCTTTGCAGAGGATGAAAAAATGAAAATGAAAATGAAAAAATGGATGTCTTAGCGATGATAAAACAGCTGCCCAGGTAATCCTTGAATGCAAGCGAATAACAACACATTGAACATAAATCCACAACTTGCCGAACCCAGGAAGATCCCGAAGCGCAGAATCTCAGGAAGATTCTGCGCTTCGGGATGGAGTAAGGCTGGCCAAGCTAGCAAAATGAACGCGTAATGGATCAAACTGAGTCCGAACACAGAACCGCTTAGTTCGAGTGGATGGAATATCCAGAAGGTAAGGGTGGTAATGCGCCGTACGCCTACTCGTCCTGGAGTGGAAGGGAGATGGTGGAATCAAGTAGTGAAGTTCCTGTGAGCGTCTCCGAAATGTAACCTATGAAAGATCGATAGGCAAGTGATAAGCTGTCCCGGTTAAAGTATCGCTGAACCTTGTTTAGGATTCCTAGGTTTATGGCTGCTATTTTAGCCTTCGACTCAATAAAGACACCAAAATTAAGAGTTGGTGTGGTGTGAGCGTGACACCGGTGACACTCGATTTAGTAAAATTGAAGTATTTTAATAATTTACTTTATTATATTTTGGATAAACGAAATCACTTTTCTGACTCTAATTCTATCTGTAAAGAAAGGGAGTCACAGATCTCATCATCACCAGAGAATAAAAGCTATATTTTCAGTCTGAATTTCGAAATTTCGAAATTGAGCGTCCGAATTTCGAAAGTCAGTTTTGAAATTGAAAAATATCGAAATTGGACCCCCTAGTATGAATTGATAAATGGGAGAATAATATGGAAACCGTAATATTGTTAAATTATGTTCAAAGTAAATTAAAATAAGTAGTAAATAATTGTTAGAGTAAATGTAACTGAAATTATAAGAAATTTTAAAATTTACGATTATAAATTTAAGCATTAGGTACTGCAGCATCACAAAAACAGACATGAAAGTGAAAAAATACATCATCAAAACAGTGCAATATTTAGACACACATAGGGTCCTAATCATAACAGATGTTAACTCTAAAAAGGCAAATCCAGGTATACACAAAATGAAAATATTTATAAAAAGCAAATCTACTTGAAGTGCTAGCATTAAAACTATGAACTTAGATAAAGCTTGAGTGGTAGACCATTTAAAGTCCAGGTTTTTGACTACAAGCACTAACTGCTGCAGCTCCAAAAACACGAATCAGATCAGCCTCAGAACGCAGGCGGTGACGCGGAGAGTCGTCACTCTGATACTGGCGGGCGAACACACGTCCGTCCTTTGTCCAGACAAACCTCCATTTAAGGTGTGATCCAATTTCTCGGGCCCTTAGAAACAGCTGCCTGTTTTCACGAGTCAAACGCTCATTGACATAAAAGCGTCGTGCTTCTCCATTTAGGCCTGCATCAGCGGTGGTGACGCCACGACGCACACGCGCAGCTCGCAGTAAGTTGTCGCGTACTGCACGGCGCACAAGTCTTACGGCAATTGGTCTGGCACGCGGCCGCCCTGTTCGCTCATCATGCACTGCGCCGACCCGGTCAGCACTGACGATATCTGTCTCACTAAGCGCAATCCCAAGTTTGAGAGCAAGGGTAGTAACAACGTGGACAACCGATTCGCCTTTGTCTTCAGGAACACCCACAATGTCAACATCATTGACCAAAGCCTGTTGTTCAGCTTGTCTCATATGGTCCTCTAATCTGTGTACCACCTCACGAAGGTGCCCGTTTTCTGCCTGTAGGCCAGCAATAACATTATTCTTCTCTGCGATTGTAGACTTCAGACTCTCGAGTTGTGTGTCGATGGCTGTAAAAGAAACCTGAAGACCGCCGAGTACATCATTGACGCTCTGAAGTTGCTTCTGAACTGCTACCGCCACAGACTCAGCGACAGCTTTTGCTATTTCGCTTTTGATGAGAGAACGTAAGTTATCTTTGTTCAGGCACCATTCTTCTTCATTATCCGGCGCACCTGTAGTAGCAGGTCTTCGTTTGGTGACATTACAGTCATCAACACTTTCACCAACAGGTGGTGCAGTAGCAGATCGAACCGGAGTATTCGAGTTGTCCCCCTTTCGTTCCCTAGTCTTGCATTCTGGACACTTCCAGGAATCCTTAAGTGCCTGTTTCATCGAGGTGTACGATCGCTGCGTAACATTTGCGCACTCTAAATCATAGCAGTTTTCGCAAAAGGAGCATTTGAAGTAGTCCTTAGCAGTGATAGCCTTCATGCAGCCACGACAAGCCTTTTTCTTAAAATCGCTCATCTTTAAAATCCAAATAAAACTATAAATGTGCAAAAATAAAAAGCAAAAAGTGGGATCTGCAGAGGTTCGAACCCTAAGCCTTCTGCTAGCGAACTGTACAAGTAAAGGTTCAGTCCACTCCGCTACCAAGACACTTGACGCTGTGGACGAAATTAGCCAAGCTATGAAGAAATGATTGGTTTGTTGAAAATGAACGAGCAAAGTAGGCGAGAGAACCGGTTCCGCAGCAAACGGCAGCCAACTCACTGTCTTCTGTTCACTTTATGCGTAGTCATTCGACATAATATCACTTGTATCTTCGTTATTATGCACAATACGTATTTTTATTTTCCACCACTTGAAAGATATTGTCGTTTGGATTATACAGATGTAATTTTTTGCCAAGTTAATAACTTTTAACTAGATTTATAGATTTTTGAAATAAGGAGCAAAATGACACACGACTTGTTCTCACAAGGTCCAGCGACCGTCTCTGGATGCTCTCCATCATTCTCTGGATGCTCCATCATCCTGGACACCCTCCATCATCCTGGACACCCTCCATCATCCTGGACACCTCCTGGATGCTCTCCATCATCCTGGACACCTCCTGGACGCTCTCCATCATCCTGGACACCTCCTGGATGCTCTCCATCATCCTGGACACCTCCTGGACACCTCTTGGACACCTCCTGGACACCTCCTGGACACCTCCTGGACACCTCCCGGACACCTCCTGGACACCTCCTGGACACCTCCTGGATGCTCTCCATCATCCTCTGGACACCTCCTGGATGCTCTCCATCATCCTCTGGACACCTCCTGGACACCCTCCATCATCCTGGACACCTCCTGGATGCTCTACATCATCCTGGACACCTCCTGGACGCTCTCCATCATCCTGGACACCTCCTGGATGCTCTCCATCATCCTCTGTATGCTCTCCATCATCCTCTGTATGCTCTCCATCATCCTCTGTATGCACTCCATCATCCTCTGGATGCTCTCCATCATCCTCTGGATGCTCTCCATCATCCTCTGGATGCTCTCCATCATCCTCTGGATGCTCTCCATCATCCTCTGGATGCTCTCCATCATCCTCTGAATGCTCTCCATCATCCTCTGGATGCTCTCCGTCATCCTGGACGCTCTCCGTCATCCTGGACGCTCTCCGTCATCCTGGACGCTCTCCGTCATCCTGGACGCTCTCCGTCATCCTGGACACCTCCTGGATGCTCTCCGTCATTGGATTCATACTTATTTTGGAAAGTAGTTTTTTGTACTAGGTATGGTATACGCCCTTTAGATCCAGAAATCACGTCGAACCTTCACGTCAATAACGAATTGTCGACTTTATCGATACTTATGACGTCAGCACTTTATCAAGCCCTATCGTAATCAAAGGTTTTTACATTTTGTACAATATATCTGTGAATTCTCCATTTAGCAGTCTAATTTGATGATACGTCCAAAGGGAAACATATTATTTAACATTACAATAGGACTTTTCTCTCATTTTCGAACAAAAAATAACGAAATTATGATAATGAACAATGCTATAAAATAGTCAATATTTACCGGTGAAACGGGTAATTATGAGAGTTGTTTCCTTGTGTAACATCACATTCCGCCACTGAACATGTCACCATCGTTGCACATTAAGATTTATTGTTTTATTCGTTAGTTATTTCACAAAATTTACATATATAAATTTTTCTTTCAATTTGCCGGAACGATATGCGATGATATTCTTTCAAATTATGTCTCCTGAAAAAATAGTTTCACTATCTCTTTTTCTCTCGCGGAGATGGGGTTTTGACAAATACCTCTCGCTCTCACGCTTTGTTGGTCTTTTGAACGTAGTGAAAAAAATTTAAGTCTATGGTTCTACCTATATTTGCTCAACTCTCACAATACAAATACACTGAAGGATCAAATATGGATCAAATCGAGTTAAACCTTTTTGACGAGTTATAAAAGCTTCTGTAGTGGGGTCATATTGATTTAAGGGCCTCTTATCCCGCAAATGCTGTTTTTAAAATCAATATGAATCAGTCAAAGATTGACGTAAATTT